>ML675603.1:71892514-71983580 GCA_007922155.1 Mesoclemmys tuberculata | reverse complement strand
GGCGACAGGTGCCGCATCCTGGCCAGTTTGCCTTGCTGTGGTGCCGGAGGTCTTACGTGCAGTGCTCTCTCTGGCCTGGCGGGAGACTGCTGTGCTGTCATGACTAGCAGGTCTCTGGCTATCTCAAACGTGTCCAGAGTGCAAGGGAGATCCAATTCTTCCCCCTGGCTCTCCATTACTGGGGAGCCCACTGGCACCAGCTTTGATGGACCCCTCTGCGGCCCCAGAGTGGATGGTGCCACTTCTGACTGCACTGAAGCGTGCACCGTTACTGTCTCTCCCTGATGTTCTCACCGTGGGCGAGCGCACTCTGTCAGTTTTCTTGTGTCTCTTGTGCGGCATTGGTGAGTAGGAGGGGTGCTGGATTGGCTTCGGTGCCAATGACAGATTGCCGAGAGTCTCTGAGTGCCGAGTCTTTTCTCAGTGCCGCAGGCTCCCTAACTGAGACCAGCACACTCCGCACTGAGCCCGGGTCCGACTAGCCTAGTGGTTGGGGATGAAGAGGAGGTGTTTCAGTCTGACCTTCCTTTCTTGGTCCATGCACAGAATTCCTTGCAAATTCTACAACGATCTGCCTGGTGGGATTCACCCAGGCACTTCAAGCAGGATTCCTGGGGCTTTTCCTTTGGCATAGACTTGTGACAGATCTCACACGGGTTAAAACCTTGGGATCGAAGCATGCTCTGATTCAAAGATGGGGGGGACCTTTTTGGAGGGGAGGGTGCAGGGAGCCCCCAAACAGAAGCTTAACTAAGAACTAACTAAAACTAATCTAACTATTTACAGGTTTCAATGTTTGAGACCACTGGGGAAATGTTTGCCAAAGCAAGAGAGACACAAGTAGCTCCAACGACCGTCATGGGCTGAAGAGGCGGGTCGGCAGGGCCCTATATACGGCACCATAGTAGCGTGACTACAGTGGGCACCTGAGCCGACCTGACAAGTACCGCTAGAGGAAAAGCCTTCCAATGACTGTGCACATGGCATGCACACACCTGCTTGGAATTGATATGAGGAAGCATCCGAAGAACTAATTTTTAACCCCTTTTTCTTAATAGCCAGTCTAATAAAGTCTACAAGTGATAAAACATTGCTTATGTCAATCTCTACACTCAGACTCTACCTACCTAGAGAAGGTGTTGTCAAATATCAGTATGTAGATACCACAGTTTCTGACTTTCACTTGCCCTCTGATAATTTCCTTATGAGAGTTGCAGCGGGTCATAGGAATAAGTACCTGGAATTGAAAAAATCAAAACAGAACTTGGTTTCAAAGCTCTACCTTTGGAAAAGATATTTAGACTTATACCTTCCTAGGAGCAAGAAGAGTGCCGCTTTGCGTGTAGGTATTTCTCTTGGTTTGCATTATCTATTTATGTGAGTGGATGTTGGGTCATATTTAACCTGTCTCCCTGTGATAACCTTCTTCTAACATCTACATTTGGAGTACCTCTACGCTGCACACCAGTGCACGAGGGTACGTGTAGCTATACACCGCAGTGAAAAGCAGGCTGTGTCCATGCTGCAGTGTACACGCAGCATTGAAAGGCTCTGGCAGTGGGGAAGCAGCAGGACACTTTACTGCTTAAAATTGCAGTGTAGACAAGGGAGGCATGTAGAGAGCCATGTAGGGTATATGCCCTAAAGTTCTGGAGTGTCCGTACTCTACTCATCTAAGTAGTTCCTCAAAATCTACACTACTGTTTATACCCGTGTTAGGGGAGTGTGCAGTGTATGTACTCTACACACCACTGTAAGGAGTGTGCACAGTGTAGACACATCCTTGGTCATAAGTGTCCATTGAAGAATGAAATGATCAAATTCTGATGTCAATGATGCTGGTGCAAATCCAGAGTGATTCCACCAAGTTATTCTGATTTAATTACTGTGTAACTTAGAGCAGAACTTTATACACCCTTTCATATTAACTCTATGTATTGTAACTGAGCTTTTCTAGTGAATCTTAATTTATGATTATACTGTGTGTAACTCAACAGTGTTTTATTTTAGGTCATGAGAAGCGCTTCTAGTTAATACTCGAGTAAAAATATACATTGCTTGCCAAGGGTCGTGGCTTCTGGTGGTCTGAGCACAGGACTGGGTGCCAGTTATAGAACCACTCTATAGCAACTCATACAACCTCTGCCTCAGCTTCCTCACGGTGGTACATGAAACTGGGGTAACAGTACTTAACTTGCCAATCACATCAGGGTATCTTTATGGATGAACTCGTATTTCTAAAACACTTCAAAGATACACACATGCTATTAATTAATATTACTGTAATTTAAAAACAAAATACATAAAAAATCAGTCAAGCCATATAAACAGCTGTGGCCTCATTCTCCTCTCATATACAACAGGTTTACACTGATATAGTCCTATTGATTTCCATGCTCCCAATCTGCATTGGCGAGAGAGGAGAAACTGGGGGTTACAGTAGATAAGAAGCTGGATGTGACTCAACAGTGTTCCCTTATTGCCAAGAAGGCTAACGGCATATTGGGCTGCATTAGTAGAAGCATGGCCAGCAGATTGAGGGAAGTGATGATTCTCCTCTATTCGGCATTGGTGAGGCCTCATTTGGAGTATTCTGTCCAGTTTTGAGCCCCCCACTATAGGAAGGTTGTAGACAAATTGGTAAGAGTCAAGAGGAGGGCAACAAAAATGATTAGGGGGCTGGAGCAAATGACCTATGAGGAGAGGCTGAGGGAACTAGGCTCGTTTAGTCTGCCGAAGTGAAGAATGAGGGGGGATTTGATAACAGCCTTTAACTACCTGAATGGGGGTTCCAGGGAGGATGGAGCTAGGCTGTTTCTCAGTGGTAGTAGATGACAGAACTATGATCAATGAGAGCAATGATCTCAAGTTGCAGTGGGGGAGATCTAGGTTGGATAGTAGGAAAATTTCACCGGGAGGGTAGTGAAGCACTGGAATAGGTTACCTAGGGAGGTGGTGGAATCTCCATCCTTAGAGGTTTTTAAGGCCCAGCTTGACAAAGCCTTGGCTGGGATGATTTAGTTGGGGTTGGTCCTGCTTTGAGCAGGAGGTTGGACTAGATGCCCTTCTGAGCTCCCTTCCAAACCTAATCTTCTATGATTCTATGATCTGTGGAAAGGTGAGACATTTGCTCCCATTCAGCAAAACACAGCTAGGGCTGACCAGACCTCTCTCTCCTCAATTCAAAGCTCCTATGTGTGGATTGGTGAAATCAAGGTTGCAAGGGTACTAAATTAGTCCCAACAACATCTTGTTTAGTTTGGCCTTTTAAATTACTACACATTTAATGCAGCATCAACTGAATGTTTTATTTGTATTTTATCCAAAAAATTGCCCATTTTTGCTCAGTGGACATATTGAATGAAAAAAACAATAGCTCTCTATATTAGTTTTGTTATGACTATTGCTAGCCAGTTTGATGACCTTCATGAAATGGGTTGTTGGTTTCAGATAATTTCCTAATGGCCAGTTCTCCACATCACAAAAGCCATTGTTACAAGCAAGCACCCTTTTTTGGCCATCTGAAACATGGACTACATTACAAACTTATGGAAAATCCGCACCCCTGAGCAATGCAGTTATGCTGACCGAACACCCAATACAGACAGCACTATGTCAACGGAAGGATTTCTCTGTCAACATAGCTACCATCTTTAGGGGAGGTGGAGTATGTACGCTGATGGGAGAAACTCTCCTGTCAGCATAGACAAGCCCTTAATGAAAAGGCCATTGCCTGGAAAAGCAAGGAGACCAGCTATGTTTCCTATCACCCTCCACAGCAGTGAGGCATACCAGCAGTTCATAAAGTAACAATTTTTTTTCTCCTCACTCTTCCTTCTCTTCATGTTTGTGCTCTGTTTATCTGGTGAGGGACAGTATACAAGTCCAAGTAATGCAGGAAGTACAAAATAGGGCTCTGGCCCTGAAACCACTACCTGTGCTAGTGACCCCTTTGAAGGCCACGGGACAATTAGTGGACATGTCTTAGCTAGAAAAAAAGGTGTATTTTTAACCTGTGCTAAAATCCTCAAGACAAGACAGTTGTAGTTTTAATCAATGTTAGCTGGTCATGGGAAATCCTAGGTCTTTTCGTTAACATGGGTTAAAACTAGTACTGGTTTGTCTTCACTACAATATTAACACAGGTTAGTTAAGCAAGGGTTAACACACATCTTTTTCCCTAGTGAAGACACAGGCCACATGAATCAGGAATGGAGTGTGGGCTCTTTGTGCTGATCCTGCAAGATGCTGAGCGCTTTGGGTTCTATCCAGCAAAGCACTGAAGCATGCGCTTCATTTTAAGTCTGTGAGCAGCCCCACTGACTACTTGATCTTTCTGCAGATGGTCTGTGTTAAAGAACCTTGCAGGGTCGAGCCCTGTTATTTACAAGTAAATTTAATGGAAAAGACAAATATTTAAGGGAAAAAAACTAAACACAACAGAGATTTTGCAGGTTTGCGCTGAAGAAGCTGATTGTTTAGTTTAGTGACAGTGATCTAACTTTAAATACAAACACCAGAAGCTAAAATGCTGTTCAGTGCAATGTCACCCTATCTCCCCAGGCAACGCTAAATAATTAAAGGTGTATTTCTTCATAGAATCATAGAAGATTAGGGTTGGAAGTCTCTTAGAAGTCTTTGGAGTCTCATAAGATCATACCATAGCAACAGAACGTACCAGGTTGGAATACTTTAAAATTACTGTGGTGGTTCTTTCAACACACCTATCTCAATAAACTGAGTTTAGACATGAAATTCATACAAAAATATCCACACTTTGAAAAACTGGACTATAAACTCCTAACAGCAAGCAATAATCTAGAAATGGACACAATTCTGTCCATCTGTTATCATTGGTCTGATACTTGGAATGCAAACTCTTCAGGGCAGGGACCATCTCTTGGTTACATGTTTGTACAGTGCCAAGTACAATACGACCCTGCCTTTAAATGCCATTACAATAAAAAAATATAAATAATAATACTCACCAAGGACATCTTTGGTGCATGTCACAGATAGAAGAATTGATTTAGAATCATAGATTAGGGTTGGAAAGGACCTCAGGAGGTCATCTAGACTAACCCCCTGCTCAAGGCGGGACCAACCCCAACTAAACCATCCCAGCCAGGGCTTTGTCAAGCCCCACCTTAAAAACCTTTAAAAATGGAGATTCCATCACCTCCCTAGGTAACCCATTCCAGTGCTTCACCACCCTCTAGTGAAAATTTTTTTCCTAATATTCAACCTGGACCTCCCCCACTGCAACTTGAGACAATTGCTCTTAGTTCTCTTCTCTTGTTAAGACATTTTGATACTTTTATATTTGTTACTACAGTGATGCAATTTCAAGTGACATTTGTTGGGGCGATGATAAGTAAGCTTGCTGGTTCCTCTAGTCAAACTACTTCACTTCATTTGGTGAAAACAATTTCTGAGGTAGCTCAGTGAGGAAAAAAATCCCATCCTGAAATAATTGCCTTACTTTGCACTGATCCAGTGTTGCTTCTTCGGATTCTTGGTAGACAACGCTGAACGCTATGCTCTTTGGATCTGATGAAAACACCCAGCTGATTGTAAGGCCAGACTCTGTTACGGTGATGGGGATGGTGCTGTAGGTGCTGGATTTAATAAACAGCTCCCTGTTGCTGTCCCCAAAATTTAAAATATCTTCAATGGTCAGGGGTAATTTTATCCTGAAAGACAAACGTAACCATCGGAGGGGATCAAATTAGACAGTGAACACATCTGAACAGTGGACGTTGATATTTTATTTTCCTTTGCCTGACCCACTCCATGCAGATTCCTCAGTGACTTTGGGGTATGTCTAGAAGATGCATCTGTGCAACCTTGGATGAATGGAAAGACCAGCTGATCACAGCCTAGTACTTTCTACTGCTGCTGGCACTCAGGGACTTTACTCATTAATGTATTCAAGTACAGTAAAAAGGTGTCATGCTGAGTGTGGTACAGATACTTGACTTCAGTGTCACGTAACACTGTAGTTTCTCTTAATCAGCAAGTGTGCGACTTAATGTTTGTAATAAAAGATGGCACGAAAAAGACTGCTGCCCTCTGCTGTCTCCTTTATATATATAAACTGACATAATTTACCATACAAACATCATTCATACTCAGAAATGGATGTTTAGGGGGAAAAAGATTTAAAGAGCGAGTGAACATGAGCAGCCATTCTACTAAATGTCACATTGTGCTCTGTCCTGGGGCTTAAGGGGCAATTAACAGTGAAGCTCACATTGTCACTGAACAAGCAAATTACGTGAGTGCCAATTTTGGGAATCTAAGATTAAACTGAATTCTCTCCAGAACATTGGGAGGTTCAGCTCTTTAACATTTTGTCAGACCACCTCACTATAATGGTATATTTCACAACTATATAATTAGATCCTCAGCTCATTATCTTCAATGCAGCTTCACTAATTAATACCAGCTGAAGAGGACTGATTCCATGGTATCGCCATTGGTGGTAGTCTGATAAGTCATTGTTTAGAATCAAGAAAAATCATCTCAGCAAAGAGCTAACTGAGATCTCTGGTATTATGATACACTAATAAATTCATTGTCTGCCATCAAAAGTCATCTCTTGCCAGCAAATACCTCACAATTCCCAAAGTTACTTCCTACTCTAATTATGGGGATGACAATGGTATCTCAGCCATCTCTTTGGTACTTGATGACAAATGCTGAGTTTAATGATAACTACTGCATCCAGGCCAAGGAGAAATGTTTAGCTATATTCATAATGTTAGTTCTGACCTTGGAATACAAAACAACTACTGAACTCTCTCGGATACCCTCAATTTGAGTAGCTGATGACATTTCTCTCCCCTCCCAATCGGTTGGATGTGTGTTTTGTTACAGCTGCCTTTGCTTGGACTTTCAGAACAACAAAATCCCAGCACTGACCAAATCACCTTATTGTAGTTAAAGTATAAAACTTTCTCAGAGGTGAGCCAAATTTTCAAAAAGTGTCGTCTATGGGTGAGGACAAAAATGATGGGAATTGTGCATATGAATTCTATTAGCTGCTGTGCAAGTGATATACGCTGTTGCCTCTGCGTGTAAATGTTAGCACTTGAGTCATGTGTACAGCTTGTGTGCACACAAGTGCAGGCTGGGTGGGACTCTTTTGAAGATTTACTCATACAAGTTACCCATCAGGACAGAAGCCATGGACAGCAGTAGCTGTGCCAGAAATATTTTGGGTACCGGTGGCTGATGGGAAATATGCCTCCCCCGCCCCAAAGGCCATAAATGCCCTGCCCACCAAACATGGATGCTTACTTCAGCATTGCCCCATCTCTAATGCAATTTGTTCCTCCAGGCACTGAAGCGCTAAAGGCCTCTCTCCATGATTTCTGTTTACAGTGTCTCAGTTCCCCTTATGCTGCAGCAATAGTGGGAGGGAAGATTTCCTGGCCCCAAATGGATGGGCAGGCAGGAAGGAAAGCTGATTCTCTCCTTATCTACCACCCCCACATACTATTTAACTGGGGTATATCTCTATGACACTGCTCTGAGGGACAAATCCTGCCTTCAGATGCATATGGCCTGCTCCCATTGAGGTCAATGAGCGTTGTGCTCATGTATCCAAGATGCACATTGGACATTTATCCTTTAAACCAGGTAGTTGTGAAGCTGTTCTGCTTACATCAGTTCTCCTGACTTCAGCAAACATATCTCAGCATCTTGGGCCACTTGCAATTCTTCTGAGTCATCAAAAGTCGAAGAATCACATGTGCTGTTCCTATGGCAAGAAGAGAGAAAACTGTTATTAAATATTCCCTGAAACAGCACAGCACAGAAACATGGTCACAGCCCTTGCACTCTTGCCTCCCTCAGGAGATTCATTTCAGTTACTGTGGGCCAAACTTGATTATCTTTGCTATTGTATTTGTAACACACTACCACCTAGAGGCCCTGACCAAGACTGCAGCCCCATTGTGCTGGCCATTGTACAAACATATAGTAAGTGACAGTTCCCTCCCCAAAGAGCTTGCAGTGCAAATAGAGAAGATAGCAATGATTCCTTTCTCCTATCTTTTGCCTATCTCCATTTTTTCAGATGAGGCACAGAGAAATTTAAGTGGCTTGCCAGGAAGTCTGGACAGATCCAGGAATCAATCTCAGATCTCTGTCCCAATCTAATGCCTTATTTCCAAGAGCTGCTTTCCCTGAGTAAGAGTGAGGAAATTCAGTGAGGGTAAAATAATGAACAGTATTGTAGGGGTCAGATTCTTCTGTCACATATGGTATTGTGAACCCAGAGATGACTCTGCTGAAGTCAATCAAGTTATAGCTGGGTGAGAGGAGAATCCAGCCCATTGTCTGGACAAGATATAACACAACAAAGCGGACAAGGTCTCCAAGATACATAGATATTTAGTGGAGGACATAGCATTTCCCAGTAGACAGGTAAGTCTATACTGATACCAGCTTCACTCATCTTGATGTTCCTGCACCACAGCTGTCTTCTCTCCCTACTAAGCACATGGTCATGAAAACATTCTAATGTCCAGTTACTCAGCTAATGTTTGTACTGTGCTTTGAAGATGTAGGATGAAAACCTGCCCAAGCCAGAAGTCAGCTTGTCCCCATGAATAAAGACCCTGAGATAGAAAGTCTGCTGAGGTGGGGTGGGAGGGTGGAGATTGTGGTGACGACAAACTCCCCACTTCAGCACAGCCTCAAAAGTGGTAGCCACTGGCCGAAGAGTGGGTAAGGCCAAGATAGTTGGGGAATACGCAGATTGATTGCATCCTCTCAGCAGCATATTGCATGGGTTTCCTGTGGAGACGCTGGCAAATTTCACAAGTGCCTTCTAACCCTGATGGAGGGCAGACAGCAGCAACCTGGTTCGATTTTCCCCTCCAGCACCAGGGGGTAGCCTGACAGATGGAAGTCAGATTTATACTGGATCTGGCCTGCAAAACGTTCTATGACTGCGTTGTTATTCCGAGGAGGTCACTCAAAATGCTGCTCCACCTTGCAATATGTTTACAAGACATATCTTCATGATAAAAAATTAAATCTTCTGCACCTATTGGAAATAACAGGTGAACCAGGAACAGAAATATATTGAATTTCAGTGTATCATAGAATCAATGCTTCTCTCCATTACATGCTGTGATAAATAGAGTGGAAGACCTCATATTTTGTGGCAAAAGTGGTGCATGCAAGGGAAATATAGCCTCTGCATCAATTTCACATACTGGTATAGCCTATGAAATATAGGGTTGGGGGCTGCAGAGAGGCAGGGGAAAAGGTGTCTGAAAAACAGCTTGTCCGCAGCATGTTCCCTATTGAAAGTCATGGAACACACATGGACATTACTTGTTTACTTTGCCTCCAATGCCTCCATCAGAAGTGTTACAAGAGCAAAAGTAATGTGCCAAGTGAGCCAGCTAGGCTGCCAGTCTTATGGGAGAATCCTACAGATTTTAATATGTATGAAACTAACAGGATTCTATAGAAATTTCTGCAAAAACCTAAAAAATGTAATAAGCAGGTATCTGTGATTTTCTGACCCATCCTAGAGAACTGTATAGGTTGGATATCATTCTCTAATGTAGACCAGTTCCAAACAGCTACCGAGAAGTTCATTTTCTATTACATATAGAACTTTACTATACATGGGATGACGGGGTTAGAAGGCTAGCAGCAAAGCAGAGAAAGTGCCTAAGTGCAACAACTCCCACCACACGTCATCAGCAGGGTTTGAACGTATCGCCTTCAGCAACGCACAGACATCCACCACTTTAAAGAAGTAACTCCATTAGTGGGAAGTGGTAGTTGGCTTTTATCATATGTGGAGGCATGTTCCATCCCTTGATCAAGCACACACTTTTCACTATTACATTGAGGTCCCTGCTACTTGGGGCTGCTGGTCTTGTGCATTTTCTCACTTGGTCCCTCTCCTCAACTTGCTATGCAATTTAACTGATAAAAGCAACTAATTCTGCCCACCCACTGAGCATCAGTTTACTCATTTTCTGACAAGATTACACCTCACTTGACATCTTTCCCACTATCTCTGTCAAAGCACAATTTGATTCATGGGCCAAATTCTCATCTCAGTTACTGTGAGGCTAATCCACTGAAGTCAATGGTCCAAATTCAATCCTGGTAGCTCTCCACTGAGAACACCTGAGTTATACCAGGGAAGAAAGTGGCCCATAGATGTCAGTGGCGTTCCATTAATGTATAGGAAAATTTAGCCCTGTATACTTATCTAACCTCACTAGGTGGCAGTCCATCACTTGTTAAGATTGTTCCTACAGTTTGCATGATGTACACAATTCTTTCTCAACTGTGTAAGAGTGTTCAAGTTACTTTGCTTCTCTTTCTTTAAAAAGCAGAATGGACCACACGACATAAGAACTAAAGAATGGAAAGTATTTTTCAAACACAACCCCTGAAATTAAATTAGAAATATTATGATAATCTGTTATGATAGTATTTTGAATGAGGATAAATGCCCCAGTAGAACAAAATAGGAAACAGCTGAACTTTTGCTAATTTCAGAAGCCAAACTTGAATAAAACTTGCTTGTTTAACTTTCCCGCCATCATTTTCCATTTTCACAAGCATCTGAGCTTCCACTCAGAAGCAGAATTTATGAAATACTGCCAGTCAGATTCCTTGCAGAATTTCTTGTTGAATTTCTTGTCCAAAGAGAATTTACCTGACATTATTATTAGTAAGGCCCTATAGAAATTGTAGGATGATCTTCAAATAATTGTGGCTTTGTTGTGGACAAGACATGGAAAATCATGGAAAAATAATAATGGACCTTTATTAATAGAGAATTTGGAAAAGCCAGAGTAGACCTATTTGTTTAAGAAAAATTTGCTGGAATGATATAAATAAGGATACGATTCTGTCACAGAGGTCACAGATTCCATGACTTTCCAGACGTCCATGCCTTCTTCTGGGGCAGGGTTGGAGCAGCTGTCAGCTCTGGGCTGGCCATCGAACAGCTGACTGGTGGCTAGTCCCAGGGTTAAAGAATAGCTGATTGGCAGCCATCCCCACGCCACCAAACAGCTGACCAGCATCCAGGCTTGGGCCTGCTGGAGCAGTGGCTGGGGCTGGGACAGGGACAGGCCCCCCTGGGGCTGGAGCAGCAACCGTCAGCCCTTGCCACAGAAGCAGCGGTGGTGGGACTGGAGCAGCTGCAAGCCCCAGCAAGCACTCTGTTTGTTCCTCTTCTCCAGGGCATTTTTAGTAAAAGTCAGGGACAGGTAGTGGTCTTCTGTGAATTTTTGTTTATTACCTGCAACCTGTCCCTGACTTTTACTAAAAATACCAGTGACGGCATCTTAGCCTCAGATATAAGCACTCAAGTATTACGTTATGCCTGCCAATTTTTTTTGACATTTTGCTGCAACTATATTACATTAATTTAACCAAAAAAAAAAAAAAGTGACTGGTACAATATAAAATTCAGAAGACTAAAAGTCTTAACATAACCGCTGCAGAAATTGAATCCAGTCACTTTAGCCTTTTACATTTCACAAGCATTGGCTGTTAGGCTGGGTCTACACTGACGGTGGCAAATTCGCCGCCGTCACATCGATTGCTCTGGATCGACTGAGCGGTCTGTACAGACGCGCTCAGTTGATCCAGGAAGTGATGCAGAAAAACCACCCCGGTAAGTGGCGTAGCGCTGCGTCAAAGGGAGCGCTGTTCCCTTCGACGCAGCGCAGTATGGACGCCGTGCAGAGGAGACGCTGCAAAGTCCAAGGGAGATATGCAAGTGATTTATGTCACTTGCGTATCTCCCGCAAAGGTAAGTGTAGACCAGGCCTTAGTGCAATACTAAGTGCATACTCAAAATGTATGCAACATTGTTGACTGTGCAAAATAAGCTAATTAAAGTCAAAATTGTGGTGGAAGCCTAATATTGTGGGAGCCACAATTTATGCAATATCACAAATGAAGTAGGCCCTTAATTATTAGTATGCAGTGGTGCCTGGGAGCTCAAGTCATGGACCAGGACACCAGTGTGCTAGGTGCTGTACAGACACAGAATAAAAAGATAGTTCCTGCCCCAACAAGTTTATAATCAAAGTATAAGGTAAGTGACAGAAAGTGGATATAGATGGGGAAGCACAAACTAGAACTAGACAGCAAGATAGGCAGTGGTCTCAGCATACCAGCTGTCTAAACATTGTCAAGTTTTTTGTAGGCACCATGGCAAAGGAGAGTTTTAAGGAAGGATTTGAAGGAGGAAGAGAGCCTGTTGAAGCTTTATTTCCAGCCAAACACTGGGAGAGGTTCAGGGAAGCAGTGAAGAGTTCCAAACAAACAACTTTTGGTTCTAGTCTGAACTCAGACTCTGAGCTGTGCTTTGAAAATGCAGGATTAAATCTTGCTTAGGCCAGAAGTCAGTTTGTTCCCATGAATAAAGCGCCTGAGACAGAACATCTGCTGTGGGAGGGCAGATTGTGCTGATGACAAACTCCGCACCTTCAGGGAGCCAGTACAACCTAAAAAGTGGTTGCCACTGGCCAGAAAGTGGGTGAGGCCAGGGCAGCTAGGGAATAAACAGATTCAGTGCCCCTTCTCAACAGCCTTTTGTGCATGGGTTTCCTGTGGAGATGTTGGCAGATTTCAAAGCTGCCCTCTAACCCTGAAACCCTGATGGAGGGCAGACAGTGGAACATGGTCTGAAGTTCCCCTCTAGCTTGTGCAGAGCGATGTATTTCCTTGGTCCTGGTAGAACAGTAGATGTTCTGAAATTGTTAATAGAAAGTTTTCCACTTGATTTATCAAAAATCACATAGGAATGGGCTACCTGAGGAATCCCAGAGGTGCAGTACTCCATACATGAAATAGGGCCTATAGGGTTATGGGGGAAATATTTCCTCTCAAGGGAAGGATACCCCCATACAAGAGATCTGAGGGAGAGAGATCTTTGGCTGTTAAATAGCAAACAGGTTTCAGACATGGTTTGAATCAGGTTAATTGGCCTTACCATGTAGCTAAATTGATAAATTAGCTTGAACCATCTTTCCACAGATGTCCCACTGAGAAGTTATTGTTTTAAAAAATTGTTTTCTGCTTTCTTTGCTGTACCTTCAAATAAATACACCATTTGTTTTATCTAATCTTAACTAGATCTGACTGTTACATTCGGTAGTAATGGGGGGGGGGGAAACTATTGCAACTATTTGTACCAAAAACCTGACTAAGGTTTATGTGTATTCATCAATCTATTGTTCCTTTGGGGCCTTGTAGAATGGTTTCCATCAGGAGGAGAAATTGATTAAACAACTTGTGAAGAATGTGGGAGATGCCTATATTATTTTTATGAATATTATGTGATTATGTGTTTGTTTGATGGCTAGCATGTTGCTTGCACAGGGTTAACCTTGGAGAGTGTTGGAAAGTGTTGCGGACAACTTCCTGGTGCAAGTGCTGGAGGAACCAACTAGGAGCCGTGCTCTTCTTGACCTGCTGCTCACAGACACGGAAGAATTGGTAGGGGAAGTAGAAGTGGGTGGCACCTGGACAGCAGTGACCACGAGATGGCAGAGCTCAGGACTCTGACAAAAGGAAGAAAGCAGAATATGGACAGACCCTGGACTTCAGAAAAAGCAGACTTTGACTTCCTCAAGGAGCTGATGGGCAGGATCCCCTGGAAGGCTAATATGAGGAGAAAGGAGTTCAAGAGAGCTGGCTGTATTTTAAAGAAACCTTATTGAGGGTGCAGGAACAAACCATCCCGATATGCAGAAAAAATAGGAAATATGGCAGGAGACCAGCTTGGCTTAAAGAAATCTTCAGTGAGCTTAAACCCAAAAAGGGAGCTTACAAAAAGTGGAAGCGTGGTCAGATGACTAGGGAGGGGTATATAAATACTGCTCGAGCATGCAGGAGTGAAATCAGGAAGGCCAGAGCACAACTGGAGTTATAGTTAGCCAGCGAAGCGAAGGGGAACAAGAAGGGTTTTTATAGGTATATCAGCAACAAGGTGATCAGGGAAAATATGGGCTCCTTACTGAATGGGAAGGCAACCTAGTGACAGATGACATGGAAAAAGCTGAAATACTCAATACTTTTTTTGCCTCTGTCTTCACAAACAAGGTCAGCTCCCATATTACTGCTTGGGGAAGCACAGAATGGAGAGGAGGTGAGACACCCTCAAAGGTGAAAGAACAGGTTCAGGACTAAAAGCTGGACATGCACAAGTCTACAGGGCTGGACGTAATGCATCCAAGGGTGCTGAGGGAGTTGGCTGATGTGATTGCAGAGCCATTGGCCATTATCCTTGAAAACTTGTGGTGATTGGGGGAGATCCTGGATGATTGGAAAAAGGCAAATATAGTGCCCATCTCCAAAAAAGGGAAGGCGGAGGATCCGGGAAAACAACAGACCAGTCAGCCTCACCTCAGTACCCAGAAAAATCATAGAGCAGGTCCTCAAGGAATCCATTTTGAGGCATTTGGAAAAGAGGAAGGTGATGAGAAACATTCAGCATAGATTCACCAAGGGCAAGTCATACCTGACCTACCTGACTGCCTCTATGATGAGATGACTGGTTCTGTGGATGTGGAGAAAGCAGTGGATGTGATATATCTTAACTTTAGCAAAGCTTTTGATAAGGTCTCCTACTGTATTCTTGCCAGCAAGTTAAAGAGATACGGGTTGGATGAATGAACAATAAGTTGGATAGAAAGCTGGCTAGATCATCGGGCTCAATGGGTAGTGATCAATGGCTCAATGTCTAGTTGGCAGCCAGTAACAAGCAGAGTGCCCCAGAGGTTGGTTCTGGGGCCAATTTTGAGTTTTGTCAATGTCTTCATTAAGGATCTGGAGAATGGTGTGGGTTGCACCATCAGCAAGTTTGCAGATAACACTAAGCTGGTGGGAATAGTAGATACACTGGAAGGTAGGGATAGGATACAGAGTGACCTAGACAAATTGAGGGATAGGGCCAAAAGAAATCTGATGAGTTTCAATAAGGACAAGTGCAGAGTGCTGCATTTAGGACAGAAGAAACCCATGCATTGTTACAGATTGGGGATGGACTGGCTAGGCAGCAGTTCTGCAGAAAAGGACCTGGGGGTTACAGTGGACAAGAAGCTGGATATGAGTAAAAAATGTGCCCTTACTGCCAAGAAGCCTAAGGGCATATTGGGCTGCATTAGTAGGAGCATTGTCAACAGATCGAGGGAAGTGATTATTCATCTCTGGCATTGGTGAAGCCACATTTGGAGTATTGTGACCCACTACAGAAAGGATGTGGACAAACTGGAGAGAATCCAGCGGAAGGCAACAAAAATGATTAGGGGTCTGGAGCACATGATTTATGACGAGAGACTGAGGGAACTTGGCTTGTTTAGTCTGCAGAAGAGAAGAGTGAGGGGGGATTTGATAGTGGCGTTCAATTACCTGAATAGGGGCTCCAGGAAGGATGGAGCTGGGCTGTAGATAACAGAAATAGGAGCAATGGTCTCAAGTTGCAGTGGTGGAGATCAAGGTTGGATATTAGGAAAAACTTAGGGTGATGAAGCACTGAAATTGGTTACCCAGAGAGGTGGTGGAATCTCCATCCTTAGGGGTTTTTAAGGCCCAGCTTGACAAAAACCTGGCTGGGATGATTTAGTTGGTCCTGCTTTAAGCAAGGTGTTGGACTATATGTCCTCCTGAGGTCCCGTCCAACCCTAATATTCTATGATTCCATGATTCCAAGGGATTCAAACAATTTTAGGTGATTTTTGCATATCTGCAGAGCCAAAGTCAAGTGGTTTAGATAGCCCAATCACTGGTGCTCAACTGACAGTATAGCAGTTAAAGCCTTTGAAGTCTGGTCTCTAAAAGAGCACAGCAATCTTCCGGTTTGGGAGAGAGAAGGAAAATCTTAAAGAACCTGAGAACTGTTTAAAGAGCATTCCTAGAAGCAGAGAAAGAGAGGTAGGGTCTGCATGTAAGCAGATGCAAACCTGAAGCAAGGGGGTACATGAGATAAGTGGGACCTATCGACCTCTTGAGGAAAATGCTTAGTTTTAGGGAAGACAATATCTGTGTAGGACTTTTGTTGTTTTAACCCTTTTTCTTTGATTGCTATCTTCCTAGGAAAAATAAGTAATATTTTGTTTTGAGGAAGTTGTTCTGAATCACTGCATTTTCATACTGATCTCATCTCCTGAAGGGAAGTCTCAAACAGGTGCCAAACCCAGTTGGTCCTGCTAAGAAAACATAATAGGTAAACAAGGATGCTGGAAAGTCTGAAAGTGGGTTGAATTGTGGGATTTAACCCAGAAAGACGTGCAGGTCCTGGGACTGTCACTTGAAATGGTACCCAGGGAGAGACAGAGAAAAAAAAAGAAGTCAAAGGTACAGCTCACACTGAACTGTGACAAGTCAGATATACTCTTGGTGTAAAACATAGTTACTTACCAGTAACTGTTGTTCTTTGAGATGTGTTGCTCATATCCATTCCACTTAGGTGTGTGCGCGCCCTCGTGCACGGCTCTTGGAGAACTTTTTCCCTAGCAGCCCCCTGTAGGGGCCGGTCCCAGCGCCCCCTGGAGTGCTGCCCTCATGCGGCGGTACATAGGGCGCTGATGGCCCCTCCCCTCCTCAGTCCCTTCTTTCTGCCGACTCCGACAGTGGGGACAGAGGGTGGGTGTGGAATGGATATGAGCAACACATCTCGAAGAACAACAGTTACTGGTAAGTAACTATGTTTTCTCCTTCGAGTGATTGCTCATATGCATTCCACTTAGGTGATTAACGAGCCTTATCTGGAGGCGGGTAGGAGTCAACGGCGAGCTGCCCTCAGCACAGCTCTGCTGACTCGCGCGTCCTCCCTCGACTGCTGGACGACAGCGTAGTGCGCAGCAAAGGTGTGCACCGAAGACCAGGTGGCAGGCCTGCAGATGTCATCCAGGGGGACCCTTTCCAGGAAAGCTGCCAACGCGGCCTGGGCCCTCGTCGAGTGCACCGTCACCACTCCGGGGAGCTGGACGCCTGCACGCTCGTAGCAGAGCCGGATGCAGGCGGTAATCCACTTGGCGATGCACTGGGCGAAGACCCGGGAGCCTCTCATCCTCTCTGCCACCGCGACGAAGAGCTGCGTGGTCTTTCGGAACGGCCTCGCCCTGTCCAGGTAGAACGCCAGCGCCCTCCTTACATCGAGGGTGTGTAGTTTCCTCTCGTCCTCGGACCCGTGCGGTTTAGGAAAAAACACGGGGAGGAAAATATCTTGGTTACAATGGAACCGGGAGACTACCTTAGGCAGGAATGCTGGGTGAGGCCTCAGCTGTACCTTATCCCGGAAGAACACGGTGTAGGGGGGCTCCGAGGTCAAGGCTCTTAGCTCGGAAACCCTCCTAGCTGAGGTAATGGCCACGAGAAAGGCCACCTTCCAGGACAGAATAAGCAGGGGGCAAGTGGCCAAGGGCTCAAAGGGGGGCCCCGTCAGTCTATCAAGGACCAGGTTCAGATCCCAGGGAGGCACCGGGTCACGGACCTGTGGATAGAGCCTCTCGATCCTCCTGAGGAACCTCACCGACATGGGGTGGGAGAACAGGGACCGCCCCTCCATCGGCTGGTGGGAAGCCGAGATGGCTGCTAGGTGCATCCTGAGGGAGGCTAGCGCTAACCCCTGTAGCGTAAGCTGCAGCAGGTAGTCTGGGACGGCCTGCACGGGGGACGTACCGGGGTTACGCCCCGCGACTCCGCCCAGCAGGTGAATCTCCTCCACTTGGCCGTGTAGGCAATCTGTGTGGAGGGCCTCCTGGTTCCCAGCAGCACACGTTGGACCTGCTCCGAGCAGGTTCTCTCCTCCTCCATCAGCCAGAGAGCCTCCAGGCCGTCAGGTGCAGGGAGTCCAGGTTGGGATGCAGCAGGCGACCGTGGTCCTGGGAGAGCAGATCCAGTCTCCTCGGGAGCT
The DNA here is from genome assembly GCA_007922155.1 of Mesoclemmys tuberculata. NCBI lineage: Eukaryota > Metazoa > Chordata > Testudines > Chelidae > Mesoclemmys > Mesoclemmys tuberculata. The sequence goes on along the minus strand of ML675603.1, from coordinate 71,965,657 downwards.
CGATTGGCGGGGCGACTGACAGGTCCTGCAGGAGGCACTGCCTCGGCCACACTGGGGCGATCAGTGTCATATCCTCTCTGTCCCTCTTGATCTTCAAGAGGACTCTGGGCAGGAGCAGGAAGGGGGGGGAACGTGTACATGAGGGTCCCCGTCCAATCGATCAGGAACGCGTCGGAAAGGGAGCCCGGCTCGCGACCCTGGAGCGAGCAAAAACTCGGGCACTTCGTGTTCCAGGACGACGCGAACAGGTCCAATCAGGGAACACCCCACTTGTGGAAAATCCAGGCCGCTACCTCCGGATGCAGCAACCAGTCGTGTTGGGGTAGAAACGACCTGCTGAGGCGGTCCGCCTCATCGTTCCTGACCCCCGGGAGGTGAGAGGCGGTTAAACAGAAATCGTACCTCACCGCCAAGTCCCAAAGACGAAGCGCCTCCTGGCACAGAGCCGAGGAGCGTGCTCCCCCCTGCTTGTTGATATAAAACATCGCAGCGGTATTGTCTGTTAACACCTGAACCACCTTCCCCAATAAAGAGTGGCGAAACACCTTGCAAGCTAGTCTGACTGCCCTCAGTTCCTTGACATTGATGTGGAGGGCAGTCTCTCCCTGGGACCAACGCCCTTGTGTGGTCAGACCACCAGTGATGTGAGCTCCCCACCCCAAGCCTGATGTCTCCGTAATCAGAGTAACCGAGGGGGTGAGGGCTCTGAAGGGAACCCCTTCCACCACTGTCCCGGGGTCCAGCCACCAGTTCAGTGACCCTAGCACTGTGGGGGGCACCGTATTCACCCTGTTCAGAAAGTGCCTGCTGGGCACGTATACCTTGGCCAACCAACCTTGGAGGGGCCTGAGCCTGAGGCGAGCCAACCTCACTACATAGGTGCACGAGGCCATGTGGCCTAACAGCTGCAGGCACTGCCTGGCTGTTGTCGTAGGGCACCTCTGTAACTGCGATATTATCGCTGCCATGGCCTCGAACCTTGAGCGTGGGAGGGAGGCTTTGGCCCGCACCGAGACTAGGGATGCCCCTATAAACTCTATGCACTGTACCGGAAACAGCGTCGACTTCTGCTCGTTGATGAGCAGCCCCAGAGTATGGCAAGTGGTCCGGACGAAGGAGACCGCCTCGCGCACCTGCAACTTGGTCTTGCCCCTGATCAACCAGTCGTCCAGGTAGGGAAATATCTGGATCCCCCTGCGCCTCAGGAAGGCCGCCACCACTGCCATACACTTGGTAAACACTCTGGGGGAGGAAGACAGGCCAAAAGGCAAGGCTGTAAATTGGTAGTGGGCACCAGCTACCACAAACCTTAGGTACTGCCTGTGGGCGGGAAGGATGGAGACGTGAAAGTACGCATCCTTCAGATCAAGGGCGGCAAACCAGTCCCCTGGGTTCAGGACGGGAATGATGGTCGCTAGGGACACCATGAGAAACTTTAGCTTCCTTATGAACCTGTTCAGCCTGCGCAGGTCCAGTATAGGCCTGAGCCCACCCTTGGCCTTGGGGACGAGGAAGTACCTCGAGTAGAACCCCTTCCCCACCTCGAGCGGCGGAACAGTTTCTATGGCTCCTTTGAGTAGGAGGGATTGGACCTCCTGAAGGAATAATTGCTTGTGAGAAGGGTCCCTGAAGAGGGACGGGGGGGGTGGTGAGTGGGGAGGGGAGGCCAGAAGCTGAAGGGCGTAGCCCCAGCGCACGGTTTTGAGGACCCAGCGGTCCGATGTTATTACCCACCACAGGCCGAGGTAAGGCCTTAGCATGTCCCGAAAAGGCGGGGAGCAACCCAGGGAACGGAAGATGATGCCACCCTCGGGCGCACCATCAAAAGTTCTTCCTGCCCTTGGAGCCCTGAGAGGGCCCTTTATGAGAAGGATTGGACGACGGCGTGCGATCACGCCGTCCAGAGCCCCTGGTCCTATCCCTGCCCCTCGCGGGGGGGAAAGGCCTAGGCGGTGGCCTAGGTTGCTGCCGCTGCCGCTGTGGCAGGTGCTGTGGCTGCTGGCGGGCCTGTAACCTCGCCGCCTGGGGTGTATATAGACCCAAAGAGCGCAACGTTGCCCTTGAGTCCTTCAAGGCGTGCAGCTTTTCATCTGTCCTCTCTGAGAAGAGAGTGGCTCCATCAAATGGCAGATCTTGGATGGAGTGCTGCACCTCCTGAGACAGGTCCGTGGATTGCAGCCACGCTGCCCGCCGCATAGCAACGGCGGAGGCCATTGCCCTACTGGCCATGTCCGCAGCGTCAGAGGCAGTCTGAAGGGCTGCACTGGCCACAGTCAAACCTTCCTCCAGGACCATAGCGAAGTCCGCAGCCTGGTCCTGGGGCAGGGACTCTGCGAATCTTCGCATGGAGTCCCACAAGTTCAGGTTATATCTGCCCAGGAGGGCATGATGATTGGCCCCCCTGAATTGGAGCGCCCCTGTGGAGTAGACCTTCCTCCATAAAAGTCTAGTCTCCTGCCCTCCTTGTTCTTAGGGGAGACGCTCTGAGCTCCCTGCCTGTCCTTCTGGTTGGCAGCGTCCACAACCAGAGTACCCGCGGCACGGTGCGTGTACAAGTATTTGTGCCCCTCGGCTGGCACGTAATACTTCCTCTCGGTGCCCTTAGACGTGGGGGCAACCGAGGAAGGGGTCTGCCAGACGGCCTTAGCCAGACGCAGGACCCTTTCATGGACAGGGAGGGCTACCCTTGACGGTCCTTGAGTCCCCACACACCCGAAGAGGGGGTCCATCTCTTCTTCTAGAACCTTGACCTCCAGGCCAAGGTTCGAGGCCACCCGCTTCAGGAGCTCCTGATGAGCCCTGAAGTCAATCAGAGGGGCCCCTTGATCCCTAACAGCCGCCTTGTCCGGCGACGAAGAATAGGATGGGTGGCGGGGTCCAGTGGAGGGGCCCTCCCCAGGGTCCTCCTCGGAGGAGGAGGAACGGTCACCCTCCTGCACCGAAGGTGCCTGTTGGGCAGGTAACTGGGTGACCGAGGCAGGGGCCGACATAGTTCCCTGCCCCATCTGGGCTGCCCAGGGGCCCCACACTGGCCACTGCCAGGGACCCTGGGGCCAACTCAGAGGTGGCACCGGTGCCGAGGGCAATGCCGGTGCCGCCGTGAAAGTTGGTGGCGGTGCCGCCGGTAGTACCTGCTCCTGACGTCGGGACTGGGACCCCGAGTCAGGAGATCGGTGCCGGCGATGCCACCGGGAATAGACGCTCCAGGACACTCCACGCGACGATCCCGAGGAGCGACATCGTCTACGGCGTCGACAGGGCGACGGCGACGAAGACAAGGACCGGTACCGGGAGAGGGACGACTTGCGATGCCTCTTCCTCGGTGCTGGGGAGCGGTGCCGAGAGCGCCGTCTCAGTGCCGGGCTGGAATCCGACGACGAAGAGCGGTGCTGCGACCTGGAGCGGTGCCGGGACCTGGACCGGTACCTCGACGCGTCGTCGGAGGACGAGGAGGGAGAGGAGCTGAGCTCGACTCTCCTGCGTCGGGTGGTGGGCGGCCTATCCTCCGGTGCCGGGGCCACCCACCCTTCGGGGACACCCAGCGCGGGTTTGCCCCGGGACACAGGCCCTGACTCTCTCAGCCGAGACAGTGCCGGAGGCGTGGGCAAGGCCAACAAGGCTCGAGCCGCCTCGAACGCCTCCGGCGTGGAAGGGTCCTGTACAGGGGGTCCCCCACTCCCAGGAGTCAGGGGAACCTCCCTGGTCGGTGCCAGTGCCGGAGCAGGGGCAGGCGGCACGTCGGAGAGCTTCAACACCTCCGGGCTCGACCCCGGCCGCTCCTGCAGTGCGGGGGAGCGCTGCAAGCGCGGACAGCACTTCTTCTTTCTCGGCACCAGGGCCCCCGGTGCCAGCGGCGCACTCCGCACCGAGGACACACTCGGTGCCGGGATAGTCCGCGACGGCTTGGACGCCGGACTTAATGCGGACTCCATGAGAAAAGCCCTCAGCCTCACTTCTCTTTCTTTCTGAGTCCGAGGCTTAAAGGACTTACAAATATGGCACCGATCCTTACGGTGCTGTTCCCCCAAACACCTTAGGCAACAATCTTGGGGGTCGCTGACGGGAAAAACCTTCCCACAGCCAGCACAGGGTTTAAACCCGGGCGAGCCCGGCATAGCCGGGTCGCCCAGAACCCGAAGGCTCTCCTATCTAACTAAAAAAACCTTAACTAACTATAAACTAACTCAGTTCAGGGTGAACTGCTAACTAACTACTCACTTTTTGCAAAGAAGAAAACCTGTGAGAGCAGGGGTTGTTCTCAACCAGCCGTCACGGGCGGAAAGAAGGAACTGAGGAGTGGGGGGCCGGCAGTGCCCTATGTACCGCCGCATGAGGGTGGCACTCTAGGGGGTGCTGAGACCAGCCCCTACAGGGGGCTGCTAGGGAAAATGTTCTCTGAGAGCCGTGCACAAGGGCGCGCACACACCTAAGTGGAATGCATATGAGCAATCACTCGAAGGAGAACCTTGATTATTTATGAAGAATGTAAACAAAGTCCTATTTCTCTGAACACAGCAGAAATGAACGGCAGCAGGCAGTTTTCTTGCTCAAAAATCCCAGGTGTGCTACTCCACTGAGTAATGTGCCCCAAGAGGCTTGATTTATCTGCTTCATCTCAGAGTGCTGCTCATATCTGCTTCTCTCAGCTTTCCCAAATAAAGACTGCAAACCCAAACTTCCTGTTCCTATCTTTATAATTAGGGAAACTCCTCAGCTTACATGGTTTATTTCTGTCCTGCCATGTACCTTGGGTCCTTCTTCCATTGTTTCCAGATGTCTTTACTACATAAAGGGGGTTTAATGGTTCCTTCCACTGGGTCTGAAAAAGGGTTTGGCACACCCATTGACTTTCACAAGGTCAGGATCAAAGGACTCACTTGCAGTTATTAGCAACTTCCTGCATAACATTATTGTAGCATTTTCTATATGCCCATTAGAACTGGTCAAAAAACGGGATGAAATTGTTGTGGAAGATTTCACTGAAAAATTGTGTCTCTTTCCCTTGCTGTAGCTGAATTTTGATGAAAAACTGGAAAAAATTAGAAAAAAATTATTTTGTAACTAGTTGTAGTGTCCATCAACATGGTATTTAAATGTTCCAACTAGGAACAGGAACACTCCCCTGTGATCTGCATGTCCAATCAAAACTAACCAACACAGGTAAAATTTGGAATATTAAGTACTCATGATTAGCAGCCATGAACTATGATGATGGAAACTGGTAAATGGGAGAAACTGTCTTGCAAATAATTTTTAAAATGTTCAATATGCAAGAATCCTTGGTCTTCAGTGGAACTAGCATTTGTAGCCTGGAAGGTCACAGATATTGTCAGCAAGTCCTTGAGATTTACTGTATAGTCTCCTTTTGGCCATACCACGTACCTGAAGAAGATTTACTTGAAAATACAGATGTCACTTCATCAAGAGCGTCAAACTGCTATTTTGGTTAAAAAACCCCAAAAGGAAATACCACAGCCGGAAAAAACGATAAATATACAGGGTCACTACTATCTTCAGACTTCCTTTGAAACATAGGTGACAACGCTCTCCATTACCCTAAGCCATCTTCTCGTAAGTGACTATTTTTTCTTACTTCAAACTGGAGGAGGAATGTAAACTGAGGGTAGAACAAAATGTAGGTCACCTTACATCTTTTAAAAATGCACCTGTTTGAAAGATTCTATTACTTTTGGAAATATCCCCTCTCTCTAAAATGGGGATTTTATCAGAACAGGTACATTCCTTCAAACCTGTGGACTTTATTATCCTTCTTTAATATATTCTAATTTTATTTTTTTATTAAATAACCCCTTGAATCAAACAAATGTTTTGGATACAGATGTTTGTAGGAGTTTTTAATAACATTCTATCTTTTTCAGCTAGGGCTTGCTCAGAAACAAAAGAAGGATGTAAAATAATTTCATCTTCATCTGATCATAACATGCACAGTAATAGTTCAGATCTCAAATGCATCTGATAGTAAAGACAATTCCTGAGACACAGATTTTAAAGCCAAAGAACTCACAGGGTACCGAAAAAAGCATTATTGAGTCATGTTATTGCTCAGAATGGGGGCAAATAATTATGTTTATTTAAAATATGTATTTAAATCTATCACATAACCGGTGGTGGGGTTTTTGTTTTTATTTTGTTGGGTTTTTCTGTATGCTGAATGATGCACAATTTAATCTCACTCTGCTGGGGAACCTTATTGATCAGCACATCCCCAAAAGTGGGTGAGAATAACCAACCAGACCATGTCCAAGGCACTCAGAGTAATTCACCCCCAGCAGGCTCCGGCTGCAGTTTTAAGCTGCCCTGCCCTAGAGTCACATGCATGGTGACAGACCAAACAGCCTGTTCTCCCCCAGGGGATGTATCCCCTTAGGACACAGCAAATCCATCACTGATATCAGTTAATTCAATTGCACCCCTATATGCCATATTGTTCCTATTCAAGCCAATTTGAATGCAAGTTTTAAGTAAACTTCCAGATTTTTAAAATCCAAATGTGTTACCTCTGCTTAATGCAGTAATTTTGTACATCTGTCCCGAAAAACAATCACATTAGTTTATAACCCTCCACTGTTTACTGCTCAGGGACAGTTCCGTTATCTTCCAGATGTTCAGTAACTCCCCACGGCCATTCTTAATATTTCTTCCATTATTTCACCAAGAATAAATACTACTCTTGTCAGGATGGTTACTAGCAGGAGCACAATTCTTTCTTTTTTTGAAAACTGGTATAGCTGGATCTGATAAAAGGTAGCAATACCAATGCTTGAGACTATGTGCATTGCAGATAATAACTTAATTGAATAAAAAGTACTGTTTTAAAAAAAATATATGCAACATAAGAGCTATTGGTTAAAATTATATCAAGTATATTTGTGAAAATATATAAAGAATAAATCATAGCTTTCTTTTCAGTCCTTAAATATCTATCCTTTTTCCTTTTACAAGTTGCCACCACATGGGAAAAGAAAGAACCACTGACTTGTCTAGGTTTTAGTGGCTTGAACTTGCCAGATCCTCAGCTGGCTATTAAACTTCATAGCTCTGCTGATTTTAGAGGAGCTATGCCAATTTACATCAGTCAAGGATCTGGCCCAATATATTTCATTTCAACAGCAGCTAGTCTCCATGGCTTATATATACTTCCATCACTTTTTCAACAGCATAGGTGGGAAATATTTTGAAATATTTCAGGAATGGTTCACTTTTGTAAAGATGAAGTATTAACCTTTAAAACACCCATTTTTAAAAATTTAATATTGCATCACCAGCAGGTAGGAAACACATTAGTTAAGATTAAGAAGTTATTTCTTTTTTTCAGTAGTTCACAAGTTCCTTGCAAAAAGTGATTTGGGCCTGACATTTTCCATGCTTGATGTCAGTCCAAAGATCAATGTTTGGTTTTGTCAGATCAGCATATTCTCATGCATGTGGGCTCTTTTTTGTGATTGTCAGGATCATCTGAGTCTGGTTTCTCTGTGAGTAAAAACAAGCAGAAAGAAATGAGTCCCTTCTCAAAAAAAAAAAAAAAAAAAAAAAAAAAAGTCATCAAGAACAAGAAGAAAAAAACCAAAACCTTTCAGGTCTTCTTTCGACATCACAAAAAAGTAAAAATCACCAATTTAAAAAAAATTATTTAAAGGTCATCTTTGACAACCTAGATTAATCTTTTCTTATTTGATTGATGATGTTAATTATCCAAATTTATATGCAGAATCATGACTGACACTCAGTAAAACTAACTAACTAGGAAATGCAGGAATTTACGGCCTATTCTAAAAGCCAAAGCAACTCTCAGATCTTCTTGAAATCTCTTCTCCAATATTCTGTTCTCTCTATATGGGCAAATTACAGATGTAAATGATAATCCAGTACATGGAGGAAAGCAAGAATAATTTGAGCCAAGATCTGCCAGATATATATGAGAAATTATGCACTAATTCATATTTTTTACTATATTATTAGACCAGATTTTGAAACACGCTCATACATGAGTGTGTTTCAAAATTTAGTCTAACTCTCCTTTCTCTGAAATCACTAGTAAAACTCCCATTGACTTACATGGGAGCAGAGTGGGTCCAGTGCTGCGTGCTTTTGACTATCCTACCAAAAAACACTAAGTCATCAGAAAAATGAAAACTACAGCTTAGTTTGCAGAAGAGAGTTTTTTTTACATTAAATATTTTTAAGCTATAAAGAGGATCAATTCTCTACCTTATGGCATGTATAGGAATAACATTATTTAACTTAAAAATAATGCTTCTGATCCTTCAAAAGCAAACAATTGAGTTGAAAATACTCAGACGAGACACTTTCTTTAGCTACATTAGGGCACTGTAGTATTTTTAATGTGGCTGCCTACTATAATGTTATGTTGTCACATTATATAACAATGTATATAAATTATTCTGTTTCAGCTCACAGGAAAAAAAACAAAAAAAAAACCCTTTCTTCCTGAGAGGGTATTGAAACATCAGCTGCTTGACGTTATGTGCCTGGAACAGTATGTAAAACAAGGCTCATCAGTTTGTTTCAATATATGTTGTCTTGGTTTTGTTGGCCATGATTTATTTTGCTGATTATTGTCCCTCTGATTCTCCCAATATATCTGGATATGTATCAACTCTTCTATGAGGGGCATTATTATAAAAAAAAATTAAAAATGTCTTTTGAAAGAATAACAAAAATCATTCTATAAAAAGCCAGTAACTCTTCAAGAAGTCATAAGAAGATTCCCCACACTTCTCTGATGGCTGTAGACCTTTTTGACTTTGCCTTCTGGCCTCAAAACACATCTTAGGCTTATGGGTAGCACCAGTTAATCATACACCTTGTGTGTTATTACTTAAATAATAGATGCCTTTGAATCAATCAAGGAGATCAAATCTTCAGGGTTGAATTCTGCTAATCTTACTTACATTAAGTAATATCCTGCTGCATGAGTAGTTTCACTGAAATCTGTCATTTGAGTTTCTAGAGGGACATCTGGCAACGGCTTTGCAATTGACTTGAAAAAGTTTTAGTCATCCATTCAGGAAGAAGCAACAATGTCAAGTGACATAGGTGACCAATCACACGGCAGGAATAACTGAAGTGAACTGTTTACAAACACAGCAAATTATTTGGCCAAACCTTCTTTACTGTGCATTGATGAATAAATTTGCAGAAAATCAGTCATATCTGCTTCATGAACAGAGAAGAACACTGAATATTGCTCTCAGTGGAGGCCGGATTCTTCTACTGTTAGTCATGTTGAGCAGTATCTCACTTCCTGGGTAATGCTACTGTTTGTGGTGTGTGATTGGTCACCAAAACCACATGGTATTATTTCTGCTTTATAAGTGGACAACTAAAACTTTTGATTAGGGGAAAAACAAATAGCAAATAATGAATAATGCGGTTCTGGGATGAAAAAAATATTCATTTAAAATCTCTGAAACGTTCAGAGTTTGCAAACATCTGAATATTCACAAGTAATGAATAATAGGATCCCATGAAAAACAACAGCGGGGTTTATTCAGGCTGTTGTTTATTTGTGAATCTGGGGTTTTTTAGGTTATTATTTTTATTACTTATTTGTATTCTGGTTTTGGCCACCAATTGCCATGTCCACAAACATAGCACGACAGATTGCCTGCCTTGTAGAACTCCCAATCTAACCAGCTCTGGAGGAAGTGATCCCTATAGCATGGACTAGTGTAGCTGGGATTTGACTGATAAGTGGCCATGCATGTGAAAACAGTGGGATATGTTTGAAAATTGTACATTAAAATCGGGATAAGAAAGAGATGTCTGCCATCAAAGGTCAAATGGTAGATGGGAGTGGTTTTCTTTTCCTGAATCCAATAAAGTCCAGTCCATTGTCAGAATCAGTTGGGGTGGGGGGGGGGAGGAGAGAGAGAGAGAGAGAGAGAGAGAGAGGACGGGAGGGATGGGGAAAGAGGAAGGGGAATCTGAGTGACATTTTGACAGAGGTTGACATTCCTGTGCCAACATATGTTATCATCAAACTCATTAGGACTTAAACCTTAATTTTAGAGATGAGCCTACACCAAAGGCTTGATCGAAATGACTCTGAAATTTCAAGCATTTGAAATATTAAACCTCTCAGTCCCAGTCAGTGTAAATCTATGCTAAAAAATGATGAAGCTACTTTAATGATATATAGGTTCACTAGTCGTTCTGTCTGGAGTAAAGAGTGTTCAGATTATACCACACAAAAAGATAATGTGGCTTCTATCAGACAAATAAATATATGTTGGTTTTTACCCCAACAATTCTCTCTTCACTTTTAGATAATAGTTTAATAGCATTGTACCCACCCCCTGGATATGTTGTAATAATTGCTTTACTTGTTGAGAAAATAATTTCAGATGTGTGTGATTACAGGTAGCCTTTAAAAAGACGACAACATGGACAGCCCAGACTGTTATTATCCAGACCTTAACCTCACATGCAACGATTACAATGAGAATGATCATTTTCTCAAGGCCAGCAAAATCTTTCTGCCCGTTATGTATGCAGTAGCTTTTGTCTTTGGGCTGATAGGAAATTCTTTGGTTCTCTTCATATACATTTTCTGTGATAAGATGAAGACACTGACAGATGTATTTCTGGTGAGCTTGGCTACTGCTGACTTGCTTTTTCTTTCCACCTTGCCCTTCTGGGCATATTCTGCTGCTCATGAGTGGATTTTTGGTTCTGTGATGTGTAAAGTTATACGGGGCCTGTACACTTTGAATCTGTACACGTCAATGTTAACCCTCACCTGTATAACAATTGACAGGTTTATTGCTATTGCTCAAGCCACCAAAGCCCATGTGCGTCAAGCCAAAAGAATGGTTTGGGGTAAAGTGATCTGCATTTTAGTCTGGGTGATTTCACTAGCATTTGCAATACCACAGTTTAAATACAGTACACAATCTGATTATGATAAATCAATCTGTCATGCAGTGTACCCTTCACATCTCATAGAATTGGTGTTTAAAGTACTCCAAATGACCCTTGGTTTCTTTATCCCCATGGTAACCATGATTATCTGCTACTCAATAATTATCAAAACCTTACTTCATGCCAGGAGTTTCCAAACGCACAAATCCTTAAGAATAATATTTTCTGTAGTAGTGGTGTTCATTCTTACTCAGTTACCCTACAATTTATTGATACTCTTACGCAACATACACTTGGAATTCTACCTGGACTACAATTTCAACTATGCAGTGGTCATAACAGAAGCAATTGCTTATCTCCATAGTTGTCTCAACCCTGTTCTGTATTTCTTCATTGGGGTAAAGTTCAGAAAGAACTTCCGGAAAATCATAAAGAACATCAGGTGTACTAAGCGCCAAGGTATCGTGAAGCAATGGCAAACCATGGAAGAGGAGGGCTCAAAAACTTCTCCTGCCTCACACAATGTAGAAGCAACAAGCATGTATCCATTATAAAAACCGCATAGAGGGTCTCGGTCAACTATCTGCAGCTTTGTTAATTTTTTAAAAATGTACTCACATTTATGAAAATGAAGGACTTGTATAACAGCTGCGTAAGACTAATATAATACAGGCTCTGTTCAAGCTTTCCAACACATCCAATGCATCTCAGTCCTGACATTGTAGCACTCCTACTATTCCTGAACAAAGACTGGTAATTGAGCAAAACTCTGCGGTACTTTTATGATAGGCAAAGATACAGATTTAACTATGAGATCATCAAACTCTTTCACATGTGTTCTAAGGCTGGATTTGAACTCAGGGTTGCAGCAATGGAAAACTAGTGTATTAACTCTCTGGACAAGTTAGTTTCCCAGGAAGGATGCTTGTGAACAGAAAAGACACGAAAGAACTTTGTTTTAAAGATGCTAACAAAATAGTTATAGTTCGTTGTCACATTTAACCTTTTTATATTAAAAGCGTAATTTGTTTAAATGCTCATTCCTCCCATTGTAGTTTCATGTGATTCTTTTTTGATCTTGTCTGTGTTTTCCCTTTCGTTGTTCCCTACGAGTCCCTGTCTGCCTTCAGAGGCAGAGTGAAATTTCTGTAGTCATGGCAGAATATTAATATGTCTTCAAAGGAATATCTAGTCTCTCTAACAAAAAAACCCCAAACCCATAAAAAATCTGATTCTGTCACACTCAACAGTATATATACCACCCCATAATCGTGCTTGTGTAGCCAGTTTGGCTGGTTCCACTTCCTATACAGAAATATAGTACTTGACATACTGGGGATAAGACCCATGGTCCATCTAGTTGACTATCCTGTCTCCAACAGTGGCTGGTTCCAGAGGAAGGCCCAATAAATCCTAAAGTGGGCAGCTGTGGGATAATCTGTCCGCATGAAGATCTCTTCCGTCTACTACAATTGCTTTACACTGTGAAGCATGAGGTTTTAAATCCCTTCCAATACTGTTTTATCATTAACTGTTGTAACTCTGGATAGTCTCGCAAACCATATAAACAGCAATCCTTCCTTCTAACTCGCTGTGCCTCCCAGAATGCACTTCCTTACACACTACTGATGCCTCACTTTGTGCATGTACCTAAGGCACTGTCTTCCCTATGAGACAGCTGCTTAGATTTTGCCAGAATACAGTGAGTGATAAAACAGTGATGCTGCTGTGTGGGCACAAGTCAGTCATGTTTGTTGTAATCAGGTTATGAAAGAGTTATGAATTGGTTAAAAAGAAGTTATAATGGTAGGTTCAACATGGCCTTACAAGGATCTCTGTCTTAACCACAAACACCAGTGTCAAGAGGGTGCTAACAAAGAATAGGTTTGTATGTTTCATAGTTTCTCAGCAGCTTTTACAGGATATTTGTTATTTACTCCTTCAGTCCTACCAACAACCTTTCTAAAAGAAAATATTTAAAGTAGAAAAATAAAACCATAAATAAAGATGCACAACAAATTGTTAAATTATAATATATACCTAGAGTGCTTAAAAATATAATCCCTGACTAATTTTTACTTGGCTACAAACTCCCTAAATAGAACAATCAACAGCTCCTCTTATGATAAATAGCTTATAATGGTTTCACCTACAGAATATCTAAAGATACAGGGCCTCACTTTGCTCCCATTTACCCCAGTTTTACACTGATTTAATTCCTGGTTCATACCAAGAACAAAATCAAGTCTTTCAAAAGCGTCACTCCAGTTCTGTCAGCAATGAAATCTGCCTCTTTTTTTATTGAGGCTGGGTCTACACTGACGGTGGCAAATTCGTCGCCGTCACATCGATTGCTCTGGATTGACTGAGTGGTCTGTATAGACGCGTTCAGTCGATCCAGGAAGCGACGCAGGAAAACCACTTCGGTAAGTGGAGTACTGCTGCGTCGAAGGGAGCGCTGTTCCCTTTGAAGCAGCGCAGTGTGGACACTGCGCGGAGGAGACGCTGCAAAGTCAACGTGAGATACGCAAGTGATTTACGTCACTTGCGTATCTCCTGTCGACTGCCACCAAATTGCCGAGGTAAGTGTAGACCGGGCCTCAATTACAAAAAGGCATCTGCTGAAGGTAATGTTGGGGGGGAAATCCTACATGGTGTTGATTACACAATGAAAATTGATAAGCAATTTTCTACAATGATGTAGCTTCCCTGATGCTACCAATGTGAGAAGGTGACAAACTGTTTTTAACCACTACTTCACCTAACCCCTGCCTGACCCTAGCACAGCAGTACTTTATTTACTCCAGGCATATGGTATCTACCGTATGCTAAAGGGAAAATCAAAATGAACACAAGGTGTGTCCTGGTCGATTCTGATATGCTGCTAAACTCTACCCAAGCCTCAATATTCTAATGTGGACAACCCTTCACATATTAAAAAAAACCCCAAATGAACAAAACCTGAGTTTACTAGGTTTAGACAGAATATTATGCTTATGATGATTTCTCATTTAAGATTTCAGTGGACTTATTCCAGATTCACAATCAAAGCAGAACTGGACATCAACAGACTGGTCCTCACTCCTAATTACAACTATGAAGTTGCATCATGTTTGCATCAGGTTGTAATGGCACAACATGTAGCTTATCTTTTGAAATATGTCTGGAAATCATTACAAAGCATGATTCATATTAGATGCTCAATCTAATCTGGATCAACAGGCACTGTGAGAAATGCGGTCTCATCATATTATGAAATAGCATGGACAATTATGTCACATCATTTCAAAGAGAGCTGCGGAGGCAAGATCAATGGGATTATGAGGAAGAGTGGAAAACAAATCAGCTAGAAGATTCACAACAGGCAGGCAGGCAGGCAAAATAAAGAGGAACAGATGAAAACAAGCCACAATTTTTTCTTTATACTGCTTCAAGAAGCAACGGGCTAGATTCACCTCTCTGGGCACAACTTGCATGTCCAGCATCTATTTTTTATTATTTGTTTTGCAGAGATATTTGTTGTTAGTTTCGCACTGTGCGTGGTGCTGCACAATACAAGGAATGAAGACAGTTCCTGCTCAGAAGAGTTTATAATCAAAGGCCCCGCCTCAACTGAGTTCACAGGGACTACTCACATGTATAAAGTTAAGCATGCGTGCAGGGGTGCGTCCACACTAGAATATTTTATCTTGAGTTAATTAATTGCCAGTTAACTAAAGGTGGCTAATGCATTTGTAAAAGCTGGTGTGGACATTCCTTAAATGTTTGGTCCAGAACTTAATTTAGCATAAAGTCGACCACAAAATCTTGTGTCCTGGCACAGGCATTTGTGGAGGGTCCGCAGTAGCCTTTACCAGTGTGTTAGCCTCCTAAACTTTATGGGCAATCAGTTATCTTGAGATTAAAAACCCTAGTGAAGGCAAACCCTAAGTATGTGCACAGTCCTAAAAAATGAACACAATATTTTACCCAAAGAAAACAAAGGCCAAATTCATCCCTAGTGAGACTCCACTGAAACAAATGGAGTTAGCACCAACCCACACCAGGGCTAGATCACTCCAAGGAGATTTAGTTTAAAATAGAAAAACAAATAAGGGCCTGATTCTCCACTTCATTACACAATGTTACACTGGCCTGACTTCACTTTCCTCTACGGAATCACAGTGGTGTAAAACCAGTGTAACAGTAGAAAATCAGATTCTTAATATTTTACTGGTCCGATGGGTTTATATGCTTCTTCTCTAGTATGGTGTGGGACCTGATAGCACTGGGCAGTGTTGAAAGTCGCTTTAGAAATGTATTTTCACACTGGAAATACCAAAGCATATAGACAAAAAATAATTTGCTCAACCAGTAGCTTTATATATTTTCTTTGCTATTATGCAAGATGTCTGTATTTGAGTAAGAGCTTTCTCCTGGACAATGGATGGGTTTCCAAAAATCTCTCCTGTCATGTGAAAGACAGGTATTCAGGCCTCAATCCTAACCGACATATGCAGACAGACCCTTGGAGTTCTGCAAGATGCAAGAGTCCATTCATATGCATCTAGTTGCAGGATCAGGCCCTTAGATTGTAATCATTCTCATGTTAATAATGCGTGTGCATAGTGCCTAGAGCAGTGGGGCCTGGTCTCTGCTACTGCAAAACGCATAGTTTTATCATCATCATATATGTGTGAAGTATCATTCACTAGAATTCACCCTGCCCACACAACGGCAGGCAAGATGTTAATGCTCCAGGACCGCGTTTCCATTCATCTTCATGTTTGTTTGGGTGTTTGGTCCAATAGTCACGTCCAAATAAATAAAATACTGGGTCAGAATTATGCTCCGGGTTCCTGTTGGAAACAATCCAAGCCCAATCATAACCTCTGCTCTGCCAGCGCAGCCAGTGCAACTCCAGGAGATGGATGTAAGGGAGGCTAAGCCAGGTTGGCCGTGAGGTACTGCTTCAGCACCTTTTCTAGGTAGCCTCTGCAGGCAGTACTGTGTGGAAACCAGGCTACATTTTAAAGCTGTCTTACTCCTGCAGAGCACCCAAAAGAGGATGAAGGCAGTGATAACTGCCACAGCCTTACACTGGGTGTGAAAATATTCTACTGTGGATCCAACCCTACACGCATGCCTAACTTTATAAATGTGAGTAGTCCCTCTGAACTCAGTTTGGGCGCGGCCTTAGGTTATAAACTCTTCTGAGCAGGAACTGTCTTCATTCCTTGTATTGTGCAGCACCACATACAGTGCAAAACTAACAACAAATATCGCTGCGAAACAAATAAAAAAATAATGGGGATTGTTCATTCGAGGAACAGAGCTTTTAACTGACGATAACATATTGATGATATCCGAATTAATTATTTTCGGGGATCCCAAAAGAATCTAAGCATAATGAGACAGTGTGTGACATACATAAGTTTCTAAGACACTGTATGGGGCAGTATTTCACTGGCTACTGTTTCAATAGATTTCAAATGTCACTAATGTTTCACCTCATTGTTACTGTTCTTTTATATGATTGCTACAATGATATAACATTTGTAAGTAGTTAAAAATGAAAATCTTTGATATATTATTTCTGCTCTTTCCTTTCTGGCAGGCTGATAATAAACAGCTTGGGCCAGATTGCCAGCTGGTGTAAATCAGTGCAGCTCTACTGAAGTGCATAAAGCGGTGCAGGTCTACACCAGCTAAAGGTTTGGCCTGTCCTGCCCCAAAACCCCAGTATTTATTTGCTATGTGGATTTGTGTTTGCTAAGCTGAGCTGCAAAGGCCTGAGTGTGGCACCTACATTTCTGGTGCACACATCTCACCCCCCACAGAAGTAACTGTGAAATCTCTAGTGCTGTAAAAAGCAGCGCTGCCTGTGCATGTATTAACAAAAGTGTACCACACAACATTTTGAATTGCATATAAATTCTAATATCTTTTCAGAACATGAAACCACAGAATTCACAAAACACCACACAGGAAACAAAACGTTATATCTGACTAACATTTAGTATGTCGCCATCGGCAATAAATAGATTAAACTGATCAGCAGATCTTTGTTTTACACACACACGCTAGTCCTTAGGACCCAAAAAACCCACAGCCAAGGAGGATGTCCAGTCTGCAGGAGACCCCAAATTCACATGGGACCATATGGTCTATAAATGCCTGTGTGCGCTGATCTGTGCTAAAAGCAGGTTGAGGAGCTGCATGATTGCTGCTAGTTTATTCTGGAAAATGGCCCATCAGCCAGGTTCTCTCTCAATACTCCTGTGAAGGAAAGTGACAAAGGAACATGTCTCTCTCTCTCTCTTTACCCCAGTTACATGTGGGAGGGGAGATCTGCCATCCTCTTTGGTTGACCACGTAAGGGGTTACTAAGCAGAAGTAAGAGGCTAGAGTAAAAGGAGAGACTGAAACAGTCCTGAGACTAAAGGATAACCAAGCTGGGGCCCTTTAAGATCATGATACTAAAGAATGAAGGGCAATGCATAAGAAATAGCTCTGACTAGCCTATGGAAAGCAATGAAGTCAAAGACTATTTTCCAGTTTTCTTCTCTATAGATTGTGGAAAATGGGGATAGTGTAAAAACACTGCCACAGCGTAATGCAGAATGCTAATGATACGCCCAGGATTTGGTACCAGATGCCTTCGAAGTGGCTTACAGTTTGGGTGGCTTCCTCAGCAAGAGGCTGACAGCAAGATGAACAGAGATCCCAGTCCTAACCTCAGAGCTCACCTGCTCTCTCTCAGTGTTGTGTTCCCAAGGGCTGACTCACATTTTGCTTTGCTGGCCACCCTCTGCCAACAGGAGTGAGCTCCTGGGTTCCTAACCCAAAACGCCTTACCATCCTGTTTTGCTGAATCACAATGAAGGTCATCAGATGACTTTGGGAAAATTTTTCTCGCCTCACTTTCCCCAGCTATAAAATGACGACAATGCCAAATGCCCAGGCGAGTTGCAAGGCTAAATTCACTCATACCTGTAAATGCTTCAAGATCCTTTGACGCATCACAGGCACCTAGATTTTTTTGCCAGTGGGTGCTCCTCTCCACCCCCTCCCCCAAGGCGCCCCCCCACCTGCTCTTTTCTGCCCCCTCTGCTTTAAGGGCAAGTGATGAGGGGGGGCTAAGAGGGAGTGGAGAGGAGAGAGTGATGGATGGGGCCTTGGGAGAAGGGGCGGAGTCAGAGCAGGAACTGGTGAAGCAAGAGCAGGGTCTCGGAGGGAGGAGGCTGAGTGGGAGCGAGGCTCAGGATGGAGTATGGGCAGGGCCAATTTGGGCGCCGGTGGCCCCCAACTTCTCTGAAGCTTTTGGCAGCGACGTTCCAAAGCCAGCAGGCTGGTGTGCCTCCAAAGGGAAATGCGCCACATCTGGCATTTCTTGCCCCCATTTGGAGAGGCTTAGCCTCCCCAAGCCTCTTATATCCGCTGCCTATGCTGTGGCTCGGGAATTTTTTTTTGGTGGGTGCTTGATCCCCACAGTACCCCTGGAGTTGGCGCCTATGCCTATACACTGTGGTGGTGGGTAATTAACAAAATAGCATAGATACAATATACAAAGTATATTAGCTGAGAAACAAAAGTCAGAATTTAAACATATTTTGTTCCAGCTAAGCAAGTATAGTCTATCTTAGACACAAATAGCAAGACAGTGTGGTTTATACAGGAACCTGTCATATAAGGGACAAAACAATCTAGCTCTGTTTTTTGAACTACAGACTTGTTACTTTGAGGTTGCTTTGAACCTGGCATTTAGAAGGTTTGTCACCACAATTTTTCTTCCCTGGTACTAATGAACATCATGTGGATAGAGGATTTAAGCAACATATTTTTTTTTCCTTTTGAGATATATAAAAATAAAAACTGGACTTCAAAATTTTGCCAGGAACTAATATATACTAGTAATACAATAAATAATACCTTTATTTTGGAGGTAGAATAAATTTTACTTTGGATATTGTTTTTAATATTCAAATGATTAAAACACAATGGAAATTGAAACTTTTAATTAATATAGAGATATATATATAATATATATTAATGCAACATTAAGTTTGCAAATTTAAACAGAGAATATATCATTTCTTCCCTACTGCTGATATATGCTGACGTAGATGGAAGAAGTGACTGAAATCTACACTATGATGTACATGCTTCCGCTTTTCTGGGGAAAAGAAAAGGTGTGATGGATTTAGCAATCTAACTGTTGTTCCTTTGTTTTCTCTTTATGGACAGAAAAAACATAACATGAGGCTCCAGTTTGAAATTAAACAGTGTTTTACTCACAGATCTGTCACACTCTGGTCCAGAGACTCTACTTCAGCTTGACTTTCGTTATGGGTAGAGTCAGATACCTGCACTTGGCACAATTCCTCATCTGTGATTATATCAAACACGACATCATCTGGTGGTGTGGAGGTGTCAGTTGTAACTGTGCCATAGAAGTACATCAAAAGAAACGCAGTCATAACAGTACAGGAAGGATGAGTGGTCTTGTTTTTTAAAAAGCGCTTTTATATGTGGGCCATTGTTCTGCATACACAGTAGTTTAGCATACTGCAAGTGCTAGAGGGTCTCTCCTGGGTGACTTGCCTGCACTAAAATATAAATGGGAATTTGTAACAACCTATCAGTATTAACATATACTAACAAGCTCCACAACTGCCATGGGACAAATTCTGCCTTGACTTATACCACATAAATATTATTGGGGTTGCAGAGAGTGTAAATCGGGCAGGATTTGACCACATGAGCCCCAGCAGGAAGCCCAATCATCTCATTTATCTCACGTTTGCACATGAAAAGGACTGACCTGTCACTCCCTGGGTCGGACACACTGGTGAATTTAGCAGAGCTGGTGGTTCTTCTTGGCTGGCCTGGGATCCAGAGTCATCCGTGTAATCCACAATCACCCTCGGTTTATTAAAGCAAGCTCTACAGCACCGCTCCTTCTTGCCGCTGTGTTTGGTCATCATGTAGTTGTTACAGCAGTAGTAGCAAAAAATGCGACCACACAGTCTAGAAATTAAAAACAACAAATGTAAAGGCATGAGAATGTTACACCTATTGCTAGGGCCTTACCAAATTCACTGTCCATTTTGGTAAATTTCACAGTCATAGCATTTTAAAATCTTGAATTTCATGGTTACAGATATTTATCTTAAATTTTACGATGTTGTCACAAATCATGAATATATATTTAAAAATATAAACATGTAAAGCCCTTAAGTCAGCGTTTCTCAAATTGGGGATACCAACCTAAAAGGGGATCACAAGGCTATTGTGGGTGGGGGAGGAGGATGATATTGTCACCCTTACTTCTCCGTTGCTGCTGGTGGCGGCGCAGACAGGTGGCAATACCATACCATGCCACGTTCACTTCTGCGCTGGGCTTCCGGCCAGCAGCCACCACTTTTCGGCTGCCCATCTCTGAAGACAGCGCAGAAGTAAGGGTGGCAATGCCACCCGCCCCCCCCACAATAGCCAGATTTCATGGGGGAGAACAGATTTCATGGTCTGTGATGTGTTTTTTGCAGCAGTGAATTGGGTATGGCCCAGCTAGTGCTTAAAAATAGAATGATCTAAGATGTGCATTGACAATGCTTGGGGACCTGATCAGAAAGGTCATGTACCCTGAGACAGCAGGAGCATTTTGTAGGTTACATGGCAAAATTCACAACAAGGACAATTCTATCTTTGAAGGTTATGCAAGACTTCTTGGACTGTGAATGTCCAGAGGGGCACTTTTTTTTTCTTTATAGTTTCAATAAAAATAAATTACACTGGAACAGAAGTTTCCAGAGGGGGGAAAATATAAACAAACACACAATTAAAAATACAATATACAAACACAATTACAACAAATGAAGACATATTTAATTATTTTTGATGGGCCAGATCTTGCTATTGAAGTCAATGGCAAGACACCCACTGATTTTAATGGAAGTAAGAACAGGCCACAAATCTATATTCACTCAAACAATCCCTAACCTAAATCCTTCCTCACCTAAGCTGCACAGCCTCCAAAAAAGGGGAGAAGCAGCAATATAAAATATTGGCTTCTGTGCAGTCACAAAGAAAGACAGACAGACAGAGAAAGTGAGAGAGAGAGAGAGAGAGAGAGATTCGGTCATTATTAGAACTGGTCAAATAGTTTTTTAATTGATTTGTTAACCGTTTTTGATTAAAAGAACCCAGTTCAGTTTGCTGCCACACATTAGGTTTTAATACTAGCTGTTTTTCATAAGTATTTAGACAACCAATTTTTAAAATTTTAACAAATGTCAGTAGAAATCATTCTTCATCTGAAAAATCATACTGAAAGTACATTATTAGTTATTAACTATTCATCATACAGTATTTCCCTACTTTAAAAGGTCATTGATTCAGAGAACAGAAACAGTTCCATGTGACTGAAGCGATTATTTGCACATCTTGAATAAAGAGTCAACAGTCACACGTCACCCTACTGCCTGAAATTTGTTCATCCAAACTTCGTAAGTATATCTGGAGAAATCATGAACATGTAACTATTAATTCACAAACAGAAAAGAGTCAAAATTTGCAACAAATAATTCAATCAGCTCTCAGATTTTTTGAGCAGACTACATCAAAATCAAATCTTGCTATTTAGAGTAAATATTTCTTAACATATCTTTTGGTAGTGAATATTATGCTTGTATAGAACCTAATTCAGTGGGGCATCAATCCTGATTGGGTCAATACTGTAATAAAATAATAACAGTACAATCTTACTGAACAATTTTTAAAGCACTTATAGCAAGTGCAGACAGCACATAACATATTATACATATTATAACAATGTATGCCTGGGAACAGTGTAAAATATTGAAACTCTGGATATTTTCCATGTAACCTATCACATTTACTTCCATGTTTTTAACAATACATCATAGCTCAGCAAACTGACCTGCAGTGGTGTCGGCGCATCATCCAAGTAAACTCTCTCTGACAGCCCAGACAATGATTTACTTCTGTATCACCAAGCCACCTTTGCTCTTCATTGAGCTTCTGTTGAAATTCCAGAGCATCTGATTTCTGCCAAAGGGCATCCTTATCCCTACGGAGACACATTTAAAGAAAAGCAATACATTTTAGAAATGTCACTGTTTGTTTTTAACTAATCTCAAATCTGCCTCAGAAGAAAATGCTACAACTTAAAGTATTATTCAACTCTGAATTACACAAATCTGAAATAGCCCACGTCCTGCACTTTTAACTAAATTACACTGGAATTTACAAATGTATATCCACCATCAAAAAGTCTGAGTGGCATTTGCAGACAGAATCTCAAAATGGGAGAATTGCCATACTGGATCAGGATCATGGTCCCAATTCAGGAAAGCATCCCTAGTTAGGAAAGCAGTTAAGCATGTACTTAAAAATTAATAAATTAATGAATCAAGGCCCAGGTTGCAATAAGCAATGCCTAGAAGGCTTCTGATGAAGGCACAATGTTCTCCTTACTGCATCAAGTTCTGTTGTAGGCCTGGAACTTAATTCACCCCCATATTAAGCCAGCTTTCGGTGAAACTCAAGGGATTTCACCATTAAACTTAAGAAAAAGAAATGCTCCACTGCTGGGAAAGCACCTCCACCTCAGGAATGCCCCTATCAAGAGTTACAACAGGTTGTAAAGTGGAGACACCCAGGCACTAGGAAGTTTAGGAAGAGACCCAATAAATGGTAAAATAGATAAAATGAGCTCTGACCAGAGAATTTATGTTGACCATCTGCAAAAACAAAGAAGATCATAAATAAGTTACAATTTGGGCATAAGAAATACAATGGAAAAAAAACTTGAGCGGAGAGGAGAAAACATAAGTGCCAGCACACGATTGGTTACATTTTGCTACCTAGGGATATTGAATAATGGGATAGGTTTTGTAAATTTAAAGAAGGTAGCTAGTTTTACCTATATAATGTAAATGGAATATAATGCTTTTTGGGGAACCATCGCTGGACTACAGTTCAACATCTAGCTGTTATAACTTTCACCTGTCTGCACGACCAAGACGAGCAGAAGCATCACCGGCAACCCCAGATGAGTGGATCCTGACTGGCCACTGTATGAAGTTTGTCTGTATATTGGGAGTGGTGAGTGTAACAGATTTGCTTGGCATAGGTATTTTCTGTGTGTGGCTAATAAATACATGTTTAGAGCACAGTTGTGCAAGGCTCTTTCACTGGGAAAAGATCCTGCAGAGCCATAGAGCCTCGAGCCCTGTGGGTACGGGTTTGGCTAGGTTTTTCCCTGACCCTCGTACACGTAGGTAGGTGCCTTACACCCCAAACCCTCAGTAGGGAAAGGCTGGGGGTACCTACATTAACCAGATCATGCCTTGAGCCCTCAGTAGGGTATAGGCAGGGTGCCCTCAATTTTTGCAGGTAACACTATCAAAGATAATCCACAAATGCATTTGGATCAGATTGCTGCATTAAGCCATGGCTTGCTCTGCAGGAGAGTGAGGAGAGCTGCACAGCAGAGGACCTACCCAGAATTCCACCTGGGGCTCCAGCAGGGTGGGGTACATGTTACTGGAAGTGTTCTGTCAGCTTTTAAAAAGATATGGTGTAGACTCCCTCTTGCATTAGCCCATCTTCAAAGGTCACTGTACAAGAGGGTGGAATTTAAGCTTTTCGAGGTGGTAGTGCATCAACAGGGGAAAAAAAAAAAGAAGCTCTGCAGCACTTGTGGTTAGCTGCTCAGTGAGCCCTCAAGCCACAAAGGCTAACAACGCAGAGGTAACGGTCTTATGCCACACAGCTCAACTTTGCAGCTAGGCTTAGGAGCAGAATCTTCTGCCCTAGTTACAAGGGAGGTTGCACTGTTGATATGAAAGGATTATCTGTATTTAGTTGGATCGGTCTCTGCGTGGTGGGAGTTACATTTGTTTATGCTAGTGAATCTTTATATCACAGGGGTTACTATTGTTCATGTTTGTTTACTCCAAATATATAGATGTGTAATGGTAGGTTACTATCGTACATACACAAGGGGTCTGTCCCTCTGCTGATAAAGTAAGAATGTTTCTATCTGCTGATGAAACCCTAAAAAGATAAGGAAGTGACATGCGGGGTCTGGGACGGGGGCCCTGTCCAGGTTCTCATCACAGCCCCTTGCATGAGGACCAAATATCCATCAGATGATCTGCACATAGTCACGCATACTTGTTTGTTCCACTCTATAAAAGCTGGACCCGCTTGTAGCGAATTTGCACCGCGTAGGACTTCCCAATTGCCGGGACAGGCTCTCCAAATCCTCGCTGCAACCGGGGCTCCCCAGCAACTGCGGATCTGGATGATGGTAACGTATTATTAGGGCAATTGGTGATGTCTCTCTCTTAATCACTATAGTTGATTTTATGTAGTAATGATCAGGTGCATTACCTTACTTATTCTTTCTATTGCTTGAAATTATAGTATAATAAGTTTATTCTGTTACGTATATATATCATTTCATTTTCTGAAATATTTAGAAAGAGATAGTAAAGCAACCTTGTTCTTTCTACTGGTGTCTGTGTCCTTTCTATCAACCCCTTCAATTAGCAGAACAACTGTATATTTGACAAAGTGAAGGACTGGGAGTTAGGAGTTATAGTCTCAGCTCTGGCATTACATTAGGCCCGGTCTAAACTTACCTTCCGGATTTGGCGGCAGTCGACGGGAGATACGCAAGTGACGTAAATCACTTTCTATCTGCCGTCGACTTTGCAGTGTCTTTTCCGCGCGCCATCCACACTGTGCTGCACCGACGGGAACAGCATTCCCTTTGATGCAGCGCTACGCCACTTACTGGGTTGGTTTTCCTGTGTTGCTTGCTGGAGCGACTGAGCGGGTCTTACACAGACCGCTCAGTTGATCCAGAGCAATCAATCTGACAACGGCGAATTTGCCACCGTCTGTGTAGACTCAGCCTTAGACTCTCTGACACACTTGTCAATTGCTGTAATGAGATCAAAGGGATTCTAAATTAGCATCAGGGAGACTTCACTTATGCATCACCTGTGAATCTGACCTCTGAAAAGAATCAAGAAGTGAGAAAGAAATGCTACCTATCTTGACCCAATTGTATATTTAGTCACTGAGATCACCCAGTGCAGGAGAGACAATAAAACAAAAGGGCTCCATCTTTTTCAGTGACTTCACAGGTTTCTGTCTTCTTGGTCACCAAAAACAGATGCCAGCTAAGATCACAATTCCTTGAAAAGGCCAAGAAAACAGACATTATGAAAACCTCCATTTTCTTGTCTGACTGAACAATACCAAAAGCTTGTGTGAGTCCTGACCAGAAGAATGTGCTAATGCCCTGGATGTACATTATGAGCTAATAAACTATTGAAATTTTGGAAGAGAAACACCTGATACAGGTTTCTCAGATTAAAAGGAGGCAGGAACTACCGTATTAGCTCCTACTCCTGAACCGGACTCAGGTAGGTAGAGTGACTCATGAAAGGAATGACACAGTAAAAGGAACAATCCTCTGATGAAAAGTTGATGTCTAATGCTGAACTGGGTTTTCACTCTTCATCTACTAAAGGTGGAGAGGTTTTTGTGGCATACAAGTTTTTGTGCAAAGAGAAGAACATGCAGACCATAATGCAAAAAAGTGAGAAACCACTATTAGTACCTTGTTGCTGTTTAACAAATTCTTTGGGTTACGTACAGGCAACATAATTTAACACCTTTAACTGAATTTGCTGCATGTCTGCAAGTTATACAAGATACAAGATCAGATTGCTGAAAGACAAACCCTCAATTTTTTAACATAAGCCACAAACTGTATTTTTTCTTGTTCACTCCAGTATTGTTATGATATACATAGGCAGTATACATAAGTGTTCCTTCAAGAGACAGGAGAGCTGGATTCAGTTTACAGCTTTACTCCAAACTGCATTTGTGACCGTGGGTATGTCACTTGGGGCCAGATTTCCTTTAGTAGTTAAATCAGGACTAGATTTCCAAATGGGATGCATCCAGTGGCTCTCATTGTGACACTCAACCAGATTTTCAAGAGAGGTCAGCACCCATTAACTTCAACGAATCTGCACCAGTTTACACCAGCAGAGAGTTTGCCTGTTAAATTTGCTGTCTGGAGGCTGATCACACTGGGCTCAATCGTGGGTCAGCCTACAGGCCAGGACAGGGGACTAAGGGAAGTGGGATGACTCCTTGCTCCCCAGTGTGGGCTACCCACATTATGGCTCAGGATGTAGGTGGGACAGCAGTCACTGCTAAGCCATTACACCGCACCCATGCTGGTGAATGGGGCATGGGTAAGCAATGGATGGAACCTTGAATGTATTTTTCACCCTTTATTTCCCCACAATGCACTGGTCAGCACAGTTTTCTGAATAAGAATTTGATCCTTGCCCAGCCCCTTCTCCAAGGCAGACTACAAAGTGCTCTCTGTAAGTGATGGATACTGGAGATAAATATTTGCTAGAAAAAACAGTGAAACATTTTTGGTGGGGCAGGAGGAAGAACATATGCCATACATAGAATGACATGGACTTTACAAAACAGATACAAGCAGAAAGAAAGCTACATCACATTTTGGCTATTTTACTTTCCATAATGTGCCTTAAGTACCAAACCCAACTGCCAATGTTGTTTCACAGAATATGGCTATTATACATTTATTTTCTGTTCAGGAATAAAAAATTAATTCCTCCCTGCAGGATCATCTAAAACCGTCCACAATGGAACCATTATAAACCATTTTTTTAATACCAACCTGAGAAGTTCTATCAAACGTTCTTCAAGGAATTGCTTTGTTCTAGTTAGATCATCTAGTTCTGCTAACAACTTCTGGTCATTGCTGTCTCTGTCTGCTATTGCCTTGTTGACTTTGTCACCATACTCTTTGACTTGCTCATTTGCTTTGTCAGCTTCCTCTTGGGTCCTGTTTAAATGCAAATTAAGTGTTGTGCTTAAAGAAGCCCCTTCTGCATTGATCTTGATTAAATCTGTCATTTTAGTGAACTCTTTTTCTCAGTGTGAACACAATATTGCAATTTAACAACACTTTAATTTTTTGACACTTTTAAGCTGTGCAGCAATACCTTATCTGTAGGCACCTTTGGCAAACAGTAACTTCTGGGGATCAGGGTCCTATTTCCTGCTCCCTTTTCATAGTTGGGTTTGTGATGGCTGCCCTCTTGGTTGCACACCAGGGATTGAACCAGGTAGCATGAGCAGCTATAGTTTAAGCTACAAGCCAAGGCTCTCGAGGTGGGTCTGCAAAGACTCATATCTCCTGCAGACGAGTCACAGAGGAAGAGCCACAACATACACTTATCAGTGGGTTACAGGTCCACAAAATATCTACTAAGCATGCTATTAATTATTGGCAGTACTACCAATCAAAAAATATCTGCAAAAGAGCTAAAAACCATTTACCACTGAGTACAAGAAATATTGACAAGTTCTGCTAATTAGGACTTCACTTGAACATCTCATCCAGACAAATTTGCCTGATTTCAGGTGAAATCAGAGTGAAAGACTTAATCAGGTTTGATTTGATTTCTAGTGTATTAATTTCAGGCAGCAGAGCAACTTAAAACTAGAGAGTTACTCACAGTCTCAATGGTAAAAAAACAAGCAAACAAACCTAACAGTCTTCAGTCTAGTAAACTTAATCAGTAGACTTCCAGTTGGCATAAGGGATGACCTCTCAGGATCAGACACTTGGTTTGTGTAAATTAGTGTCCACTGATTTCAATGGAGCTACTTCTGTTTACACCAGATGAGCATCTGGCCCACAGTGTTGACAAGATGGATCACCAAGGCATTGTCTTTAGTTTCTTTAGCTCTAACCCAGTGCACACTGTGTTGTAAGAAGCTAGTATGGATATAAATAGAAATCTGAAAAAGCAATTAAGGGCTCTGATTCTGAAGTCCTCGTTCAGGCCTACATTCCAACCATTTTACATGAGAGCAAGACGAGCGTTAGCTCCTCACTTCCAGGTAACAGCTCTGCACAGGGAAGGTCAGGCCCAGTGCAGATCTGCTCCATGACTAGAGTTCATCAAGTTGCCGAGGGGCAGAGTTTCCACGTAAAGGTGGTCTCTGAGGGTAAATATCTCTACAGCAAGCAGAAACCCACGGTAACGGGTCCCAGAGCCCGGGTCTACAGACTCGGGCTTGTGGGGCTCGCATGAGAGCACTAAGAATAGCTAAGAATAGCCTGCCCCGCTCCCCAAGCTCCAGAGCTCAAGCTCCAGCCTGACCCCAAACATCTACACAGCTATTTTTAGTGCCACGGTGTAAGCCCAAGTCTGCAGACCCAGCCTCTGAGAGTTGCTGTTTCTGTTGTCCCTAATGGAACAAAGCTGGTCGATACCAGCCGAGCATATGACCCAATGTCTGTACTTTCGTTGGGGCGTGAAGCAACATGGGGAATGCTGTGTCTTCCCACCCCGACCTGTGGTCTTCATGGAGGGAAAACTGCCCTGATGGACGCTGTGCATGTTCCAGAGACAGCTCCATTCCGTAGCTGACAGCTAACTGTCCTCATCTAGCTGAATGATAACCAGGGGGACTTGCCCTCCCACATCTGCAGTCACCTGCTGGATCCCAATGAGACAGAGTCACAGACTCGTGTCTCCAGGCATGGAGCAGAAAGGATCCCTGAAAGGATTCCCCCCATTTCTTGATCTAAGCAGAGGTCCACAGCCTTGGAGTCAGGCCAGGAGACATTGGTCTTACCAGCTCCATGCTGCAAAAGCATTTAGTGCTAGTATTTGTCATCAAGTCCTTACTCAAGCAAAATTCCCATTGAAGTCAACAGGCAATCTGCCTGAGCAAGAGCTGTATGATTTGTCACCCTTCAAAAGCAATTCTTACTTTAATCTTGAGACACCACAGAGGGGAGAAAAAAACAACATACCCTTGGCATAAAATGTAGTGCACTTTTTTCAATCCTCTTTTCAAAGAGCAGTCAACGCTTTTGTAATTTGACTGCTGCATCTGACCCATGATACGAAGCCTAACACCTCATAGAATAGTTTCACAAAGGCAATGAGAAATGTGATGAATACAGACGATCAGCTAAGTGAACAAAGGGAAGTTGTATTCTAGGGTAATTGCTATGTTTTTCATCCGAACTGCCTCTCTAAGCTTCCTAGTCAATATTTATGTATTATTTCCCTTGCCTCATATACTATACATAGCAATATTTTGTACATTATGGTGACTTATCACCTACTTGGCTTCTTACAAATAGTATAAGTGAAATAACCAAAGTGCTAACCTCTCCAAGTGTTTTTGCAGCAATATCACCTCCTCCTCTTTTTTTAGCTTGATGGATTCATATTCAGTCAATTGCTCTGTTGCACGCTCCAGTTTGCTAGACAGATCTGTGTTTATAGCCTAGCAAAATAATAAAATATTTCTGTTTCACATACAAAAACATTACTGTATCAACTGTAATTTAGTTACTATGTCACCCAAACAATACTTTGAAAGGAGAGTTTAAGAAGTCAAACCATTAATTAAAACATCTTATTGTAAAATCAGATACTAATTAGTTGTGTACTGGGGATTGATTACTTATGTCACATTGAATAAGAGATCAGTTGTAAAGTAACAGATCATTAAACCATGCCAGTAATTCTTATTAGTCACTGCGTATGGACTTTGAATTGCTTTTGTCTCATTATCAAAGAATAAAGTCCCAAAGATGATGATGAAAGAATACGTACCCACATCAGTATTTAAAACTATTTCACAATGTGCAATAAGTGCTTCAATAGGAAAACTTTGGGGGAAAATGTCAAGTTTATGGCTTCATCTTTTAAAACAAAATTTAAATGTGAAAGGAAGTGAAAAAGCACCTTTTATATCTAAACTTAGAGGTAAAATTTTCAAAGTTGGGCACACCCCTAGATCTGTCTTTAGGCACCTAAGTAAAAGTTGGCTGGTTTAGGGGGTGAGCATGTAGGTTCTTAACTGCAGTTTGTGCCTTTGAAAATCTCCCCCATTTGAGAATTTTGGTCTGCATATCTTTTATTTATTCAAGTGCATTCTCAGGCTCTTAACCAGCTGCCAGACAAGCTGCCTGCCTTGTAAATTCTAACACAAATGACTAGTGATGCAAATACGGTCACACATTTTCTTGTTTTAATCAGATTAAGCACCTACTTGAAGCTCTGCAATCTCTTCCTCTGCAGTACACAGCTGACATTTCTGCTCTTCAAGCTGCTCTTTTATTTTCTCACATTCTTCACCCACAGCCTGTGGTAGTCAATAAAGCACTTGTTAAGAGTTCATGTAAAAGTCATCTCCCAGTTTTAAAGTTTCCTGCTGATGTAGCATGGACAATTAAAATATGCTAGGCCAAATTAATCCATTAGTTATAAGAGAGTTATAATAGGGATACATTTGGCCTTCAGGGTGGCTGATGGCAGACCAATTCAAATGAGCATCCCAGGAAACTTTGGGCTTAATTCATGAAAAAGTCAGATGATGTCTTTCCTGCAAGTATGATGGGCCATAAGAAAATGGTCTAATTTGCTACACATGTGAATGCTGTGTTGAAAATACAAAGGGAGCACAAGTCATGCTGAGAACTAGGAGATGTTCTGTGGGCAAAAAAAGTAGAAAGTAGGCACACAAAACTTTTTGACATTAGAAGAATCTCAGCAAATACGGAAGTGTGTATATCTGATCAAACTAGAAACCTTCACCTCGGAGCTGCAGCAGAAGGCATGTGTTTCTTTATCCTTAAGGAATTTCTCCCCATATGATCAAGAGTTGAAGCGGGGTGGCTCGTGACTGCTTCCTGACACTACACTTTTCTCTCGGTGGCTGTATCTTGTACCGTAAATATATTGCTGAGGGTGGGATTTCTAACTTTGTTCTCACTGAAATCAACATTGACTGCAATAGGAGCAGAGTCAGGCCCACATGAGACTTCTGAAAATCCCACCATAGGTCTCTAGCTCTTATGTTCAAAGAGATAAACTTCAAGATGCGAACTCACTGTGCTGTGATATGTATCAGTCTGCAGACTGCCTGAAGCAGTTCCTCTAAGAGGGGGGTGAATTGCCCTTATTCATATCAATAGATGTTGACACTTAAAGCCTAAAGACTACGTAAACATTACAAATATTAACTATTTCACTGCTGACCATGGCACACAAGGACAGAGAAGCATGGTCATATTATCAGAGCTGCACAATCTACTGTGAGCATCCTATTTTGGTTTCTGGAGTGGGCAGATGTTGGGCTGTAACTGGATTTTGGGAGAGTACCAGCATGGGTGTTGCTGTTATCAGGGAATCAATGGGAACTGAGGGCACTCAGCCCTGTGCAGGAGGTAGGCCGCACCTTGCAGGATTGGATTACAGGTACTTATAAATAATGGCAAATTGTAAGTTGAAATACTCATAGTTATTTAATTAATAATATTCATGAAAGTCGAGCAACCACTGGGTCTGAAAACCCGCATGTTCAATATTCTGTGGAAAAAGTGAATCCGAACATCCATAGCCTTGTTCCGCTGAACCAGCGTACTAAAGAGGTTGCAACTGGTTCAGTGTTAGAAGTCAACAGGAATTAATGTTGCTTAGCACAGTGCAGAGCCAGGCTCAGAGGGAGTTAGGACTAAAATATGGGGTTCTCTAACTTTTTTTGTGGGACCCCCTTTGAAAATATTTCAGGCTGTGATGACCCTCCTCCCCCCCAAAAATGATGACCCCGTCCCATGCCATCCCATCCTTATTGGCATGCAAGAGAGCAGATAGCTCGCAACCTCCCTCCCCCCCCAATAATAACCCCACGACCCCCTGAGGGGTCATGATCCCCAGTTTGAGAATCCGTGGATTAAACCCTCTGCACAGGTTAAAGCCAGAAGGCCTGTTGCAATCATCTGACTTGCATAACACAGGACATTTCACCCAGTAATTCCTGCAGTGGAGGGAATTACTCCTATCTACCACCTCCCTGAACACTGTCAAGCACAGTATGTAGAATGTTATATTAACTTACCTTGAATTTTGTCTGATAATTTAAAATCTCTGTGCTCATTTGAAATTTTATTGCAGACAGCTCTTTGCTGGTCTCTTGGAAACTTTGTGCCTGTTTCTCTGCCACTTCCAGCTGTGTTTGCAGGCTGGGAACAGCTGCAGCACATACTTGAGACTCATTCAGCTTCTCCCTCAGGCCTTCCTTGTCCTGCCTGAGCATGGAGATGTCAAGTTGCAGCCTCTCCTGCTCCTTTGCTGCCTGCTCACCCAGTTCCCTGAGCCTCTCAGTGACCTGGGCCAGCTTCTCTTCTGCATCCTCCTTCTCAGAAGTCAAGGTACAGATCTGAATACCAAGTTCAGCCATATCAGTGTTGGTTCTGTGGAGAAGATCATTGGTTTCTACTTTTTCCATTTTAACAGTTTCCAAATACTGCTTAACCTTGGACAGCTCTTCCCTGAGATTCAGCATGTTCTTCTCCAGATCAGCCTTTTCATGGGCTTCCCTTTCCCACTCTTTTTTCAGAGATTCCTCTCTTTCTTTACACTTCACCAGCTCTTGCACATGGTTTCTGTTGAGGGACTCACTCTGCTCTTTCAGCTGCTGGATCATTGTTTTTTGTTCACCCAGGACAGTCTCTGTGACATCCAGCTTGCTTTGTGCCCTCTCTCCCTCCTCAGCTATCTGCTGAAGCTTGGCTCGAAGGTCAATCACTTCTGCCTGCAACCTGGAGACTTCACTTTGGTTGATGTGCAGCTGCTTTTCGGACACAGCTAGCCTAGAAGCCAGATCTTGTACCTCTTTCTCCTGACATGCCGCCTGCTCCAGCTGGGCCTTCTCCACTGAGTCCTTCTCTCCAGTAAGGGATTCAATCAATTTTACTTGGTGAAGGCATGTTTTTTCCATACTTTGCTTTTCCACCTCAAGAGATTCTGCTTTTTCTCGGTACCTCTCATTCTCTGCCTGTAGCTGCTTGCATTGGCTCTCTATGCTTTGCAATGCCACATCTTTCTCTGTAACCTGTGACCTAAGAGACGCTTCACATTCCTTTAAGGAAAACAGAATCTTTTCCATCTGTAAACCATGCTGTTTGGCACTCTTGTGCTCTGTTTGCAACACAGCTAAAGACTCCTTGATGGCATCTTCTCTTTGCCTCAGGTTTTGGTATTCAGAATGCAGAGCCTGTAGCCTCTCTTCCAGGATTTGATTTTGCCTTGTGACGTTCTGCAAGTCTTCATCCAACTGTTTGTTCTGCTCCCGGAGCTTTTTCTCTTTTTCATCCACCGACACCATGGCATCATCAATCTGACTCTGGAGCTGTTTCTCCGATGCCCTCAGCCTGGCCACCTCCGCTTCCAAAGAAGCTTTAGATGCCTCCAGGTTTTTCTGCTTCTCTTTCATCTTCTCCTTGGTTTGCTGCAGATCTGCATTCTCAGATTTCAGCTTCTTGCTTTCTTCACCACTTTCATTCAGTGTTGAGCTTTGCTGCTCGGCAAGCTCCTCCATGTCCTTTATCTTCTGGAAGAGATGATCATTGCTTGAGAGGAGTTTTTGTTTTTGCTCCTCAAGGCTGTGCACGTTCTGACTCAGCTTTGATAAACGACCCTCCAGCAGCACAAGTTGCTCTGCCAAGGTTCTGGCTTCCTGCTTCAGTGCACCTTCCCTGCAGCTGCACTCTTCCTGGAGTCTCTCTTTTTCTCTTCTTGTCTCTTCAAGATTTTTTTCCAGCGACCCCACACGAGCCAGTGAGCCCTTCAGCTGGATCTGGAGCTCAGCCACCTCCTTTCCTTTCCCAGTCAGTGCCTTCTGAACAGTATCCATTTCTTTTGCCATCATTTCCAGGCTCATGAGCAATTTTTCACTCTCTTTCTTGGAGTCAGTTGTGAGGCAATTAAATCTGGATTCCAGTTCTTTCTGTGCCCCCTCTTTCAGCTGCAATTCTGTTCTCACTGTCTTTAGCTGAGACAGAAGTTCATTATTTAGTTTCTGGATGTCAGCCTTTTCCTTTTCGGCCTGGTGAAGTTTCTCTAGTAATTCCTGAATCTTTAGGGCAGAATCATAGTGGGTGGTGGTTTGTTGTCCTTTTTCATCCAAGATAGCATCAACCTTTACAATGAGCTCTAGGTTTTTCTGCTCTGTTGAATTTAGCTTGGTCTGGAGCTCACTGATGCAGAGATCCTTCATGCTTACAGAAGCCCTGGTGGTTCCCAGCTCCTGATTCAAGAGATGCAATTCTGAGGCATAGTTCTTCTTACTGGTCTCCAGCTGCTCAAGCCGTGTGTGATATTCCTTCTGCTGTTCAGCTGCGTGTACTTCTAACACCTGCAAGCATTTCTGTAGGTCATGAACAGTGCTCTGAGCAGAATGGGAAATCTCACACTGTTTCTGTAACTCCGCTATCATCTTCATCAGTCTGGAGTTCTCCTCGCTGAAGTTGCTGCTCTTTTCCTTTTCTACTTGCACTTGTTCTTTCTGAAGACAGATGGCTGCCTGCAGTTCCTGGTTCTCCTTCTCTAGCTGATTAATCCAGTCCTGCAGCTCCCTCTGCCTCAGATCTCCCTGGTCAAGTTCTACAGGTATCTCTTCAAAGCCTTCCAGGTGCTCAGCATTTAATGAGTTATTTGTATCAGGGCTACATGGAAACTCTTGTGTCTAAGGGGGTTGAAAGGGAAGAGCAGAACATTTAAATTGGAAACAGTTACATTTTTATACATTAAAGATTGTGAGTGTACCAGGATTCCGTGATAGCTTAACTGTTTTTGTTGATTAATATCTGGGGGTGGTAATAAGAATATGACTATTTAAGGGATGCTGTCAAGATAAAAGTCAATATTTAAAAAATCCTAATCCATGTTACTGATAACCCCTTTGATTAATTACTTTTATTTATTTATAAACATTTCTATAGGGCTCAGCAGTCCAGTGTCTGAGGACTTAGAACAAAATACCATTCTAATTTATTTCTATTAATTATTTATTTACTCTTTGTATATTATGCAGCGTAGCTGGTGAAGTTAGACCAGTCTATATTCAGGCACCGATTCAGCAAAGCATTGATGCACATGTTTATATCCTATTGACTTTAAAATGCTTTGCTTAGTTGGGAACTTTGGATAACTTCACTTTCTGGTTCTCAAATGTTGGCACAGCGCTGTTGCGTTTGGGATCACAAAACTGCAAAGGGAAAGCTTAAAGGAAAAAGGATGATTTTCATGGATACTTATGAAAACCCTTTTATTCATGCGAGTTTGTAAGCTTTGGGTTTTTTGTTATTTTTTTAAAGAGGACTTAAATGTTATGTTTAATCAACTTGTAAAAAGAATCCTCTTATGTTTTTCTCCCAGATGATGGAAGACCCTGGCTACATCCAGTTATCTATCACTGGGTGGTTTACACACAAGCCCCAGTTTCCCAGTCCTTGTCAAGCAGGACCCCCACCCTTTGCAGGCCTTCTTAAGTCTCTGATGGAGGATATAAAAGGAAAATTAAATGTCTCAGTATCCTGAGAGTAACTTCTTCCCTTTTTCAGCTGAAAGGGAAAGAGATCAACACTACCTGCTTGCTTCAGTGCTGTCTGGGTAGCAGCTTTTGAGGAGTCCTGCTCTCTGGACTACTGAACTGGGCTCACTCTGTCAGGCCTACACTGGGAGTTTGCTGCACTGCGCACATGGTCGAGGCTGGAGATCTCCTGGATGGGAGCTCCCCCTTCTGGGTGTCACCAGTTTCCTGCTCTGGGTGATATCTCCCACCCACTGTCTGCAGTTTCCTCCTTTTTAAAGGCTTCCGCCCTACCATCCATGACTGAGAGGGATGGAGGGGTGGTGAGACTAGCCCTGTACACAGGGCCTCTCTGGCACCTTCCTCTTCTGTGTGTGATCAAGACACCCCATCACACAGCCATCTGACAATTTTCCTTTATGCTTATTGTAGGTTTTTTGTTGTTTCCGACTCAAGTCACAAGCATTATACAGCTCCCAGGCCTAAAGACCTTTGGTGTGAAGGAAACGCGACCTATGCCACATGCACTTCGTCATACAATTACCTGCAAATAGTTGCTCACTAAACTACTTATGCTTGAACTGCGACTTGGAGGTTTCCACAAATATGCCGAAGAGCCAAGTGAGGACAATGTCCTCCTGTAAACCACAAGAAAAAAAAACAAAATGTTTTTTAATAAAGGCTAAAAATGCACACACATAATTGGCTGCTCTTACTTAATGGATTCTTTTAGTTATAGCCACCATGTATGTACTTCTGGCTACTGTGAATGGGGCCTCATAGACTATAAGGTCAGACAGGATCATCATCATCTCGTCCGACCTCCTGCACAATGCAGGCCACAGAACCTCACCCACCTGCTCCTGTAATAGACCCCTAACCTATGACTGAGTTACTGAAGTCCTCAAATCATGGTTTAAAGACTTCAAGTACAGAGAATCCACCAGCAAGTGACCCATGCCCCATGCTGCAGAGGAAGGACTCTCGACTTGAATGAGGATCAAATCGGGCCCTTTGTATTCAGCACGGTAATGATCATGAAGTCCAGGTTGGCCACCAATATATTACAAGGTGAAGGCATATGCCTTCTTTCTACACTTAAACAGAAAAGTTGCAGAAGCTTTTACAAGTCATAGAATGTGTGTTATAGAGAACTGTATCCAAAACAATAATTTTACTACATTATTACCTGGCAAACGTTGGCCAAGCAGCATCTAAGTCATACCCTCTTGACGCCAGGTCAAACTGAACCTCAGTTAGCTCATAGAGTTGACCCACAATGTCAGAACTCATTTTAGACTTCAGAAATGGACTTCTTGCATAGTACCAGTCACTAAAAGAAGAATCAAATGGCACTGAGCAATAAATCAGAGGAGCACCTGCAACACTCACAAAAATGAGACAACATAATTATTTGTGACTTCCCAGAAAAGTTACAAGGATCCACTGCAAATGCAATCGACATAAATCAGAT
Source organism: Mesoclemmys tuberculata (assembly GCA_007922155.1). Lineage (NCBI taxonomy): Eukaryota > Metazoa > Chordata > Testudines > Chelidae > Mesoclemmys > Mesoclemmys tuberculata. The sequence continues at coordinate 71,928,801 of ML675603.1, read as the reverse complement.
CCACTGCCCCACATGCAACCTCCTTGCTGGGAGTGAAGGTGGCTCATGGTGGCAGCAGGAGCTAATGAAACTTATGGATTACCCCTACGGAGAAAACCTGCACAAAACATTTTTACTCTTGGCTCGGGCAGGCGACTAGAGAAGGTGAAGCATTTGCCGTATAATGGATAAATCACACTGACGTTCTACAAACATTTTTATTCTGGATGTGAGTAAATTGATTGCTCACGACAATGGATGACTGGTAGCTGCAGCCAGAATTAGAAACATTGAAAAGGAAGATAAAAACTGAAAGCTTTCCCATGAAAGCATGGTGAATGTCCATCCTGATTTGCTAAACTCTTGCTATTCCTATCTTTGGTTTTTCTTGACCAGAAAGAAAACATGTTAAATTATACCACACTGGGTGATACTTAGTGGTGTACATAATTATCATTTAGGGCTCTGTGCATCACCCTCAAATTCGTCTCCACGTATGAACCCAGATATGTCCAGCACTTGTAAAGACTGAAACATTTAAGGTGTGTAAGTGCCATGCACAAAACACCATATGTTTTTAAATGTTCCAGGCACAAAGAACTCTGCTTTAGAATGAACTAGAGCCTCAAAAATCCCTTTATAAGGCCCTCCAAGCTATAGATGCCGAACACTGATGTTTATTATTACTTTGCTCTGACCAACAAGTTTAGAAAAGCAAAAAGTTTGGACAAAAGAACAAGTGCAAGTGGTTGTGTTTGAAATGTCAACCAACTTCTTTCTTTTATAAAGGTGCCATATTGACAGCCTTGAAGACTACAGTACTTGGTCTTCAGAAATCATATGAAAGGACAACAGCAAAAAGCTTCCATACAACTCTGCTAATTTGCCTCAACCCTCACTCCTCTGAAAGATGAAAGGGTAGTTTAGTTTCAATTCCCATTCACTCCTGGACCCCACCACGTAGAGTACTAACAAAGGTACAGACTAGGGCCAGCTGGAATGGTAGTTTGTAACACTGACCCTGATCAAAGAGGAACTGAGCTAGAACCAGTAACTCATTTCCACTGAACAGCTGAAATAGTATTTACTGACCTAAGATGGGAATGAAACAGTGACCTAGATTACACGGGCAGCATACCCTATTATCAACTCTCTGAGCCAACCACATGAAAGGTTTTTCATTTATTTCATAGGGCATTGAATCAGTCCCACATTTCATTGTTTGTTTGTCTCCAGATATCTCCTATGCATCACAATGGTACCTACGTATTTACCTTGTTATTTTGGTATTCATAAAACATTGTTGCAAGGTGTCTGCCAGCCTTTGGTGTACTAAGGAGTAACGTATAAATGCTCTTCCTTTACCAAGAGATGTTCTCAGCTGGGAAAAACAAGTCACATGAAAATAACCTTTAGACACCAATTATAAACATGTGTAACTGGCACACTGGCAAGCCAGATATTAATGTTTCTGTGCACACATGCAGAATACTGTATAGCAATTGGGCTGTTAGAAATTATATGAGGGGTAAACCTGAGAGACACCCTCCCCAAATATCTTAATAAGGGACTCCTCTGACTTCTGCTGTTTCATTTCAAAAACAGAACATCTGACAAACATGTCACCTAAAACAGCTGACTGGTTTTTTTTAAATCATAAACCGCAAGTCAACAAAATGATTTCAAAAAGTCATTCCACTTCCAAATCTCTGTGGCTACATAGAAATTGAAACAGGAAATTTCTGATACAGTCAAACCATAAAAAAAATACATAAAGCTACATTTACTATGAAATTAAACATAAAACATATTTTTGAGTGCTGAAACTTAAGGACATCTTACACAGATTTTTTTAAAAAGCACAGAAATCTTAAGACAGACAAGGAAGAGATTGGTATCAGTTGGTCAGAGGTGACAGAATTTATAACTAGTTATGTCTGTGTTGTCAAACCAAATTAAAGTACAAGTACCACAGGAATGGAAAAAGCAATGCACCAAATGAGCTCATTGGAGGAAGCTCTTGTCTGGCTGTACAAGTGGAGGTTGAAGGTTTCTCTTGTCTCTACCCCTCACACCATGCGCAGCCAAACAAGATGCATCAGTAGCTGGTGTTCAGCTAGCTGTACAATACAAATACACTGAAGTCTTCATTTAAAGGATCGAAGGGAAGATGATGAATTGTGAGCTGAAAGAGGAGATTGGAGAAAGAGGGGTTGGAGAAATGTTTCATACCCCAGAGCCAAGAGAGAAAGCTGGGTGGCAAGAGGGGGTTCCCCTGAAACCAAAGGGAAGACTGAAGGAAGGGGATGAGGAGAAGGAAGTGGGATGGGGAATATAGGGCTGGCTGGGCTAGTGGCAGCCATGCTAGCCTCATGCCTGGCTCTCTGATCATGCAGAGAAGTTGGATGATAATAGCAGCCAAAGCTGCTGTCAGGAAGTCCTGACAGAATAAATGAAAACTTCTTTATCAACAAATGCAGCCTGTGAATAAAATAACCTGGGATTCATCAAAGCCAGATATCAGGACAACAATCAGCATAGCTAACAACAGTGCTCCACTTACCCACAGAAAATCCTAGTCAAGTGATTTAAATTTACTCTAATGATTCAGAAAGTCTCTTGCAGTACTTACCTCACTGACTAACAGATTTAGAGATTAAGGTTTGCTACTCTGCTGATATCGGATTTAGGTTTTATTACTGTGTTACTTACTAACATGTTCTTTGCTTTAGCCCAATCAGAACCATTTCACTGTGTCTCATTTCATATCAGCTCACCTCAGGCAATAATCACCATAAAATACCATATGACTGGGGAGGATTATATCGCCAAGCATTAACTGAGTAGAGACGAGACCAAATTCTGTGCTCAGTGACCCCCCATTCAAGCCCACTGACCAACCAGAAAGTGACAAGAATGGTAGAACTTGGCTCTTTTTTCCTTTTGCATTGGATCAAATTCTGCCCTCAGGGAACCTGTGCTCATGAGGGCAAAATCTGCCCCACAAATTCTATTTCTGCTCTATCCCCATTGTTAAATCATAAGCATTCACTCTAAACAAAGACCCCCCCAACCACTCATCAATTTTTTTTTTAAGTGTAACTGATAACCCAATGTGTTTTAAAACAATTCAGGGCTAGACTGAGGTCCATGGGACTACATATGTGAGGAAGACCACACCAGCACAAATAAAGATTGTGCAATCTAGCCCTAACAAATGTGATGAACAATAGACGTCACTTACCTTTTGGTTTTACATTCTGCAAAGAGGAAAAAGTCCCATTCCTTCCCCTACGTTTAAGAGGAGGCATTACAGAACTTTTCTTTTGAGTTCAGTAGCTCTCCCAATGGACATGCCAAAACATGAACTGTCAATCATGACGACTGATCAATGTCATTGACTTACCTCTGAAATAGACTTGACAAAGCGGATCCCATCATTAGCTCCTTTGACTTTAGCCAAACAGTCACAGAAGTAATCCCAGTAGTCTTTTCTGTTTCCCAGCAGTGTGGTCTTTTCTTTCTGGTCAAACTTCAAAAGGAATGAACACTTAGAAAAATGTAAGCTAATGAAACACATATTATGTTTCTCTCCCATTGATAATTAAAATTAATAGCTGCGAATGTGACTAACAGGAGATGTGCATGTGCATCAAAGGGAACAGACATTACATTATATCAACACAATCTGATGAATTTCAATGCTACTCTACCGTTCAAAAGTGAAAATTAAATCATCAGCTTAATTAAAGAACAGCCATTCAAATCTATTCAGAACTGTGTAAACTAACCACTGGAATTTACAGCACTTCCAATACGAATACACTGCACCCACATAGGACAAAATATTAAAGATACGGTACTGAAAAATAGGTACATAAATCCACGTAGCTCACAATAAACTCTACACAGATCTCAAAATGCTTTACAAAGGTGGCTACACACCATTATCACCATTTTACAGACCAGCCAAGGCACAGACTGGTTAAGTGACTTTTCCAAAGTCACAAACTGAGGCATTTGCAGAATCATGAAATGAATTCATGGAGCGGAGAACTGTGGAGGCAATGACTCAGAAAATGACTAAGCAGACTTAAGTATAGCTGTAGCCTCATCAATCCTAGGAAATTAGAGAGACAAGCTGGGTGAGGTAATATCTTTTATTGGATCACCTTCTGTTGGTGAGAGAGAGAAGCTTTCGAGCCACACAGAGCTCTTTAGCATGTATCTCTCAGGCTGCGTCTATACTGATGGCAGCAAATTCGCCGCTTTCAGATCAATATGTTTGGATCAACTAAGTGGTCTGTGTAGACCTGCTCAGTCGATCCAGAAATCGATGTAGGAAAACCACCGGCGTAAATGTCACAGCGCAGTGTAGATAGCATTTGGAACAGACGCAGTGAAGTCGACAGAAGGCACGCAAGTTTTTTACATCACTTGCGTATCTCCTGTCGACTGCCACTGAATCCGGAAGGTAAGTGTAGACCGGGTCTCACTAACAGAAGTTGTTCCAATCAGAGATATTACCTCACCCACCCTGTCTCTCTAAGCAAACTGAAGGTACTCACAGCAAAATAATTTTTTATTATAACAATTATAAATAATTATACAGGTAATTAAATTTATAAAATAATTATTTTTCCCTTAAAACATGTCATCGTTTTTATTACCAAAGAGCGTCTATGATCGTGTAAAATGCAATGTTTCAAAGTAAAATTATAAAAGTTCCCCCATACAATGCAAAATTCCTTGCATTCTCAAAAGCAACCTACTTGTTATGATATATTTATATGAAAATGCAGTGTATTTACTTTCTTTTGCAATAGTTGTAACACATATTGACACACACGTGAGCCCAATAACTAAAAGGAAAGAGGTCTTGTACAGTACTCATTCTAATACATTCTGATTTTTTTCAATAGCTAGATTAAATAATGACCCTTAACAAGAACAATAGAGATGAAGCAAAGTCCAGCTCTCACATATGGATTCTGACACTTACCTGTAAAAGGTACTCAAGCTTGTAGGAAAACTTTTGCAAGCTGATGCTGTCATCTGTGATTGGTTCCCCTCCTTCTTTAAATTCTTTGTTTAACTCTATCACCGCATCTTTAAAACAAGACGCCAGAATAAGCGACTAAAGATAGATGATGTTTGAGGTTGAATACACAAACATTTTGAAATAAATAAATGACCTGTCTCTTTATATTGTGTGTGTATTCACTTTTTCAGTCAGTGTTTTAATGACAGTGCAGGATCTTGCTGATAGGCTCATTGTACCAGGCTGCGCAAAGGAAAACCTACCATTTAAGTTGAATCAATTGTTCTATTTTTTTCTACCCTGCTAAAAATAATTATGTTGTCAACCCTGCTCCATAACACTGGATCAAACCAACAATGAAATGTTGATGAGACCCATCAATTGCTTTTATTAGAGAAAAGAGAAAAATATGACAATTCTGATTAAAAATGCTGGAGAGTGTAAGTTGCTGAAGAGGATCAGGAGCATAAGAACAGTTCTTCAATCAGCATATTTACTGCCTCAATGTTTTATTCTGGAAGTTTCAGAGTGTATTGAGTTTACAATAGAAAAACGCAAACAAGTAGACTAATCCTGTAATAATTAGGTGTGGAACTCTGCAGTCTCCAAGGGGACTCTGCCATCTCAAAGACCTACTCTTCTGACTAGAACCATAAGCTGCTGATTTTATAGTTTTCTGTATTCCCTCTGAGTGCCTGATTGGGATTTAGGTCTCCAGCTCTCCTTAATTACTAGAGCTGAACAAATATTTCATTTATTGGTTTGGGGCCAAACCAAACCAATAATTAAAAAATTCAGTTTGTTTTGAACCCAACTGGTAGTTTTCAGATTTTCTGCACCAAAACGAAAAAAATTTTTAAAAAAATTATTTTAGGTAAAAATCAAATGAAATGAAAAAACAAAATGTAACAATTTGTTTTTTGGTTTTTTGTTTAATTCTGTTTTGGGGGTATTTTTTTGATCCAAAACATAATTTATTTTGTTGAGGCAGTTTTTATCTTTTTTAGTTTTTTAAAAAACAAATATAGCTAAATTTCAAAATATGTTTCAAAATTAAAAGTTAAAATATTTCTTTTCAAAATGGATTTTTTAAAAATATTCCATTTTTTTTAGCTGAAACTACTTGCCAAATTCATAGTTTGTGAATAGTTTCAGTGCCCTGAAAAAAATGCATTTTTTTGGTAAATATACTATTTGCTGAAAATTCTTTGCCAAGCTTTATTCATTACTACATAAAATCCATGGAGGGAACAAAATCCCTTCTTACTGGAAACCAGGTAGAGTCTCTATGCTATGCCAGAGAGAATTAGAGTTCCAGCTCTAGTATACAGTACAGCTTTTCCATTTATTTCATACGAGACATGAACCCAAAGCCTGGACCTTTTGTGGTCATTAAAGATCTCTCACACTTTTCTCAAGTCAGATAATCATAGAAATGAAGGGCTGGAAGGGACCCCAAGAAGTCATCAAGTCCAACCTTCTGAGGAGACCAAGTAAACCTAGGTTCTCTCTGACAGGTGTTTGTCCAACCTGTTCTTAGAATAATGGAGATTCCACAACCGCTCTTGAAAGCCTATTCTGGAGCTTAACTCCCCTTATAGCTAGAAAGTTTTTCCTAATATCTAACCTAAACCTCCCTTGCTGCAGAGTAAGCCCATTACTTCTTGCCCTACCTTCAGTGGACATGGGGAACGAATTGATCACCGTCCTTTTTATAACAGCCTTTAGTATATTTGAAGACTGGTATCAGGTCCCCTTCAATCTTCTTTTCTCAAAACTAAACATGACCAATTTTTTTTAACCTTTCCTCATAGGACAGGTTTTCTAAACCTTTTATCATTTTTGTTGATGTCTTCTGGACTTTCTCCAATTTGTCCACATCTTTCCTAAAGTGTGGTGCCCAGAACTGGACATAGTACCCCAGCTGAGATCACATCAGTTCCAAGTAGAATAGGACAATTACCTCCCGAGTCTTAAATACAACACTCACATTAATACACCCCAGAATGAGATTAATCATTTTTGCAGCGGCATCACATTGTTGACTCTTATTCAATTTGTGATCCACTATAACCCCCCGATTCTTTTCAGCAGTACTACCATCTAGCCAATTATTCTCTATTTTGTAGTTGTGATTTTTCCTTCTTAAGTGAAGTACTTTGCACTTGTCTTTATTAAATTTCATTGTGTTGAATTCAAACCAAATCTCCAATTTATCAAAGTCATTCTGAATACCAATCATATCCTCCGAAGTGCTTGTAACCTCACCCAATTTGGTGCTCACCTTCAGATTTTAAAAGCACCCCCCCACCACCACTCTGATAACCAAGTCATTAATGAAAATATTGAATGGTACTGGACCCAGACTGACCCCTACAGGACCCACTAGATATACCCTCCCAGTTTAACAGCGAACCATTGATAACTACTACTCTTTGAGTACGGTCTTTCAACCAGTTGTGCACCCATCTTATAATGATTTCATCTAGACTGCATTTCCATAGATTGCTTATGAGAATAATATGTGGGACTTTGTCAAAAGCCTTACTAAAAATCAAATTTATTCCATCTACTGCTTCGTCCCTATCCACTAAAACCGTAACGCTGTCAAAGAAGAAAATTAGGTTGATTTGGAATGATTTGTTCTTAACAAATCCATGCTGGCTAGTCCATATAAACTTATTATCCTCCAGATGCTTACAAATTGATTGTTTACTAATTTGTTCCAGTATTTTTCTAGGTATAGGCTGATTGTTCTATAATTCCCCAGGTTCTCTTTGTTCCCCTGTTTAATGATAGATACTATGGTTGCCTTTCTTCAGTCTTCTGGGATCGTCAGACCTCCAAGATTTCATGAAGATAATGGCTAACAGCTCCAACATTGCTGTAGCTAGTTCCTTAGGCTGGGAAAATTCGCCGCCGTCACATCGATTGCTCTGGATCGACTGAGCGGTCTGTATAGACACACTCAGTCGACCCAGCAAGCGACGCAGGAAAACCACCCCAGCAAGTGCAGCGCAGTATGGATGCCGCGCAGAGGAACGCTGCAAAGTCGACGGGAGATATGCAAGTGATTTACGTCACTTGCATATCTCCCGTCGACTGCCGCTGAATTGCAAAGGTAAGTGTAGCCCGGGCCTTAGGTACCCCAGGATGAATTTCATCAGGCCCTGCTACTTGACTACATCTAGCTTAACTAAATATTCTTTAACCGGTTTTTTCCCTATTTCGGCTTGCATTCCTTCCCACTTGTTACTATTAATTGCATTTAATATCTGGTCATCGTTAACCTTTCTATTGAAGGCTGAAGGCAAATAGGCATTAAACACCTCTTTAAACCAGCTTTCTTGATGTCATCGGTTAGTGTCTCGTATTCCCCACTAAAAAGAGGGGAATTTGTCTCTGTCTTTCTTTTGTCCCTAATATACTTATAGAACCTTTTCTTATTGCTTTTTCTGTCTTTTGCTAGGTGTAAATCACTTTTTGCCTTAAGTCTTTCTGATTTTGTTCCTACATATGACTGCTATTCTTTTATACTCCTTACCAATTTGTCCACGTTTCCACATTTTGTAGGATTCCTTTTTTATTTTCAGGACATTTAAGAGTTCCTGATGAAGCCATGCTGGCTTCCTACTATTCTTACTATCTTTCCTTCACATCAGGATAGTTTACACTTGTGCCTTTAATATTGTCTCCTTGAGAAACTATCAGCTCTTCTGAACTCCTCTTTCCCTTAGAGTTTCTTCCCATGGGACCTTACCTATAAGTTCTCTGAGTTTGTAAAAATCTGCTTTTTTGAAATCCATTGTCTTTATTCTGCTGCTTTCACTCCTTTTCCTCAGAATCATGAAAGCAATCATTTCACAATCACTTTCGTCGAAATTGCCTTCCATCTTCAGATTCACTACCAATGCAGAATCAATTTAAAATGGCCGCACCCCTGGTCAGGGCTGGTGCAACTGCTAGGCAAACGAGGCAGTTGCCCAGAGTGGCAGAATTTGGGGGGGTGGCAAAAAACTGAATGAACTATTCATGAAACTACATAAGTAAACAAACAGGCTTCAGGTCAATGGGAATGTACAATCATTATCATAATATTCTCTTTTTCATGTAAAATCAATCTGTAATTATAAATGCAGAATTGTTATTCGTACTAATGCACAATATTCACTTTAGAAAGTTCACTGGGGGGAGGGGAGGCAGGAGTGCAAGGCTGAAGGTTCACCTAACACACCTGATACTCTTGCACTGTCTCTGCCCCTGGTTACTTCCTCTACTTTCTGGAGCAAAAAGTTGTCCCCCAATACATTTCAAGAACTCTAATGTCCAAACTGAGTAATGCCATCTTCCCTACCTAAATCTTCTCCTGTAGTTTCTTAAATTTGTCAAAGACTTTGCCTTTCTGCCCTCACCAATTAACTATTTACATTTTTAATCTGAAAAAGAAGGGGGGAGGGAAAAAGGACTATTTGGAGAAGGAAGCAATGAAAGGGTAAGGAACAGTTCTAATATATCAGAAACTGGAACCCATCTGTTCCATCAACTTGTCCTGTTCCCCTTGAGATGTCAAAAAACAAAAAAAACCATGGCTGGAGTTGCTACTTTTAATTATATAAACAAATAAAACAAACATTAAATTGCATCTCATTTGCAGCTGTTGACCAAAAGCAATACGGTTCTTTGCATTTACATAACACTTTCTGTTTTAGGAGCCAATCTGCTGGATGAACATTAGTGAATTAAGGCTTGACAACATCTGTGAGGTACGTGACTGTCCTCATTTTCAGATGAGGAAACTGAGAGACAGGAATACTGGCTACTGATTTAAGGTGCTTCAGTTTTTGGAAGCCAAAATTGAGCTTGTCCTCGGTACTTATGAAAATTAGGCCCGTAGGTGGGCATACAAAACCACTACTCAGTTTTGAACATTTTGCCCTAAGTATCTTGCTCAATTCTACACAGGAAATCTGTGGTAAAACTGGAAAAAGAACAATAGTCTCTAAACTGATCTGTGCCTTATCCATAAGACCATACGTCCTGTATCTTCCTCCTCATGCCCATGTTTGATCACCAAGGAAAAATCCTCACATCCTCCTTCCTGTTCTTTCCCTCCCATAGAGGCCTCTCAACACTGTTTGCAGCACAGTATTGATATCTGTCTTAGTGAACAATAACCCATCTAGTGCATTAAAAAAAAAAAAAAGTAAAAAGAAATCAGACCCGATCTTCCACTCACTCTCACACTTCACTTATTTACAGCAGTATAGTTCTGTTGACTTCAGTGGAGTTACTCCTGACTAGTGAGTGAGCGAAGAATCCAACCCACTGTTTAGAGAGAGAGTAAATCCTAACCAGAGAGGATTTTTTTCTTCTTTGTAAAATAGATATAACTTAAGATCCTACAAAAAGTTATAGCAAATTTTATGTAACATTTGGAATCAGGGTCACATCCATACAGAACAGTACACAATGCGCTGTTACAAGTGCCATACACAAATATCAGACAACACCCTGCCTGCATCCACTTCAATTAAAGCATGAGGCATGCAGCCCAGCCTACAGAATGAATCTGCCAATGGGCACCATACCTTGCAAATCTCTGATAATTCTCTGTAGCTGGCCTTCTCCACTGGTTGCTGCCATTACGAAAACCAAAGGAGGTGCAAGCCTGCACTGTTGAGCTTTTCACCCTGCTAGAAAAAAGAGCAGAGTTCTCATCCTTGATGACCAGTCAGTTGATGGCGATTAGTCTCCTTTGTGGCATCTGGAATTCTGAAAGAAGAAAATCTATTTATACATAATCTGGTATAAACAGTGTGCACACACATGCTTTACTGTGGTGTTTTGGATTTTTAAATCACATTTAATACTGTTTTCATAGTGAAGGGGATTTTTTCCCCTAAAGTAACCCATGTCTACTATTTTCTTTTTAATTTAACCTTCTCTGTCCCCCCACCCTTTTCAAATTTAGCATATCAATTTTGACAAATTTTCATTCCCCCATTGGAACTATGACACAAGCTACTTTCACTGTCCGGTCCAAGGTAGGATTCTATGTAGCTAATCCCCTGCTCCCAAGTGAAGTTCTGATAACACGCGTGTCTCAACAGCTCTATGCCACACCTTTTCTATATGTCACACAGAACAAGCAAAGCAAATTTCCTTCACTCCAGAAAGCAGCAGATTTACTAGCCAGAACACCAAGAATGGCCCTTAGTGTCCTAGAATGAGTACAGTCTCATTCTCTACTCTGGGATCCGCAAATATTCCCATTCTGATATGGTCAATTCATTGATTGAGTCCCAAACCTCCAGACTGTTTTTAAAGCAGCCTGGTCTCCTCCCCCTCTTCTTATTAACTCACAGTTTCCAATACCACATTATTTTAACGTATGTTACAACATCCCTGGCTAGTACACTAAAGTTTGGGCATTTTGAGTGTTCCTATTCAGGTTTCTGCACCAGTTACAATGGCAATTCATAGTAAATAATAAAAATAACAAAAACCTTTGAGCAGCGCTTTTCATCCACAGATTTCAAAATACTCAACAAAGGTGGACAAACTTTCAGAGTCAAATTTTCAAGTGCTCGGTGTTTAAAATTGGGGGCAAATTTTCAAAAGAGCTCAGCTCCCATCAAGGCACCTAACAAGGACTAGATTTTCAAAAGCTTTGGGCATCCAGCAGCTCCCATTGCGAGACTTATGGCCACATTTCAAAAGAGCTCAACACCAAAACGCTGAGTCTGTTGAAAATCTGGCCCCACTTGTATGTGTTTTAATACATATAAACCTGTTGGGTTATTTTATTGTAACTGCAATGATCACAGTCTTTTCAGGCACTGGCCTGAGAATATTAAATAACTGCACACTTCCATGCTTTAAATAACTACACAGACATACTCCAGTGGGTTTTGGGGGGGAAACCAGATGAGTCATGGAGGAGATACTTTAAATCTTATGTGCCCAGGTCCTGCTTGGCTGAGTCATGACCACATCCTTGGTTTTTTTGACACAATTAAAATAAAGCTTAACAAACAGACAAATAAATAAAAGGCTAAAACTGCTCTCTCAAGTGCACTACTCTTAATACCCAAATTTAGTCCACATGCTGTAGTCCACTGCCATGCTTTGATGTCTATTGGTCGCGTTATTAGGCTGTGCTAGATTTCCCTGTCCCAAGGAACACACTTGTTGTGAAGTCCCCAGCATGCACGTGCTGCTATATAAATAATTCAATAACGATTATATTCGGAGTACATATATATCATGGCAATTTAAAAGCAGCCCTTATTTTCAAGGCAACACACTGGCTGCAATGCCAACAATCAAAAAACAGAGCTGGATCTTCAGTGGGTGTGAACAGCAAGAGTTGCACTTATGGAGCCAATTTACACTTGTTGAGATTCCGGAATTCTGGTAGCAATCAGGAGTAATAACCTTGAATTCACCAGGGCTATGCCAGCAAAACTCAATGCAAGTCTGATCAGAAGCAGCTCCTCCTTTTTTCCGATATGGTCAAAAAGAGAACAACCTTTATCTTTAGCCTCAGATTGTAATGATTCCTACTCTAATTATGCCTAGGAGCTGCATACAATAACATCTCTGTGTTTCTTGGTCACATGCCGAGTTTGGTTATGGCCAACAAGATGATAAAGCCTCTTGCACTAGAGACGCTATCCCATATCCTATAGCACAGGTTCCTCCCCTCGCCACCAGGCGGGGATTACGGTTGTGCTGCTGGGGTTGAAGATGCTGCTGTGGGCACTCAGTGCCCCCTCAGCAGCGTACTATAGTGCACCCGTTGAATTAGGAGGCTACATCCACCTCTGGCACTGAACACCCTTCCCGGTTTCCCAGGACAGCCTCCTCAAAAAAGGGAAGATCCTGGGAAAACCTGGACAGGTAGCAACTCTAGTCCCCTCTCCTGCCCCTATGCCAGGGTCAGGCTTAATCACAACTCTTGTCTCTGGAAGCATGAAGGTCCTATGAGACCAACATCCATAGCAGCATAAACCTCTCCAAAGGTGCAGAGTGGAAGGTCTGCATTATGACCCTGCTCCCACTATTCTGCAATAGCTTAGCAGGGGGCAGCACACAGTGCAATCTGTAATAGGGTAGTACCGTGGCTGCATTCAGTTGCACTAAGTGGAGCTCCAGGAGGCGCTGTGCCTATCAGACAACAGGCTCACCACCGCTGAGAGGCCTCTGCGGGGTTGGAGGAAGATGTGGTGGAGTTATAGCTCTTCCCCACCTATGCTTTGCCCACTCCAGAGAATATGTCTGGGTTTTGGGTCTCTTCTGCTCACAGGAACCGAGGGGATGATTCAATCCTGGCACATTTTGAAAGGAAAGATTATATCTGAATTGCTTCTGCCTAGTTCCCTATCTATAAAATGAGGATAATAGCACTTCCCTCTCACAGTGTATTGTGAGAATAATACACTAAAACTTGTGAAACACCCAGATACCAAGGGGTCCACCAAAGCATCTACAATAGATGTTAAGGTCAGAAAGACCTTTATGATTATCTAATCTGACCTTCTGCATTAAACAAGATATAGTATTTCATCCAGATTCTCATGTCCTATTGTTTAGGATACAACCAACCCATACCCCTCCCGTTAGTTGCAGAAGCGTACAATTATCTGAAATGAGCAGCAATTGTGGGATCAGTGAAACATTAATAGTTCATAACTATTCATGATCTGGACAACCTGCTTTGGTCACTTCAGCATGTATGCAAAACTCTAAGCTAGCTCCTAACTAACGACATTGATGTTAATAGAAACAATGGAAGTACACTCATTTGTACCATCTGAAAATCTGGCACGTAATTTTCAAAGAGGGAGGTAAAAAACCTCCTTGCTCTCTCCATACACTCACACGGCTGTGCCCATTGAGTCTGGGAGGAGGCCACATTTCTTGTCATCCCTTTTTAAGTACAAGTGTGTGGGTGATTAAATCTGCTTTGTAGGGGAAAAGAGCTGTGAGATTAAACTAGGAAACAATGGGCAACAGTCCACACTTGTCTACTGGAGAGAAAAAGATTTAACCCAAAGGGAAATTAAACAAAACAACAAAGAAGAGCAATGATTACAGGTCACTTAGAGTTTAGTCACACGGTAGCTATGGAAATTCACAATATATTTTTTATGGCAAAACCATGCTCTGAAGACAGCACCTTTATTCTCCTTCTCTCCAAATACCTCCTGCAAAAGATCAATGACTTGATTGATAGGTAGGTAGGTAGATAGATAGATAGAATAAAGTGAGCAATATTTGTTCCATAACAAAAGAAAGTGACCACTAATTGCAAAGTGCATTTTTGGAGGGTGACAAGAAATCTAGAGACTACTGCATAAACAAACAGCAGGTACATATGAGTAAGCTACTAGAAATGCAGAAGAGTCACTGAACAGAAATCCCAGCTGCTATGTAACAGAAATCCCAAGGCCAGCTCCAGGAACATGGTTCCATTTTAGTGATGAAAGTCAAGCCATAAAGACACTAGCTAGAAAGATACAATATATGGCCCACATTTTAAAAAATGCCTAGTGGTTTGGGATGCCTTATAGGGGCTTGATTTTCACAGTCTGGGTGCTCGGCACCTTCGGAAAATCAGGCCCTCTTCAGGTATCTAAAGTTGGGCTTCAAAAAATGGAGGTACCCAAAATCATTAGTCACTTGAGATTTTGGACTCACTCCCTTGTGCCTGACAGTAAGGAACCTTGCGTACTTTGGGATATTTTAAAACAACAGAAGCAGCACTAATACATATTAATAACCATTGTTATTAATATCTCCGCTTTCCATACTCTGGCACTCCAAAAAATCCCTTACGAGCCAATGAATTTCAATGGTGCTGAACAGGAGGGCTCCTTATTTATAGTTTTCAAATATTGGCAGATGGGCTCTTAGAACCAGCTGTATGTAGCGTTACATCACCTATATCAGGATGATGGCAGTGGGCAGGACATTATGGGCCCTAGCCCTTACTCCTGAAGCTATACAGAATGCCCAATGAAATCAGTACCAAATGACTGTGAAAAGATTACAGATTTGGGCCCTGCATGTGTAAACCATCCCAAAGTGTGCATGTGGCATGTAGAAGGCAGTAGAATTAAATCAAGAACAGCCAGATATGTAGAGAAATCCAGAGCTGTTCACACTGAGTGAGTCATGCCATCAGAAGGGCTAGGAGATGAGCACCCCTCATGTTCCTCTTTCCTCCCTCCACAGCTCCATAGGTTTGTGGTGCCATCCTGGGAAGTACTGACTGAGTGTTCCCACAGCACTCTGTTTTACAGTAGAGGGCCTGTTTTGGCCCTCCATTTTGTTTGTTTGGATTGCAAAATGAAGCATTTAACAAGTAATTTGGATATGGAATATCAACAAGCACGATATAAAACTGGTTACCACTTCATCCTTTTTTGAACAGACAGACAGAGACAAAGTGAGCCTGTATTAAGCCAGCCTGATTCTGTTGTTCAATGTGATACTCATCCAGTTTGTCAGCTGTCAAAGGGAAAGTTGCTTTTGATAAACTAAGCAAGTTCTGCTGCTGCTGCTGCAGCTCATCATTACATACCCCCTGCACTTTGCAGCAATAAGTGACAATACCCTGGTGCCTATATACTGCGGTGACTGGCATTCTATTTAGATTAGACAAACAGATGGCAACCACAGCATATTGCGATGGCTAAAAAGATAAAAATCAAAGAAGAATATGAGATGTAGGTGTAGCAAAAGTCTGCAAAAGTTCCAGCTGAACAAATCATATTATATACACTCATTTAGCAATCAAATTTTAGATTGTGTAAACATTGTCGCATGCCCTGAGTTTTGCGGAACCTAATTATTTAATGGAAATTATTCTTTTTTTGGGGTTATATTTGAAAAAGTTCTTGTGATATAAATTATTCATCTGCAGTTTTTGCAACCTAAAAACAGCTGAGTTAGTGCACTAGACTCTAAAAAGGAAACATTAGTTCTTGCAGTTCCACTTGTTACTAATCTATTTTCACTGTCCAAGAAATCAGAAATGTAAATAGTAAATAATAGTGAAAATTACACTGGACTTGAAAAATTCTCTCCATTTTAATCAGCTAAGGAGTATTAGCAATAAGGCTAGGAAGTACATAAATTTTTACCCAACAGTGTTCCCTTAAAAAATGCTGTAAGGTTAAAAATCTTGAGAGACAAGTTAAAAGTAATTTTAGGTACTACCTTGTCCTACCAAATTCTGTAGTTTTATAATTACATTTACTTGCTTTTTTAATAGACTTCTCTCCTGAGTTGCTATGTTAGGCCCTGATCCTGAAAAGATTTCATGTAAGACTTTCACCATAGGTCAGATTCCCATTTACACTAAAGGTGCCTTATACACCTGTGAGGTGTATAAAATGTTCTGCGTCCACTTTAGGGCTGCTTTAAGTTGTCAGAGTTGTATACAAAGAGGAATCTGCCTAAATAAAATTTAGGTTTCATGACTATACAGAAGAAAATGTGAAATTGAAGATACATACAGCACTTTCAAGGGCATAAAGTAAACAAACCGAAACATGAAAATATACTTTTTCTCTAATCTTTTTTCAGTCACAGTAATCTTAGGTGTTACTGTTGTTGAAAGTGAGTAATTTTTTCCCTAGCAGAACTATGATTTTTAACGGTGTCCCTTTAAGGATCTCTGGAAAACTACAAGGATAGCTTGTACATAGTAATACATTTGTGTAATTAAACATTTTTCTTACATCTGTTCACTTTGAAAATACAAATGCCCCTACAAGAGAGATTATCTTCTCTACTGCATAGTCTGTTTTGGTATATTCAGAACTAAAGAACACACCTACAGTACAGGACCTGAGATGTTATACTGACAATATAAATTCAATTTTTGTGCGCTAAAAGTTAATCACAATCTGTTGCTAATACATGCTTTAGAATCTGAAATGGAGGGTCTGATACTTCACATTTATACCTATGTGAGAGGAGTAACTTAAGATAGTCAATGGACTGACATGGCTGTTAAAACAGCGTGAAAGGAGAATCACGCACGAATTTCCCAATATATTGTTCAAAGTGCAATGAATTCACCAGCCCTTTCTTCTTTTTAAGGCACAGCATAACTCCACCACATGCCAGCTGGCCACAATAAGGTGTCTAGTCAAGAAGAATGTAAAGTGCATGCCAATGAAAACAGATCATTTCATAAAAGAATCACTTTTTTTACACCTGCCTAGCAGGTATGTGCAACCAGGGCCTGGCCCAGGCTGCAACTCCCATTACAGGACAGGGCCCTTGTTAAAAGTTTGCACTGGGCCTGAAAAAATTATGCTTGGGCCCCTGTGTGCTACAGAAGTAAACAACAGTGGGAGTGATGCGATTTAACCTCCTGACATTCTGGGGAGCAATCACCCTGTCTTTGTGCAGAGCGAACTCTCACTGCCACCCACAGGTCTGCCCACACAAGGACCACGCGGAATATTTGACAGGTCAGCATTTTATAAATCTAGGCTGCGGGGACCGGCGTGCACATGTTCTCCAGAAGCCCAAACGCCTCCGCTCCTTCGGGCGCTGTGCAGAAGTGTCTTTTAATGGGAAGATCGTGGGCAATTGAAGCGCAGTTTAGACTTGGGGGGGGAACCACCGACCTCTCTCTGGGCGGCAGACAGACACGGTTATTATTTCCGCTGTCTATGGCATTTCACGGGCAGGTTAAAAAAAACCTCCCCTCCCGAACGATCTTCCCGTCGGCCGAAGTGTTTTGCCGCTGCCGAGAGGCGGCAGGAAGCGAGCGCGGCTCGCCGGTGTGAGCCGGGGGACAGAGGGCGGCAGAGGAGAGCTGGCCGGGAAGGCAGGAGCCAGCCCCACAGCTTCGACCGAGCCTCCTGCGCGTCGCACGACCACTGCCAGCTGCCGCTCGTCCCTGCGGCGCCCCGGGAGGGGCTCCGAGCCCGGCCGCGGGGCACCGCGGCGGCGAGCAAACACCGGCCTGTGGGGCAGGGCGCTGCGCGGGGACCCGCTGGGAAAGACGGGCCCGCCCCCCCCGGCCAACTCGGGAAAGTGGCCAGGGGGGGTGAAACACCAGCCGGGCCGGCCCTTGGCGGGCGGCGCCGTGCGAAGATCAAGGCATTTCCTTCACAAGCGACGGGGGGAAGGGGGAACTCCGGGCACGTGCGGGGCGCGGGGGAGGGGTCGGCCCGCAACAGGCGACAGCGACCCCCTCCCCCACATGCGGCAGCCGCGCAGGGAGCGAGTCAAAACAAAAGTTTCTCCCTCTGCAGCGGCCCGCACTGGACGGAGCCGCCCGGCCCGCACGCCCCTGCCCGGCCTCGCGCGCCCCTCCGCCGGGCCGTTGCTCGGGGGAGGGGCGGGGGGAGAACAAGTACGTTCCGCTGGGGGAGGGGGAAGAAGTACGTTACCTCCGCCGAGGCAGCCATTACGAAGCGATGCCGGCTTTTACTACAGCTCCCAGGATGCCCCCGGCCCACCGCTCCCAGGGTTCCCTTCTGCCGCCGCCTCTTTAACCCTTTCGTGTCGCCCGGCGGCGGGCGCGCGCCGCCTCGACGATGACCCCGCCCCCGCAGCTGCCACCTCGGCGCGAAGCGCTTTGCCAAGCGGGGTGAACGCCTTCCTCCCCTCCCCCCCCTCGTGAGCAGGCGAAGGGACTCGTCACCCAGCGGGCCCCTGGCAAAGCTGGGACTCTGGGCTCTAGCCACTGGCCCGCACTGTCTCCTTGACGGCCAGCCTTTATGGGCTCCATGGCCCTGTCCCTCCTCTCTCCCATCCAACGTCGTGGGAGCATAATGGTTATTTATCAGCATCACTACAGCGCCTAGGCACCGTGGCCTTGGACCGGGCGCCTTTGCATTGAGCACGGCGCAGGCAGAGCCAGGCCATGGTCTCCCGCCACAAAGAGTTCACAGCTGCGGTGCCTGCAGAGAGAGCGTGAGAAAACGCTGCGGAGGACATACGTCAGACAAGGCCAGCGCAGACGACTGTCACGATAGACGTGATCTAATAGTCCCTTCCAGCCTGAACCGCTACCAAAGAACACGCTAGAGAAGTCAAAAGAAAAAAGTTAAACAAACAAACCTGACATGTCTTATGTATTGATAGATCAATGAATATTGAGGATTAGCCGCCTTACCTATGCTGGATTGAAGTTTATTTTTAGCTCAAGAAAATGGTATTGAGTTAATGCATACCTTTTTTCCCCATTCCAGAGGACAAAGACTCTGAATGGCCTTTAACTTGCCTTGTTGCTTAATGTACACAGCGGAGTTCCCTTGCCACAGAAGTAAAAGATATTTCCGTAATACTGACTTGCACGTTATTACACATCACTGAATTTTAAGGGAAATGTGTTGGAGTAAATTGCCTTACACATAAAGAAAGTGCATATACTTACTTGGAAAAAACTAGATTTTTGATTATGGTTTCTTCAGCAAATGATTAGTGTCTGACTGGAATATCTGCTTGAAAATTGATTAAATCAGATATGAAAAGAAGAGGCAGCTTCATCCTGAAACTTACATTTTGAAAGTCCCCTTTCAACCTTTCCAGGCACTTGATGAATGGGGAAAACTTTAATAATAACAACAAGTCCAGAGGGGTAGCCATGTTAGTCTGTTTTCAGCAAAACAATGAGAGTTCTGTGGCACCTACAAATATCGGAAGTCAGTTTCTGCCCACCAAAGCTTATACCCAAATAAATTTGTTAGTCTTTAAGATGCCACAGAACTCTTGTCATTTTAATAATAATAATAATAGCTATTTAAATTACTATTTGTATTAGTGCAGCTCCTAAAGATCTTAGCTAAGATCATTGCCCCATTGTGCTCTGAACTGTAGGTAGAAATGATTTAAAAATCCACTTTTTAAGGGTTTTTCATAATTTCTTTTAAAGTATCATTATCTAGATATTTCACTTCCTAAATCAGATGCCACTCCCACTGAAGTCAAAGGAGATTTTTATCAGAGTAAGGACCACAAGGTTTTGTCCTTGATTTTGCTAATTACCAAAATTATTTGCATTTAAAACAAAGTTTTGTTCATTATGAATGACATTCAGCCTCATTCAGAGAATCAGCACAAGATCTATATATTAGTTACATGCTACATAAGCCCTATTTTGAAGGCTTAAGTGGGAGAGAAGTGATACATAGGTCTTGTTCTGCACAGGAGTGAATTTCATCCTCTGAACTCACCAACTCCTCCAATTTGATCCTACAATAAAGGCAATCCTGAATTTGCTGTCTCAGAATCATTATCAAGCTAATAGATGGTGAATAGAGCTGGTCGAAAAATTTCTTTTGAACCTTCTTTGATGGAAAATGGCACTTGACTACATGGACATTTGCGCAAAAAATCTTCCTCCTCCTCCCTCAAAAATCCAAACACCAAAATATTTTTGGTTTTAAAACAAATTTTAAATGGAAAAATATCTGATTTTTTTTAAAAAGTGAAAACACTGTTAGCAAAGACATAGGGAAATTTTCCCATAGACCCAGCATTTCCAAAGAATTTTCCTTTGTAGATTTATACTGCTTTTGTGTTAAGAATTGCCTTAATCTATTTTCATATACAGCCAATGAAGCCCTTTTTTCATAGGTGCTGACTTTTGATTTTGCCAGGGGGTGCCCTACACTGCACCCCAAAGCCCCTCCCCTACTCTGCTCCCAAGGCCCCACCCATGATGAGGATCCACTCCTGCTTCGCCCGAGGCCCATTTAATGGGCAGGGAAACTGAGGCACAGATGGCAGAAGGTACTTGAATTCCCTCCCCACAAGGCTATACCCTGCATTCATGGTAGAGCAGGGAATAAAGCCCAGGAGTCCTGACTCCCACCCCCCTGCTTTTACCACTAGACCCCACTCCCCACCCAGAGCAGAAAATAGAATCCAGGAGTCCTGAACCCTAATCCCATACTCTACTCCATTCCTTGGCCCCTTTCTCCTCTCTTAACCCCAAGAGCCAAGCTGGGGTCCATCTCACCTGACAGAGCTTCCGATGTTTGGGGACTGGGGTGGCGGTGGTGAAGGAGTGGAGGGATCCCAAGCAGGCGGTCCGTGACACGGCTGTGAGGAGGTTGGAATGGAGTGTGGGAAGACAAAAGTGATGAGGGACCTACAGAATAGACTGAAATCAATCACCCCCCAAGGGCCTAGTCATGTCCAGTGGCATTGCCTCACATTCCCAGGACAAAGCTACTTCCAAATCCCAGGCGAGTTCAGGGTGTGAACCGCCCATCAACCCCAGAGACGGCCCAGTGGGCTTGGTCCTGTTGTCACGACCCTGATGCTAGTGGAGTCACTTCTGATTGACATCAGGCTGAGCGAGCAGGGAGTCAGCCCCAGTGACACAAGTGGAGTCACTCCTGATTTACACCAGGCAGGAGCAAGATCAGAGTTATCATGTTGGGCTCTGGATTAATTCCTGCCTTCCCTCTAAGGCCATCATTTACCTCTGGCAAGGTGTGTGTTGGGGTCCTCCTGCACCCTGGCAGGGGTGTGTAAATGCCAATGCAAGGCCCAGGGCAGCAGAGGAGCAGTCCCCACCAACCCAGGCTGGGAGGGGGAGTGAGGTGTAATGGGCTGAGCAGGGACTGAGGAGTTTACAATAGCTGGGCTAGATAAATGGAGGGGGAGAGGGGTGTAGCAAAGGCTGACTCAGGAACACCCTCTCTCTCACCAGGGCTGTGCCCAGCTTGTGTAGCCTGAGTTGCCCTGCCAGGCTTCTGTTGGAGCCAGACGTCCCATCTGGTCCTGGCATCCTGCCCCCCACATGGCTTCCCCAGGCAGGGGCAGCTGGACCTCCAGGACACATGCTCCCCCACACCTCACCTGGTTCTGCTGGGGCCCAGTGGGGTTGGGTCAACTCCATGCAGGCAGGGCTGGCTGCAGGACTGCGCTAGATGCAGCAGCAATTAAGAGAGTTAAGCTGCTCTGAGCCCTGGTAGGTGACCCTGGAGCCTCCTGATCTGCTGCACTGTGCAGAGCCGGGGGGTGGGAGAGACCACATCAGGGTGTCCCTCTCCCCTTGCCAGCGTGCCTCTGTCTGCTGAGCTGGGCAGAGGGGAGCATCTGCCTGAGCACCCACCAGCCTGTGGCTCAGGCATGATGGCTGCCAGCTGCTGTCTGAATGATGAGAGTTCAGGCTGGGGAGTGCTCTGCTTAAAGAGACAGCATGCCCACACACTCAGTCAGTTATTGAAAGTGTATTACTTTTTGGGACATGCAGGAATCAGTCCAGGGTTCATAAGAGGGAGCAAACAAACTAACAATGCCAGGGGTGAGCACACTACAGCAACAAGTGTTTGTGGCTCATTGTTAAGGAGCCATGCTTTCCTGAAGAGCAATGCAGGATCCCTCCTACTTCCCCAGCCAGTCTGTGGCATTGCCCCCAACTCTCCCCATGTGGCCAGGGGAGCTCCCCTCCACCTGGTGCTTCTGCCTAGCTAGGACCACCACTGCACCCCACCTAGCTCTGCTGCTGGGAGTAAAAAGAATTAGATCACCCCGTCTCCAGCCACCAGGTCCAGTGCTTCTGTCACACACACCCCCCCAAGGCCTTTTTGTTGTTGTTGTTGCTGCTGCTGCTGCTAACAAAAGGAAAGTGGGTGGCTGGCCTGCCCTCCTTGTTAGCACCTGAATGAAGCCCTCCTGGCCTCCCTGACTGCTGCTGCTGCAGCCCCAGCCAGGGCTGATGTCTGATTCATTTCAGCCCTTGGAGTTGGTGCCTCTGCCTCTCTAGATTGCTTGAGTATCAGTGACACAACTCTCAAGTATCATTCACTACACCCATGTGAGTCACTGCTCACGCAAATGAATAGAGGGGAATCAGAGTGTGGCTTCAAGGTCTTTGGCCCTGCCTATTATCTCAAAGAGTTTTCATTTTGCATTTCTGGTTTATAAAACTACTGGTGAAGTAATTTAGCCAATTATATGCAAATTACCAATGGAAATGCAGCTGTTGCACTCACACCACCAAACTACACTTAGCAGTGCATACCTTTGCTTAGATGGGTAGCACTTCTTTGGATCTATTCTGAATTTGTACTTT
Organism: Mesoclemmys tuberculata; assembly: GCA_007922155.1. Lineage (NCBI taxonomy): Eukaryota > Metazoa > Chordata > Testudines > Chelidae > Mesoclemmys > Mesoclemmys tuberculata. Next base: position 71,905,717 of record ML675603.1, on the reverse strand, counting down.
CTGGTGGAGGTAAGATTCCTCCAAGCTTGATGCAATTGTCCAGGTGACACCTCTTCATGTCCTGGTACAATGATATAAAAATGTCTCTTGTCTATCATCTTTCTGTAAAAGTGCACAAGAATGTTTATTTCCTGGCTTATCACCTCTACTTTCACATTGCAGCATTCTTAGCTATGAACATCCTATATGAAAAGCACCACAACCCCAAGTATACCTATAGAGTATGAATGTGGCTAAATATGAAAGACTATTTTATTGGAATGAACAAGCGCTATATTTACAATAGAAACACATTAAGAAAACTTACACAATTGTATATGATTTAGGATTATCAGTAAATTTCTAGGATACAATATAGCTTATGTTCCTCTTATTTTCATATGTAGCCATTTTTATATGCAATATAAAATCCCCTCTAGTACTTCCTATGGGCTGTTCTCACTTTAGCTGATAGCTTAGCTATATTAGAGATACAAGGTAGGTGAGGTAATATCTTTTATTGGACCAATTTCTGCTGGTGAGAGAGACAACCTTTCGAGCTTACACAGAGCTCTTCCTCTTATCTATATAGTGTTCTGTTAACACAGAAAAGTTGGAGTATTTTAGGTTTATATCTTTCTGAAATGTTGCAATGTAACACTATTTCTTAAAATTCAGAACCCTAACACAACCCCCCCCCCAAAAAAAAAAAAAAAACAGAGAGAGACAAAGCAGGTTGCTTCATAAAGCACAGAGCCACAACTCAACCCACCTTGCTTTAGGCCGGCTGGCTTCAGACTGATTACTCAAACAAGGCCCAGGTAGCACAATTGCCTTCATTGAGCCCCTAGCCTGCAAGTAGGCTGAGGAAACCCCTTAAACACTTAAAGTGATAGCTTCTAATTTAATACAGTTTTCAATACACTGCAGTATGCTCTTTCATTTTGTCCCTGCATGTGTTGTCATCCTTCCGGCTGCACCCATCAGATTACATTCATTTTCGGATATTTTGAACCAAATTCAGCAATGGTCAATGGGAATTCTGCAATGGAATTGGCTCTCTTTCTTCAATAGTCCATAAGTAAGAAAAAATTCTTATAAGGCAGCTTAGGTGCTTATTTAAAAATAAGTAGAAAGGAGGAAAAATGTAAGTGTGGGTTTGGGGTATGATGTGCATTGTTATTCCTGATTTTAACAATTTTGGTTTTGGTTTCAAACTGCTAAGGACTATATTATGGAGTCCCATCTTTCCAATCTTACACATTTTCCTATCCTGAATCAGGATGAAAATTCAAAACCTCAAGAATATTCATTTACATAAAATCTGGGAAAAAATGTGCATCAGGTCAATTGAAGTGTTTCATTTTGATAATTTCAAAACCTTTTGTTTCAATTTTAACTTTTTTTTTTACATTTTTAAAACTATAAATTAACTTACCAAAAAAAAATTGCTGCAAAACCAAAAAATGGAACTTTTCATTTAGAAAAATGACAGCACTGAACTTTTCAAAATTCTTTTCTTCAAAGTGTTTTCAAAATGGAAAATTAGTCAAAGCCAGTCCTTTTCCCACACACAGCTTTGGTTTTAACAAATCAACATTTTCTGACAAAGTTTCATTGAAAAATTCCTCATCAGCTCTACTCAATGTTACTTTTCAGGTAAAGATACATGGGACAACGCTCCAACCGTGGAACCCTCCTGTAGTCAAAGTTCGATACACACAGCAGCTTCTGGATCAAGTCCCTCTGTGGTAGCTTGACAAATATCAGACATCATGACACAAGGCATATATTTCAAATCAGTATATGACCTATCAGTCTAAGGTTTTTGCACAGCATCTACCTTCATTGTCTCTAAACACTGCTATTTACTTTGGTGCCCAGATTGTGTATGTTTCAAATTTGAAAACTAACCCATGAACATATACAGTGGACCTAACCTTGCTCCCGCTGAAGTCAGTAGCAAAAAACTGCCACTGACTGCAAACGGAGAACAAGCAGGCCCCAAAACTCGGCACTGTACTATACTTTGCAAAATGAAGACTAACAGCACTAGGAAGCTAAACGTACAATGGTTTATAGGCCATATTCTTCTTATTTATAATACATTTACGTATAGGAAGGCAGTGTGGCCTAGTGGATGGTGCACTGGACTGGGATTCAGGAGAGCTCGGTTCAAGTCCTGACTCTGTCATTAATCTGTGGGGGTGACGTTGGGCAAGTCATGTCCCCTCTCTGTGCCTCAGTTTCTCCATCTGTAAAATGGGGGTAATGATACTAACCTCCTTGTAAAGCACTTTGAGATCTCTGGGTGCAAAAATATTATATAAGAGCTAGATATTTTATATTATTGTAGCATCTAAGAACTCCAGTTGTATATCAGGGCCCCAACGAGGTTGCTCACTGTACAGCCAAGTGACAAAGAAGACAGTTCCTGCCCAAGAGAGCCCCCAATCACATGACAAACTGCAGATACTTCAGATTCAATTTTAATAAGAATTAATCAAAGGTAGCGAACAAGAAATATAATATGTTAGTATACATTTGCAAGTTGTTGGGTTTTTTTTTTAAACATACTCCACTTTCAGAAATACAGATGTCCTCAGCAAAACACACTCAGATTAAAATCAAAACAAATTTAACTAAACTGTTTAAAACAAAACAAAAAACTAACTAATAAAAAACCCCAATAAAAATACCAAAAACCCCACATGGTTAATAGTAGCCCTTTATTATATTGCCTGACCTTATATAGGATATGAAATAAAACCAGAAGAAGAATTATAGAGGATGCCTCATGGCATCTGTGATACTTAAGTATTTTAAACCTTTGAATGATGCAGATACACAGGACCTTATTTTACCCTTGTTTACATTGGTGTAGCTTTGTTGCAGTCAATGGAAGTATTCCCAGGAGTCCTCCTGAACCTGTCCCTTTGTCATCTCGGTAGTTTTTGTCTTCATATCTGAAGGCATTTTTGTTCTGATCTAAAGTCTGTTGAAGTCAGTGGAAAGAGTCTCATGGATTTCAGTGGTTTCTTAATGAGTCCTTTTGGCTGGAATCCTCCACCACAAGCCAAGATACCTCAGTCAAGACAATTGAAAGGCTTACCATCCCCAAATTGTTAGCTGTACTGAAAGGATAAACTCACTCATGTTTAATGGGATGAGTGGATTTCCCCAAAGTAGCTCAAATGAGGGATGGAAAGATTGAGAATTTAGTTCTGGTATCTGAATTCATGCATAGACTAAAAAGGTACAGTGAAACTTTTCTTAAAACAACCAACCAAGGGACCAGCAGAATCTGTTGCCTACTGAAGGTCAATTTTAACTGCAGATCAGACTAAATTGTACACATGGGAGTGCTCTAAAGTTGATTGCCTAGGAAAGAGGGCTGCAAATGGAATCAAGAACTAGTTCAGGGTCCATTGCAAAAAACTACATTAATTCAATGTTATGTTTGAGATTCTATACCAAGATTAAGGAATTGCAAGCTCTCGTTTCCAGAGAACTGTAATGCAGTTACATTGTGAGTAGGCAGCAAATGTAACATTCATTGCTTGGAGGAAAACTACAGGCCAAAAATGTGGCAGAGTGAAAATCTTTAGTTAATATTGTGAAAATTGTGAAAATCTTTAGTTAGTATTTCCCGACCTATGTGTTTAACATCTCAATAATTCCATTTCAATAATATATAGTTTTGTATTGAATTCCCTTGGTTCGATTTTATTTTGAGACTGTATTTTAACAACAATTTAAAAATACACTTGCATTTAAAATTATTATTGCAGAAGGCCAGACTAGATGATCATGATGGACCCTTCTGGCCTTAAAGTCTATGAATCTTTGAGTCACACTTTTAAGAACTAGAGGCAGTCAAAGCTGTATGCATGCAAGTGTTTGCACATGCCTAAATGCTGCATGTGACTATCAAAAAGCTCACACACAAATCGGGTATTTGCACACAGTTAGGTGCTTGGCTTGGGCAAATGAAGATGCAAATACCCAAGCTTCATAGGCACATCTCGTATTCGTATGCATAAGTTAGGGATAGTCAAAGATATGTGCATGTCTACCTTTGAAAATCAGGCCCAGTCAGAGATTCAAACATTTATGTACCTAGATGAAGTATTTTAAAAAACAGCTGGAACTGCAAAACAAGCGTTTACATTAAAACCTGCTGTTCTACATTTCTAAAGAAAAACATTTATTTTACAAATAAAGGAAACAATACCTATTTGGATATCACTATCAAAATAAGAAATGAAGCAGACTGGTTCAGAGCAACTTTTCACTCTTTGCTATGACTTTACAAGAATTAAGGAAGTATTAACATGCTCATTAACTTAATTCAGTTTACCACATATCAACCACCAAAACTTTCTACTGAGAACCAGAAGATGGGTTTGTGTTAAGCTTATAATATGAATAGCTTTTTACACAGCAATTGTGAAAAGTTTACTTTGAAAACATCAGATATTCTGAGTACTGTAGCTACCGTCAAACTAATAAAACCTGGCTTACTCCCAGGTAGACACAGTGATGAGTCCCGCTCTCATTTACTTTGCTGCAATACTATTAGGTATGATGGAATCACAGGAATGCAAGTGAAAGCAGAATTTGGCCCCTGGACTAGAAAAGCCTAGTGGTGATATTTACAAATAAAGCAGATGGTTACCCCCTTCCCATGGAAATATATTTTCTATTATTTTCCATATCTTACATATTCCCAAAGAATAAGAAATTTTATGTCTTTCAGGTGAATGCCTGTAAAATAACTATTATTAATGGCTTTTTAAATCTGAATATTTCACTCAGGCTTAGCACTGCAGAGCGGCCTTCAGTAAATGGATGCATCTTCATAGTGGAATTTGCCATGAGAATATATCCTGGGGCTGGAAATTTGTCCATTGTTGCATGGCCAGAGGTAACTGCACAGGTGCATCAAATGCCTTCTGAATTTGACCCCGACAAATACATAGAGCACAGGGTTGAGACAACAGTGGGAAAAGGCAATTTTGCGACTGATGTAGAAGGCATATGTAATGTTCTTTTGGATCTCACAGTTGAGAGAGATATACTGAACTGGAAGAGACTGCAGGAAACAGAGTATATTATAAGGTGCCCAACTCAGAAAAAAAGCTACCACAATGGTAAAAATGAGTCTCACAGTTCTATGCTTCCTATGAGATCTTGATCTGAGAAGAATTTTCAGTATCTTGATGTAACAAAATAGAATAACAACAAAGGAAAAGAGAAAAAAGATATTTTGCTGATAAATTTCTACCGTTTTCCAGCGTGAGTCAGTGTAATCACAGCTACTGGAACCATCCAGATTAATTTGCACTTGAGTGAAAATCATCTCAGGAACCACGACGAATACGCTAGCAGCCCAAGTGGCCAAGCTCACCTGAATGCCACACTGGCGTGTCTGAGTACTCAAGGTTGACAAGGGATTCACCACTGCCAGGTACCGAAGAACAGTCATTATGGTCAAAAAGAGGATACCACTGTAGTAGCTGATGGAGAAAACAGCATTCACAGCCTTGCAGAGGAAATCACCAAAAATCCACCCATATAAATGATACACGATCCAGAAGGGTAGTATGCAAGAGAAGACAAGGTCAGAGATGCAGAGGTTCATGATGAAGATGTTTGTTAAAGACACAAGGTTTTCATATTTCATTAGAATCCATAACACCAGACTGTTTCCTAGCAGGCTTAGAACAAAAACTAAAGAGTACAGGATGGTGGTGAGATGGACACCAAATGAGTGGAGGTCATCCATTTCACACAAATTACCAGAGAGATTAAAATTCACATAGTCATAGTCAGTTGAGTTGTAGTTAAAGTCTAATTCATCCATTTGGATGTATGAACCAAATGGAACTTTCACAGCAATGGGCAGAGAAACCCCCAAAGCATAATATTGCCTGACTAGTAGGGTATTCTCTCTTTTAAATCGAAAACTTTCACTGTATACCACAAATTAAAACAATGAAACTTAATTCCTTCCCTTTTTACTGTGGGCTGTACCTGTTACGTCTTTACCCTAAGGAGCATGATCACAAATGCAATTTCACATTAATAGAACATTAGGCACAGACTTTGAATTTTAACTAATTAAGAAATACAAAAATTAAAGTCTCAAAAGCAAGTTAATCAGTGTGCACATTATAGCTGCCAACAGCTGAATATTTTACATGGGATAATTCCAGCTAGAATTGTGTGCACACTGATGCATTCATATTTAAGAACAGATATCACAACCTCAGAACCCAGTCCAGTTTTTAGGCTGTTCTTTAAAGATATTTAAATTCCACTTAAAATTCCACTGAAGTCTACACTCTTTACCCCACACGCGATCCTGTTTCATGATTCGATTTTGCAGAAACTTACAAAACCAGGCAACATTCCAGTGCCAGTATAACAAATTATAAATAGGTAGACATTCGTAATTAGAGATTTTTCCAAAGCTTCAGAGTTCAAACTGGTATTCTGACAGATGCAATGGGGCTTGATCCTGCTCCCATTGAAGCCAATGGAAATTTAGTCACTGATCTCAATAGGAGTAGAAGCCTGCTCATAACATTACTGCATTTCCCTCTTCTCTATCTCCCTCTCCTGAACTTTTCTCCTTGAGTCCTTCCTTGTGTTTTTCACTTTGACTCACCCTCTGCCACCTTTACAGTAATGCAAATCTGAAGGAAAAAGCTCATGGATCAATTTCGGGCGTTCCTTATTTACACAAGTAGTTCCATTTGCTGCAGGAGTGCTCTCTATGTCTGTGATATGTAAATAATTAATAGACAAAGTGCTAGTGGGTGGTGCTCAAAAATATGGCGCATAGTTCCTAGGTTTTGTGGGACCAGCACAATTTGTTATGTACTGCCAATGGCTTCCTCTGCAGATGTTTAAAAGGCGCTCCTTACGACCAGTGACTTCAGCAGAAACCTCACACAAGGCAAACAGGAATTGGCCCAGACTTTATTGCTTGAAAACTAGCTTGGCAAAAGTGGCCTCTGATTTTGGGAGCTTCAGTTGTGGTGAGCCCAGTTTAGGATACCTCTGGCCTGATTCTTCCTGAAGTGTTAAATGCCCAGAGCTTTGGTTGATCTGCAGGTGATCAGCACTTCTGAATGCCAGGTCTATGAAGTTTTAAGCAGGACAGCCAACAATTGAGGAATCTGTTAAAAATGGCCACTTTTACTACTGCTGGCCTCTGAGAGAGATGCCAACCTTCTTTTTCCTGCGACACATTGATTCATGGGAAGGGCGAGGTAAATTTTCTTTTTAATTTATTATGAGATTGGGTCTTTTACTGGTAGCTTCCAAATAAAATGGACGTCAAGATATATGAGACAGATGAATGCTGGAACCTTACAGCTCCTGATTTTGATTAAGAACTAAAATGAAAGGGCAAAATTCTGCCCTGATGTACCCCTCATACACTGACCTAGTTACTGCTGTTGGGAGGTAACAGGTCTGAGGGGAATTGGTACCAGTAGCTCTCGGGGCACACCCCAAACAATAATGCCATCCATCACTGGCAGATTCCCTGTCAGCCTCCCCACTCAGGTACCCTATGGCTCTGTGACCCACTGTAAGAACCTGCAGGGCTAGGACCAGGGAGTTCTAGGCCACTGAGACCTCAGTATCACCACAGGAAGATTACGCTTGACTCCCACAGGAGTACCCTGTGAGGCAGGGACCAGCAGGAAGCACCGCCCAGCGGGATCTCAGTGGTGGCAGCTCCTGATTGGCTGGCACTGGTACTTAAGCCAGGAAGCCATAACAGGGAGTTATATGAGCAACAATCCAGACTGCCTGCCCATCTTGCTTCACACCCTCCATTTGAGAGATCCCAGACTCTGGCTTCTGGCCCTGCCTGACACCTGACGCTTGGTCTACCCTCTGACCTGTCTTGTACTCTGACCTCCCAGTACCTGGCCCTGCCTGCCTGCTGATGCCTGACTCCTGGTTTTCCCTCTTGCCTGTCTCAGACTCTGATCCTCTGGTACCTGACACGGCCTGACTCCTGACTTCCACTCTGATCATTAGGTCTGACCACCCACGACCTGGTTGTGACACCCACTGGGCTATGGGAGTCACTCACTCAAATTTGGTCAGATAGACCTCTGGACCTAGACAAGATGGAGCGGGAACTGCTGCTTGGAGCAGCCACCTAGTCCACCGTGATGTGCCCCTGAAATAGTAGCTTCTGGCACTGCTCTTGCCGTTGTGCTCTTATGTGGGCCTGGCTGCTGACATACTAACAATTTCAGGAGGGCTTGAAACCCAGACTGACCCAAGGTTGGAAATAGTCTCTCGCTGTACTCCTCCTTTGCTAATAAAACAGCATTAAACTAAAATATACAAACCCAAAATGTATAAGCTCTCCTGAGTAATGCCTAAGATTCTCCAGAGCTCCCTATCTTGGGTTCTGGTTAGCAGTTCTAGAGGAGAGAACTGCTTCACCCTCATTAACCCCCCTTAGGAGATCAGCAAAGCTTCTAGGCTCCCTCCAAGAGTCACCCAAAGACTTGCGCACTCTTGACCTACACAAAAATGGGAATTGGAAAGCAACTAGGAGATGACTGGGATGAGCCTGTGGAGTTCAGAGAGAATGTCATTGTAAAAACATTAAAGATAGTCTTACAGCATGTCCTAAACCTATGACCAAAGAATTCAGAAGAAATAGTCCTCTATGAAAACTAACTTGTTCCTGCTCTATCCTAACAAACGTCAAACAAGCAGCACTGAAAATCCTTCACAAACCAGCTTCTCACTTTCTTTCAGAAAGTGAGTCTTTGGTGAGAGGCACAGGTACTTGCTACTTAATAAAATGCTAGTTAGTTGTCTAGGAATCTAGTGGGTTTTCAGAAGCGCCTATCTGCATCTTTAGGCACCCAAATAGCTTTGAGGGCCAGATTTTCAGTTCTTCTTGCTTTACATTCAATGTCAGACTCCCAGGATGAAACCCCAAGTCTGCCTTCACTTTGCTCTTTCTTCATAGGAACACACTACTGTACATGGTATATTAGTTAAAATGCATACGGGGCAGGCAAACACTGGGGGTGATTGAAACATTAGGGCCCAATGCATATTAGACTTACCAGCTAAATGCAGATAAGACCTCTATTGGCAATGAAGTTACTCAGGATTTATACCTATATAACCAAAGATAATTTGGCTCTGAAGGTGGAATTTTCCATAATTTTTTCTCATGCAGACACATATGAAGAGAACAAAAATGCATTGTTCCAGTTAGAATAATCCTGCCATTGTTGCACACTTTAGGAATATTGTTTTGATTGTACACAGACTGAAACATTAGCTTCAGCTGTTAATCCAAAAACCAAACAAACTTCTGCTTTTTTGTACCTTTGCTGTTCTCAGTGGTTATATTGTTTTGCTCTGAACTTCTTTTTTCCTTTAAAATATCTTCTGGTAAGTTCACAAATAAGGAAATATGACTTTTGCTAATACATGGAGATGTTAAAAAACCCACAATTCTTATACCTGTTTCGTTCATAGTTTCGAAACTTTATGAAGTATGTGTATTAAAGGACATGTTGATACATTTAAATGTCAGCATTTTGCAGTACAATACACATTGAGTGATATATAATAACAATGTGGTTGTACAATAAACAGCGTCTTACAAGACACAATTATAGGCATTTATAAGTTTTAAACTGCCTTTAGACTGCCAGCTGTAGGTTGGTTTTGTTTGTTTTAAAAACTTCAGGAGCAAATGAACAGCTACTGTAAGCTTGTTGAAGCCAGTGGAGTTACATACAGGACTTATGTGGCTCATGCTAGCAAGTATTATTCAGGGGCACATACTAGTTTGCCAACTCAATCCTAAATAATGATTAACAGGGACATAAAATGTTCACTTACATGATGATACTTGCACTCAGTAGGACTGGCTGAAAAACATCTCTCAAAACCCAAAGTTAGTTTTTGATTACAATAAAGTCTTTAGAAAAAGCTTTCCTTTTCAACTTGGGAGTCATGGGGAGGAGACAATTTTTCTGGTTTTAGGCCAAAAACCAAAAAGGGGTTTTGGACAAAGAGTCAAAATTTTCAGCAAAGAAACCACTTTTCGGCTATATCTAGTGCTCAGAAAAGAAGCTAAAATTCACACTCAGTCTAACAGTTTTATACTTAGGAGAGGCAGTCTACTATTTAAGGTAGAGGGATGAGCATCAGGACTCATGGGTTTCTTTTCTCATCTCTACCACTGATAGTGAGTGATTTATGCAAGTCGTTTCACTCTTCTGCGCCTCATGTTCTCCATCTGTAATACTCACCCCAGAGATTCTGGGAGGCTTAATTCATTTAGAAAGCATTGTGAGATCACCTGACATAAAGGTGTTTTTGCAAGGGGGGTTGTGCGCCGTGGCCCACATCCAGCGTCTCTTTATTACTCCCTCACGTAAATGGTTCAGTAGCTCCCTCCTCTGCAGGGCTTTTAAGCCTGAAATATTCCAGCCACCCGGCAGCTACGACAGGACTTTTATATATATACCCACACAGGGTATGGGGATGTTGTTAGTCTCCACCCCCACCTAGCTGTCAGGCCTGCAGCACAGCAACTGGTGTAAAAGAGGTTCCCCCCACCCGGCCACAGGAAGGGGGCTGCACCCTTTCCGGTTTAACTCCTCCAGAGCTGGGGCGCAGGGCCTGGTCAGTTGCAGGAGGCTCAGTCGAATTTGGTGCAGGCCCTGGGGCTGGAGAACTTGAGGTAACAGAGGAGCTTGTCATGGTGCCGAGGCGGGGGCCAGCTGGGGACCAGCACGGCATCCTGGTCAAAGGGGAACTCATCTTCGCCTTTGATTGGTGCAGGAATGTCATCTATGGGGAGGAGGACAGGAGCCAGCTGCCTGCCCCTCTGCTCCTTGTCCTCCCACCTGTGCCAGCATCGCTTCTTCCCGCTGGGGGTCTCCACCTGGGAGGGGCTCTTGGACTCTGGGCCAGCCAGTGGGGGGCCATGGAAGCGCTGGGGGTCTCCTTCTCTGGAGGCTCGTTCTCTGTGTTGCCTAGGGAGGGGGCTTCCGTGTACGGGATGCCTTCGTCCTCTAGGACTATGGTGAGTTGGCTCTGTCTATAGTCATCTGCATTGGAATCCAGGACCCTCATAAGGAATTCTCTCCTGTTCGAGCTGCCATGTGATCTTCTGCACCTGGTGGAGTCTGTTCAACACCCACTATTGACCTGCTCAATCTCCTTGCAGCACAGCCCAGTGCCTGGATCTTCTGATAGCCCAGCTCGGGTTGCTGCTGCTGGTTCTCCTCCACCTCCTGCAGGTTGTCCCCACTCAGACCCCTGTCCACAAACTCCACCTCCATCTCCAGCTCGCTCTCCAGGATGTTTCCCCAAAAGAGCAGGGGCAGCGCCAGCTCTGAGCCAGGAGTCACTGAGAACTCTTTGAAGCCCACCCCGGATATGGTGACCCAGTATTTGGCCCTTGGCAGGGTCTGCAGATGGGTTCAGGGGGCAGCTCCCATAACCCAACCTACCAGTCCTGTTTCTAGACAGTGCTTTGTCCTCCTTTTCCCATTCCCTACTGGGCCCACCTCTTATCTGCCAACTATTTGTGCTGCTTAATGTTGGATTTTTTTTTTAAAGCAAATACAGCAAAAATAAGTGACCAAATAAGTTGTTAGTAGTGAAAGGAAAAGTTGCTTTGGATGTGTTAGGCCAGAGGCAATTTTCTGCTAGGCCAAAACCCAATGATTCTAACAAGCCAACATACCAGAGCCTCAAGGACAATGACATATGTAAATACCAGAGAACTCGGAAGGCCAGATGTCCACTCAGTGATTCAGCCTCACAATGAGAACAGCACATGCCTTACAAGCCTTCCTATCTGTAAGGATTCTCCCTCTCCACCGGTTTCCCGCCCCCTCCCAAGTGCAGTCAGAGATCCTTTGATGTAACTAGTGTGTCTCTTCACCTATGTTCTGTATCTGTCATTATTACTCCTGTTCTTTCTGGGTGAAACAGTGTCTGTATTCATAAGTGAATAGATAGAAGAAATGTAAATAGATTGTTTAAGTGATAAAAATGGTATATAAGTGTCTCTGTAACAACATAAATTTGAAGCTGTTTAAGGCAGTCTTCCCGGTGCTGTGAATAAACCCCTTCAGTATTATTTGTGCTGCCTGATTCTTGGGGGAAGAATCCTTTTTGCTTCACAATTTGGCACAGCGAGCAGGGTGCCATTGGGAACCTCAGAGACCTTCCCACGACCAAGAACAGAGGTAAGTGCCCTTTTAACTTACCACCTCTAGCGCACATTTTGGTCTGGGACTCGGCAAGATACCTCCTTGCACCCCTTTTTATATGAACCACAGATAAGGCACACAGATAAGAGGACTGAACAGATTGTGTTTTTAGATTTTAGGAATTGTAGTTTTGGCCACATTTCCGGGTTGCAGGGATCGCTTTGGGCGAAGGCTGCAATGCCAAGTACTGAGGACCAGAGTGTGCTTCAATAGTGCTGAGTGCAAGGGTGTGCTTGGCTGGGTCCCCTGAAATGCCATTTAAGTGAGTTTCAGGAATGGGTGACAATGTCGCACAACTTGCCCCAGGGCTTCTTCATGGTACCCTCTACAGGAGGGAGAATCATTGAGTTTCTAAAAGGAACGCATGAGAAAGTTCAGAAGGCTATGATAAAAGATGGATAGAATGATAGTGTAAGTGTAAAAGGCAGGTTGTGGTGCTCTGGTCAGACGAAAGGAAGATTAAAGAAAGGAGTTGGAGTACTTTACTGTGAGTACGAGAAGAAAATAAAAGAGTTAGAGGAACTTCAGAAGGCTCTTACATCAGAACTGACTCAAAAGGCAAGTCTGAACCATAAATTAAGTGAGCTCCAAGTGGAGAGCAATGCCCTAAAAGTTAAAGTAAAAGAATGCAGCTCCTCTGCACTCCAGATTGCTGCTATTATACAGCAAAGGGATGATCCTACCAATTCTGGTTCAGACAATGAGACTAATAATAATCCAAACGAAATTGATTGGAAACGCCTTATAAAACAAATCCAAAAATGGAAATTGGCACACACAGAGGGAAGTCAGGATAGTTGGCCTCCCCCCACTTCCTTCTCCTCCCTTTAATCCAGAACCTAGAGCCAGCGCTCCCATGGCCCCGCTCCAAGTCATCATGCGATGGACGGGACAAGGAGATAGCAGAGCAGCTCAACATGACTTTAAG
>ML675603.1:71873826-71892114 GCA_007922155.1 Mesoclemmys tuberculata | reverse complement strand
TAAGTACATCCCTCTTAGCACAGAGGAAATGAGAGGTTTAGTAAAAGATCTCCTGGATCTAAAGCCCAAGGATCCAAAGTTGATATTTTGGAAAAGGAGAAATCAGATGGTCACAACTTACATGCTGCATCCCTAGGATTTCCATATCCTAACTAAAGCCAAATGTCCCGACTCCTCATGGGCCAAAATCCCTTCAGAAGAGCATCGAAGCGGCACTTGAGCCTCTGTTAAATTTAAATCAGAAATTTAAATGACCCGTGCCTACACTAACTTTAAAGAAGCCATTCAAGATGCCTTGGGTAAGGAAGCTGGTAACTGGGGGCTGATAGTGGAATGCATGCAAAGTAAAGATGAGCCAGCTGCCAAGTATTGTAAGTGAAAGTGGGAAGTGTATTCAAGTAATGCAGGCATTGCAGATCCCAAAAATACCTGACCCTGGAGAGGGCATAGCACCTGCTAATCATAGCCATTGTGAATCCCGGATTAAACTGTTAAAGAATGTTGTTTCTGTTAGCCTGTACCTTAAAATGATCTTACAAGGGTAATTGGTTGCTTTCCCCCTCCACACACACACTTGCACTTCTGTTTTCCTGAAATTTTAATTTTAAATGTTAAAAGTTATGGCAGCCAAGAATAATATAATGAAGTTTAAATATAGTAAATAAAAGGCAAAAGTAAATGACAAATAAAAAAGAGAAGAGTTAAAACAGTAGCTTTGGTAAAAATTAATACTACAAAGTTGAAGGGAATTAAACAATTGAGATGTGGAAATGTTCAGAGGGTAACAGTGTTATAAAAAGAGAGTTCTTGGTTTAATAACATTCAGTAAAATAAAAATTTGGGTGTGAAAATATATTGTGTAAATCTGTAAGGGTTTAAGAATCTAAACTAACACTCTTGGTTTGTAAAACCCTATTCTGTAATTTAAGATGACTTGGTTTTGTTAGTGATTAACCCTCTGGGTACTTCCATGCGTCATAAAGTTCAATATCTTTTAAAACCAAAGTTATGGCTGTGGAAAAATCGCCAGATACAGGAAAATATGAAGATAATTCCTCTATTTTACCTGCAATCAGTAAGGAAATTTGTAAAAGAAAGAGGTATTTTAAGCAATAATCTGTCACCCCCAAAAGGGGGTAGAAAATGTTCATTTTGTCTTTCAGAACTTCAAGAAAAGCAAGCTGAAGAACAACACCAAGAATTGATTATTGCAACAAAGATTGTGTTTTGTGTTGTTTGTCTTGTTACCAACATTGTGTGTATGCTACATTAAGCAGAAGAAGATCAATGAACACTGTAAACAAATATATATATCAATGGGGACTTAGTCCAAATAGGGTTGGGAAACCTTAAAGCTATATGAAATATGTGGCAATGTTTAAACACTATCACGTGGTTATTACACAAGCAGCAAATGAAAATGGAAAATAGAACTGCTCTGGTTATTGGATGTACTGAAATGCAAATTCTCAGTTTGGCTACACTAAAGTATGAAATGTATTGAGTTATATCTGAGAATATTAAAGTAGTAGCCCACTTGTTATGGCAAAAAAAAAGGGTTCTTGTCTAATACGTATAAACATGAATGAATGCAGTATATTTCTAGCATGGTAAAACCTAATTTGTTAACAGGAAAAACTGTTGTAGAAATTGCTCACCAACAGTCTGTGGAGCAGAGTTGTGAAAAGGAAGCCTATTCCCAATATTGACCATGGGATCCTTCTGGTTACCCTGGGTTATGAGTCAGTGGGCTGGAAGAGAGGGAAAACTATTGGACACTCAAGGGTGCACTAAATAGAGCCCTAAAAAATTGGCATGCTTAGCCCTACCCGCCACTTCAAACCTATGCAGGAAGGGTGCATGACTGGAAACGTATGAGATAAATTAAAAAATGTAACACGTGTTTTGTAAAATGGACAGTATGTATGTGTTAATTCCTGAAAAACTGTGTTTTGAGAAGATAGAAATGTGTTAAAAATTGCCACAGCTGAAAAAGACATAACAGCATATCACTGGTATGATATTTTCACCGGTTGGTCTCTTACAACTAAAGGCATATTGTCTATTGCCCTGCATCCATTATTAATTGTATTAGTTCTCAGTTGTGTCTGTTTAATTGGCATGTGCATTATGTGCTGTTAAATAAAAAAAATGTACGCTAAGCTGGAACCTCATGCTAGAATCAACTCAAAGTACATAGCTTTGAAACGACTAAAAATGACCCATTCCACTCGTTCAGTTAAAGAGTCAAAAGGGGGATAATGTAGACCCAAAGCTTAATTCTGCTTTATGGATTCTATGTAAAATACCCTTATTCTTTTGGTACATGTCAAACCACCACAGCAGTTTCTGTGAGGCTTTGCATTTTGGGTATGTAGGGTGATTTGTTCACTATTTATAAATTTGTTTAAAACCACCATCTGTTTGTCCAAAATTAATATCCGGTCATTAATTACCTTGTTTGTAAAGTTACCAAAAATCATTCTGTAAAACTGTTGCTATTATTGAAGTGCATGTTTTAATATCACTACTTAATGTAACATCAGCAAATGTTCTGAGACAGAAAGATTCAATGTTAAATGAGGATGTTTTGTAATAGTGAATTTTTAAGATTAAAAAAAAATGTTATTGTTTCTGAAAAACACTTGTGTCTTCCAGTTACAAGTTTTAAGTAAATGTTAAGAAACCAGAGAGTAACGGAAAAAGGCACCAGCCTCGATGTTCAAGGAAGTGAAAATAACTTTTATGACCCAGATGGCTGAAAACTGCCCACCCTGATGACCCTGGGATCCACCTCAAAGGGCCTATATGGTGGCAGCTGCCCAAACCTCTGACCTAAAACAAATTGTTATCTAAAATACAGAAAAAATGCTCTTAAAAAAAACGGACACGAATCAAAAATGTATTTAAAAAATATGCTAGATGTATGCCTGGGCTTGCCCCCTTCCCATACCGTCTCCTCCCCAAAGCTTGCCCACCTTGCAAATGTTTCCACTAATAGTGGCCTCTCTGCTTCCTCCAGACTCCTCTTTTTTTTTTTAATTTTCTTCTTCTATATCCTTCTGTTACGCCCGGTGAACTCTATGTGCCTACAGATCACTGATTCATTCACTTTGGACGTTGTGTTCATTCATGCTCAGTTTTTAGTTCTGCTGACAAAATCCTCATCCCTTTCTGGCAATGTTAACCCAGTTCTCTGAGCAATATAACCCCTCTGCTGGTATAGTTCAACAGGCACACTGCCCGTGTGGGTGCAAAAGTGCCTGAACTGCTATAGGCAGCAACAAGCCCGCAATGCAAGTGTCCTTTCCACAGTGACCACTCCAACTGATGTTTTATGCTCTGCTGCCCGGTAGTAACAGTCACCAGGCGCCTGCCTCTCATTTAAAGCCCCCGGAGTGTTTTCTTTCCCTGCCATCTCTACAAACATGGCTCCCACTTGCCCTTGTGCTGCTGCCCGGTTCAGGAAAGGGGTCCTAAATTTCCTCAGCCCCTGGGGGGAAGGCTCATGTCCAGGCCCAGCTTTGGCATCCCCCCAAGGATAAAGATGTGTATGGTGAAATTGCAAAGGGCTTGAAGAATCTGGGGTACAGAGACAAAGGCCAGTGCCAGGCACTGGGGAAGGAGCTGCAAAAGGCTTCCAGTAGACAGAGAACAGCCTCAAGGCTGGTGCTGCCCCCAGGACTGCCCCCATTCTGAACAGCTGTATGCCACACTAAGCCAGGGCCCAGACCTTCCTGCTCAGACCCCTGGGCACCCACCCTAGAACTGGCAACTGAGGAGATGACAGATAGCAGGGACACAGACTGCGCCAGACTGACCAAAAGACCTGCAGACCATGCCAGACAGACCGAGCTGGACCCATAAAGCCAATTCATCTCTAAGGAAGGGGACTCAGGTAGGTGTCATTGAGTCGGACTGGCCCATTAATGCAGGTCATTTAGTTTATTTTCTCGGAGACCCCTGCAACATCACCCATGTCTCAAAATGGTGGTTGATTGCTTCCAGCGACAAAGGCATTCTCTTTTCAAACTCCAGCCAGCTTTCCCAATAATACAGTCTTCTCCAGCACATGCACTGTGAATGGATTTCATGCAGCTGTTTGAGACCCATACAGCAAGTACATATTACTTGCAAACTGGGGTTAGAGTCAGGAAAGAAGAAGCCATATGTGGTAAACTCATGACTCAGCTCACATCCCTAACTATCAGGTATAGAAACCCTTGGCTGCTTGCAGAGAAGGCCTTAGCATGCACAGCTATGCAGACTTGTGGCACAATGTCACAGGCCTTTTCCAACAAGTATCATTTGCCCAGACATTTCTAGGCACAACTGCCTTGGTTTTACCACCACAGTAAGGCACTTTCTCACAGCACTTTGTAAGGACTGATGATGGATCTTCCCTGTGAAGAGTCCAGCAATGGGGGGACCCTGGTTGACACAGCAGCAATCTGCTCTGTCTCTTTGAGATCCTAAGAAGGGATATAGTATTGCCTGAAATTTAACAGTCTCTACTACACCACCCTGAAAGTTACCCACACACCTCCATCCCCAGCCCCACCCTTATGACTAAAGAGGTTAAACATATACCATATACTCACCATGCTCTATGCTGTAAAACACTCGTGAAACAATGGTGATTGAGAGCTTTAAAAAAAAAAAAAAAAAGAACTAAGATGGGAAAACAGAATTATGGCAGTTATTCCCCACACAAACACCTAAAAATGGCTCTCTCTCTATCTGTGACCTTTGCTGGGGTATCCTTAAGGCACATCCCTTCTACACGGGCTGAGCAATTCAGCACAATGAGGAGGAAACTGACAAAAGAAGACATTTTCTAAACTGGTTCAGGCCATCCAGTCCAGAGCCCAAGACTCTGGCATGGCAGGACTGTGTGCACAAGGCGAGAAAGACTGAGGCCTGGTTTACACTAGAAAATTAGGTTGATTTAACTATTTCAGTCATGGGTGTGAAAAATCCACACCTCAGGAGCAGCATACTTAAGCCATCCTAAGTCCCCGTGTAGACAGTGCTAGCTTGACATAAGATTCTGTCAACCTAGCTACTGTCTCTCAAGGAGGCGGATTACCTATGGTGATAGGAGAATCCCTTCTGTCAGCATAGATGGTGTCTACACTGAAGCCCTACAGCAGTGCTGCTCTGCCACTGTAGTATTTAAGTGTAGACGAGTCCCGAGTGGAAAGATAGAAGGATCTATAAGTGCAAGTAAAATTCCTGCAGCTCTTGAAACATATTCAGATGCTAGGGTGCACTATTTATTAAAGCACCCCAAGGCCAATACCACAGAAGTCACTTACAATATGCAGAACAATTCCGTCTGGTCAGGGTCATACAGCTCCCTCAATCTTCCCAGAAGCAATAACCCTGGCATTCAACCTCAGTGGACAATAATAAAGAGAACTGCTTTGAGGATGCCTACTGTAAACCTGGCTCCATCTTTCACACTTTCTTTTTGCAAAGGATGATCAATCATGTTCTGTTTTGTGAAACTCCAGAATTATTTTCTCTGGACTTGTCCACTCTGAGTGGCTCTGTCGATGCAAGGTACGCTCGAGTAGCTGCACAGTCTTCACTACGCTATGTCGACGGGAGACACTCTCCCATTGACATAGCTTATGCTTCTCATTCTGGTGGAGTACCAGAGTCAATGAGACGTGCTCAGCAATCAGTTGAATGTGTTTTCACCAGACCCGCTCAATCGATGCTGCTGCATCGATGGCTGTGGCAGCAGAGGAGGAAGCTAGTGAACCTTTGTCTTACAGAGGTGGAAATCTCCCAAACCAATAGCCTCACTCCCCATAAAAAGTGACTGAAAGCCAGTTAATGATGGTCTGTGCACTAACACAAAGGAACACATTGTCTGGCTACTGCACACTGCCCTAAATGTGCTCTTAAAGCTTCCCTCACCTGCATAACTCCTGCTGTGACTCTAATAACTGGCCTTGTCTTGGACTGCTAAAGTCAGCAGACACTCTGCTATTCTGGCAGTAGCATTTCTCCTGGGACTGTCAGATGATTAGGCCCACCGACAGCAATTCTGAGCCCCTGGGCACAAGTCAATGACCCCTCTAGAAAAGGATGGCTGGAGGTCCAAGTGGGCTTTCACCAGAAGCTTTTATTTATTTATTATGTGCCCTGCAGGTTCTGGGGCAGCTGAGGTGGTGGTATCTGCTACTCAGCTTCTCAGCTCCCTTGGACTCCCCAGGGAGATTACTCATGAACCCAGGAAGCTGAGTAGCAGATATCACCTCCTCAGCCCCCCAGGAACCTGCATGGTGCATTATAAATAAACTCGACTTAGGGGAGGGGTGGAGAGCACGAGTGGTGGGGGAGAGTGGAGGATGGGGGTGCGTGAAAGAGAGGAGGATCCATATCTATCCTCCCATTCACCCAGGTCCTTGGGCAATTGCCCACCTTGCTCTGCTGTCTCTCTCTCTTCCCTCCTTCCCCCCCGCGCCGTCAGCAGGCCTGTAGATGATATACTGTACAGAGCAAGAAACTCCCCCTCAATAAGATCAAGCCTTGTCATCACACATCTTCACCTGCCTTTCAGTCTTCCAAATGCACACTCCACAACCAACCTGCATTTGCTCAGGTAAGGGCAGTCTGGATCCCTGAAAAGAAAAAAATCACAACTGGCATTGCAACCTCATTAATTAATGTCAATAGGGCAATCCAGGAAAACGTCCCTGCTTTCTACTTATCAAAAAGTCTTGTATGCTTATAGATACAAGCATCATGGACCTTTGCTGGCTGGCCAACAGTAACGTCAGTACATCACCCACCAAACACTTGCATAACCATGGAGAAGTACCCCTTTCTGTTTACATATTCAGAAGCATGGCAGGAGGAAGGGAGGGCCAGAATTAGGATGTGTCCCCCCATTTATCACCTCACCACAATTAGAGAAGCCCATGCCACGAAATCCATCTGTTATTTCCTGGACATTGCCCAGCATGGCAAGTCCATGCAGCAGGGTATACTTATTTGTCTTGCGTACCTGGATGATGACCACCACCCAGGTAGATTTTCCAACCCCAAATTAATTGCCCACTGATTAAAGTAAATGGGAGCTTTAAAAAGGTCCTTTAAAAAATTCCACTAGGTGTCTGTCTGTATCTTCAGATGCCTGCATGCCTTTGAAAATGTATCTGTGCCATCGTGTGCAGCTAACAACTTTTCTATGCTTCAGATCCTGCCCTCCCAACCTCCCCCATGTGTAAAATAAGATTAACACTTACCTACTTCAGAGACACACTCTCAGCCTTCAATATCTGTCAGGTGTTTTGCTTTTCTGGTTGGATGGCTATTGAAGTGCAAAATACTAGCTGCTCAAAGCTTAGAGGAGAACAAAGATTCAGACTCCACTTAGAAGAGCTGCTGGAAAGCACATCAGTTTAATAAAAACATGATAAAAAAACTATGACTAGGTTAAATTCAGTCAGTACAAAGAGATTGAGGAAATATCTTTTATTGGACCAACATCTGTCAATGAAAGAGACACATTGTCAAGCTTACACAGAGTTCTACTTGAGGTGCAGGTGCCCTTTTTTAAGGCAATTGGGAGGCTAATGAGGCAAAGGTGCACTGGCCCTATTCCCTCTTAAAAGGCCAGTGTCATCCCGTGGTGCATTCTTGGGTCTTTGCAGGATAAGGTTCTTAGATTGAATGTAAGTTTTCAGTCTTAGCTACTGTGCTATGTGCTGTCAGCACAATGTTACTATAGCAGTCATTCAGTACAACAGCTTTGTTAACAAGATATCAAAAGGGCAAAATTAGGGAGCAGATAACATTTGATGTAATGAGGAAGAAGATGTGGAATGGTATTTTTCCATCCCCTGGCTTCTCTTTTCTGAAGGTTACAAACACTTCATTGTGTTTTGAACTAGTTTCATAAGAGCTTCCCCTTTTCTGGACTTAAAAAATAAATTTAGAGTTTTGGTTTTTGGTGATTATTATATTTATTGCTCTCCTACACATACCTTTACTTCTGGGTATAAAGAGCAGCAGGGAACTAATGACATCTGTAAAGCATTCCCATGTCACATCAGAGCTGCCATCACACAGCTCATCTTTCCTAGGCTCCTAAAATTAACAGAACGAGCTTGCATTCTGCAAACCTACCCTGAGGAATGGTGAAGAACCCTCTCCCATCAAAGAAGCCATTTGGGGCATAGACATCATTGCATTTTGCTTCTAAGTAGCAGTGTCATCATGGATCCGTTGATTGATGATTTTCTGTTGTGCAGTGAACTGCACATGGTCATATACCTGTTTGCCTGATGCAGACTAACGCGGTAGCCAGCTTTCAAGGGTGGTAGAGGATGTATTGATTCACGGTTGTTGGTATTGTTATGTTTTCAAGGTGCTGATGGCTGCTCTCAGATGGATCTTTCCTCTGAAGACAATCAGAGACCTTGTTAAAGTCCAGGAGCATGGCAAGCACTCTTTTAGACTCAATGGAAGGAGCGATTAAGACTCCTTATGTAACTGAGGGTATTGTAAGACTCCCAGCCTGGAGAAGAGATTTGTGCTAGAGGGGTTTAGAATTATAGGGATTGCAAGGGTCAGCTAGTCTAACTCCCAAAATTGTATTCTCTTTAATAAATTTCCCAAGGAAGCAGGACCTGAATTTGAACCAAGGACCACTTGAGCTGCAGTCAAATGGTCCACCATTGAGCTATACTCCCTGGCATACTATTGCCCCTGGGTCAGAGCTCAGGTGGCTAGCCTGAGCGGCTGCCAGTGTCACTATGTCTATGCAGCTATTTTTCGAATGCTAGCATAAATCTGTCTACCCCTGCTGGGAGGCTTGCTCGCAGCTGCAATGTAGACATTCCCGCACAGGGCTACAAGACACATGGCAGGTCAGTGCTAAACTGTATAGGCTGAGGGGAAAGGCAGGTGCCAGGACAGAGGCTGTACAGCCCACATGTGCTAGTGGCAGAAAGTTGCAGGGAGAGGCTGTGTGCGTGATTCTGAGAAGAGACATAAGGATAGAGTTTCTTGAACCTATAGCTCACTGGTGAGGCGGAGTTGGGGATTTCCAAGCAAGGAAACTGCCTGTTTAAAAACAATGAGAGTTCTCTACCACTTTAAAGACTAACAAATTTAATTTCTGCAGGCATAAGCTTTTGTGGGCTGTAACCCACTTCGTCAGATGCAGGGAATGGAAATCAGATGGGGGTATATATATATACAGTCAAGGGGACGGTACAGCAATAGGGAGAGTAGGTAATAGCATAGTCCATTCAGTTAGAGTAGCTGAGGCCTATTCACAGCCATTGATTAGGTGAGAATGTGTGAACAGTAACAATTACTCCTTGTAATGAGAGAACCATTCCAAGTCCCTATTCAGACCCAATCTGATCCTGTCTAATTTGCAGATCAGTTCGAGCTCCGCAGTTTGCCATACTTCTACAAAAAAACTTCAAAAACAGACTTCAAAGAGAAACTGCAGAGCTTGAACTGATCTGCAAACTTGATACAATCAGATAGGGTCTGAATTTAAGCAATGAATCATCACATTATACCTTTCTAGAGGGACCATTAAGACAATATGGCAAGAGTGCTAGGGTGGACTAGCTGCCAGGGTTTTTACCACAGCGTCCCAAGGACTCTCTCTGAGCTGGTCTCGATGATATGGTGGTAGAGACACCAGAACCCTGGCTACACTAAGATTGCCACTGTTGCTACTGCATGGCTGGTATTGGAAGAGAGGTAGACTATTTGAAAACAGAGCTGATGCAGCCACTGAGACCAGGGCAACAAAACCCTTTAGCATGTCTGAAGTTACACACTGGAGTAATGTCTCCAGATTGCTGCTGTTATGAGAACGTTCATTCTCTGCTCTTGTGGTGAGTCTTTAGGGAAGAAGGGGAGACAGCAGCAGGAAAAATTTAGAAAAAAAAGCCCTCCTGGGAGGCGGAGGACAAATGCTCTATGGGGCAATTATGAATGGCATCACTGCAAATAGCATATTTTGATCATTTACGTTTTCCCAACCAATAGCAATGCAGTTCTTACATATCCATCGACATCTGTTTGTATAAGTTTGTCTCCTCTCTTTTCAAATAAGTGGCACATAGTTTAATTGTGGCTAATTAGAATTTGGCCATCTCCCCTTAATAAGTACTGATGCTCTATTCTAGGAAACTAGGAAGGCTGTAACCTTAAAAAGGAGGAAGCACAAGCAGGTGAAATCCACCAGCTTAGCTGTACCGTGTTTACAAAAAAAATAAAAGGCTGACTGTAGAGTTAGTGAAAGGAAGGAAAAGATGTAGGGAAATAGAAAAAAAAATACATTTAAAATGTCTCTTTTTAATCCCTGTGTCATTTTAAGTTCCCTTTGCATTTTTTTTCTTTGTTTACAGTGTCTCAAAAGAATAAGAGAGCCAGCTCTGTGCATTCTCCTTACATTTTAGCTACTTAACATTGCATTCTATAATACTTTAAGTACAGCAGACTC
Organism: Mesoclemmys tuberculata; assembly: GCA_007922155.1. Taxonomy (NCBI): domain Eukaryota; kingdom Metazoa; phylum Chordata; order Testudines; family Chelidae; genus Mesoclemmys; species Mesoclemmys tuberculata. Next base: position 71,881,625 of record ML675603.1, on the reverse strand, counting down.
AGTTATTCTCAAACCTGTTTGATAGCACCTCAACTCCATTGGCTTCCCTGGAGTATTCCTGATTTACATTATTTGTATATAATAATGCCAAGGGCCCCAACCAAGATCAGGGAGCCATTGAACTAGGTGCTGTGCAAACACTTGAAAGATGGTCCCTGCCCTGAAGAGTGTGCAATCGAAGTAGACGAGGCAAAGAAAACGTTAATCCCACTTCACAGATGGGGAACTGAGGCAGAAAGATTAAGTGATTTGCCCAAGGTCACAGAGAACTCTGTGAATGGTCGCAGTCCAATGCCTTACCATGAGATCATCCCTCCTAGTGCAAGAGGAGGGAGAATCAGGCTTGGTATCATATAGGATATGGTTGCTTATATTTCTTTACCTTGCAATTCTCAGACCACACACAATACACACAGAGTGCACCCAGAATTTGATTATCCCCTTTGGATACCACAGTATACCCCCTTTTTAGGTCAAAAGATGAACTGCGGCATCACAGAGGCCAGTGTGTAGCAACTGTAGACTTAAGGGGGGACTCTGCAAATCATAGTCCCCATTTATGCTGTGCCATATTGTGCACACATGGCTTTTCAGTTGCTGCTCTCGAGAGCTTACTGTCTGTCACCTTTCATTTAATTTTTGGGACCAACAGGAGGATCTAGACAGTCAACAATGAACAATAAAATATAGTGGAAGAGATCACGTTAGCAAACCAATATTTTAAAAGAATACAAACAAAGACACCTGCACCCACTGCAACTCTCACACCTCCTTCCAGTGTGGTAAACACCCAAAAACCAAGGCCCTACTCCAGCCAAAAGCCAAGATTCCCAACTGCTTTCAGACTGTACAAAGTATTGGCTTCCTTCTGCAGTTGTTCACAGTAATTTTGGATTTGAAGAGGAGAAAGGGAAGCAGAATGGTAATCAGAATGAACTGATTTTAGGGTCCAACAAGTGGATGAAAGCTTTCAAACTAGTTGGTTTATAACCGGATGACATTTCAAATGAGAATCTACAAATGCAGTTATGCACTAATACAATAAGATTCTGCATTTTAAATTGAAGGCAGAATTGAAGAGTTTGATTTGCCTTGGACGTTTCCAGAACTAAGTAGTCCTTTCTCAATTACCTGTAAGTCAAATTGAAGGGTTAAAACCAAATCAATTATATTAAACACCAATACCAACGCCTTGTTTGTGTTAGTAATATGGCTAGTAATATCAGAAAATTCTACCATAGCTGTAAAACAAGAACATTCACTCTCTTTATTGCACCATCTCAACCACAACTTTCTCAACAATAGAAGTTCCTTATCAGATGATGTGATTGTAACCACCGTTTCTTAGAATAGATTATAAAATATTTTTCATTTGTACTTCGACAAGATTGTGAAATCATGATTTCAGAATGTCAGATTTCTCCTGGGCCTTTACCCTGCACTAAGGCCTGTACAGGTCTGTGCCGTTATACAGCTCCATTGATTTCACTTGGGCTCCATCCAGGCGTACAGGCCCACAGATGCAGAACTCACGATAGGATTGTTGCTTTACTCACCAAGTAGCCACCCCATGCTCTGTAGACAGTGGTTCAGTAAAACCCTTGCAGCAGACTCTTCAAAGGGGAAATCCTTCCCTGTGAAGCCACAATAGTTTGCAAAAACACATGTAATTATACAACTCGCATTACAAGTGGTTTACCTATGGATATTACCAAACTGGGGTTATCACTGGGCCAGTATTTGACAGGCCTCACTGGGTTTTTTATGGATTTGCCAGCTGCCAAAAAAATAATTTAATCTGCTGGTTTGTTTGTTTTTTAACATGGGTCTAAAGAGCTGCATCATCATCACAATACACCGGGGTAGCTAATGTGAAACGTTTCTCTGTCCAGCTAAAGATGCTGTAGTGTTCCCACTTCTGCAGTTTAAGCGATAACAGATCAAAACCGTTGCAAACACAGCAGCTATCTGCCCACCAACATGCAAGCCCACCACGTGCGTGTGTATGAGAGGGTTCGAGTCACTATAAGTGGCTGTTGAAAGGGGTTGTGCTGGCAGAATTGCCTTCTGGTTGGGAGTTGGGGTTGTGGTGGGCTTGCCTTGTGTACTCTTTTTTCTACATTTCAAAAGGTGGTGACCCTGTACCAAACATGTTTACAACACAGAGGAACAAGCACACAACAATCCAAAGCCCACTGGTGTTACACATACACTAGGGCACCCCACTTTTTCTCAGTCCGTAGGGCTCTAGATATAACCAGGTTAATTTAGGCACCCCCACCCTTTCCCAGTCAGTAGGGCTCCGAGGGAAAGGCACCTACCCTTACCCAATTCACGCTCTAGGGCTCATGGTCACCTGTACCCAATTTGTAGGGCTTGGGATGAAACTAACCTGGTTAATATAAGTACCCAGACCCTTTCCCAAATTTGTAGGGTTCTGGGTGTATTCTACTGTGGGTTTGCAGGATCTTTTACCAGTGAGTCTTACACAGTAATAACCTTAACCTCTATTTATTACAATTGCCAAACATAGTACATATGCTAAGCGTACAGTGCTATACTCATCAATCCTGATCAGACAGGCGGACTTTCCCTGTTGGTCAGGCAAGGTCAGTCTCATCTGGATTCTGGTTGCTGCACGTCACAGCCATGCAGAGGATCCTAGCAGCTCTGATCTTGGGCGGTGTCTCGGAAGTGGATTCTTCTTCTTCTTCTTCCTCCTCTTCCTCCTTCAGGTCTTTCCTTCTTATTCTTCTTGTTCCCCTTTTCTTCTTCTAGCCGGTCTCCCTCTTGGATCCCAGTTTTTATAAAGAGACCGGAATCCTGCTTCGCTATACCTTAACCAATTATATTACAAAATAATTCTTTAACCAATCCTAACATACTGCAAAATAATTTTCTAATCAATAATACCTGACCACCTTAATTGATCACACTTAGTTATGCAACAGACAGAAACAATCAAAAAACCCAATCCAGATAAAGAAGAGAGAAGTGGGTACCATAAAAGACAAAGCAATAAGAAGTGTAGATTTTACAACCATAACTGTTGATAAGTGGTTCCTTTCCAGACAGAATGCTATCAAACAAAGTTTTCTTTAAGCATCTTAAGATTTGTTTCTTTATCCGATGGTGGTAGGCGCTATTAGACAGTATCACCTTCTTAACAGACCAATATTACATTGTCTTGAAGTAATTTCAGCAATGTGAAGATGTGACTACCTGCTACTTAGCTTATGGCTTCTGTCTCTCCTAATATGGCTGCTATTGCTTAGCCCAAGAACAAAGCCTGAGCTTAGACAGAAAACAAGGTCTCAGACCTTACACTGGACAAACCAGCTATATGCTAAGAAGGCTACCTTCCCTTTTAGTAACCCACATTCAGGAGTGTAGCCTGTGGCATGGATGAACTGAGATAGACACCACCCACTATTCTTTAGTGAGATCCTATGCCATGTACAGAAAAGGCAGCCAGAACCTTATGCAGGCCAGAGATTGCACACTGTTCCTCAAAACCACTCTCTTGCTCTCCAGACCATGCATGACAGAGTTCTAAAATAGCTCACCTGTCCTGTCCAAGCAAAACTTCTCAATGCCCTGCCCATCTGTCCTGTCCAGGACATACAGCCGAGCTCTGTAAATCCTCTCTTAGCTGCCCTACATTCTCTTTATCTGCTGCTCCTTTAATACTGCTGGCTGGGAAAGACCCTTTTATATCGAGATCTAGAAAGATAAAGAATTGGCTTTGCCAGTAAAGCTCAACAGTACCCACCCCTTTCCCCCCAAAAAGAACACTGAGCAGAAAAATCAAGAGGTTGCTATTAATAATGACAGAATCAGATGTCTCTTAGTATCAGTCTCAAAACATTTACAAACACTAAAACAATTAGGAATATTTTTCTCCCTCTTAACTACCCCATTTCATTTTCAAGTTCCTGTTTACCCAAATCAGTTCTTAAATATACATGGGTAGATGGTAATCAGGATGCAATTTCCAGCTAATTTTCATTGGAAATCTTAGAGATGAGCACCAAGGGCAGGATCCACAAAAGGACTGAGGTGTTGCAACACTGAGTGTCACAGAGCCTAACCTTTAGGCACCTAGAAAATCACAAGATCCACTGTGATCTACCCAAAACAAAGTGGTTAAATTTGTCCAAAAAAATTTAAAAAATAGTTCCAGGACAATTTGAAGCTATTTTTTCATGGTTTTTCCTTATAGCCAGTGAACCAAAAAATCAATTATTCGCCCAGCTATATTCACCCCCTTATTATGGAGGCAGAAGTACTTTTCACTTTAACTATGGAGGGGCTACTGGCACTCTAACAATTTGGGCTCAGATCCTGTAAGATATTTAGGCACCTAATTCGTATAGATTTCAGTTGGAGTCAGGCACCTAAATACCTATAAGGATCTGGGCCTTGGTGAATTGCAACCATGCTCGATAACCATGGAACAGGAAAACCAGAGAATTTGCATTTAGCCACAACTCCTATATCATTAAAACATTCTGTAACCTTACCTGGCCATTGCCAACACTGTCTGATTTTAGCCACCACAACCTCCTGTCAAAAGAAACTGATCTTCCTGAAATGTCAGGTCCTGCATCTCATCCCAGTGTAGAAAATTCTTCTGGGAAGCTTGGTAAAAATCACAAGCTGGGTTTCAGTGTTATGGTGTTTCGAAACTATACTTGACATATGCTTTTAAACTTTTTGCTACGGCTTTTCTGGGTTTATCATACCTCCAAAACGGCTGGAAACATTTGTTTTGTTTTCTTGGCCACGATGAGGTTAAATGGCTTTTAGCCCTTTTGAAGGGACTGGAGCTTGTGAAAAAGATAGGAAGAGCAGTTTTAAGTGTATAAATAAAGAGCAATAGTTAGAGTGTCATTATTAGAAATAATAATAAATCTAAAAAGGGCTTTCTTCTGGTTCAGTTTTTGCTGCATCTGCTGGCCTGATCCAGAAATGTACGGCCAAGGGTGGAGGTTCATTAACCCTGGTGAAAGGTGGCATGCCCGGAGCCTGGGAGGGGGTCTTGGAACGTGGAGCGAGAAGGGTGAGGAGCTGGTAGGGACATCAGCTGGTGCCATGGAGTCATGCTCCCCAGGCTCTGAAGGGCAGAGGACTGTGGGAGGCAGTGGCATAACTACTATGATGCAAGTAGCACAGTCGTGCCAGGGCCCATGAGGTTATAGGGGCGCAAGCAGCGGAGGCTGCTCTACTATTGTAGTTACACCACGGTCGACCTGTGGCCTGCCGGGGCTCTGAGGCCCAGAAAGAAAGACCCACGCCAGGGGAGGGAGTGAAGATTGCGGCTGGGGCCTAGGCATTGGGTGGCTAGGGGCTGCTCCTGACAGCACTGCCAGGCTTTGGCCCACAAACGCAGTGACCTGTTCGGCTCCATGTCGGTGCTCAGCCTGCACCTGTTGCTTTGCACCAGGGCCCCATGGGCCTTGCGACCCCGGCAGTCCTAAGCCCTTGTCCTGGCTGCCACCTTGGACTCGCACTGCAGCTGCTGCTACACCAGCGAGGAGCGCATCCTGAAAGGTGTAAGGGGTGGCCTGGGAGGTGCAGAGGTTTCTGTTGTCCAGGTGGGGTGGGGGTTGGGTTTGGGTTGGGGGTGCAAAGCGTGCAGGACCTGGCAGGAGTACCCAGGTCCTGTTGGGGTTGAGCTAAATGGCTCCAGGAGAAGGGTTGCAGGGTTCCCGTGCCCAAGAGGTGGAGAAAGAGGAGGCCAGGCGAAGGTTGCAGGGGGAGGCAGGGTTGGTGGGGAGTGAGTCCCTGGACCTGGGATTGGGTGGAGGAGGCTTGTAAAGGGTGGATGGGAGTGGTCCCGATCAGAATTAACCTCTTTTTATTCATTAGAATGTGTTTCTCCGAAGCAGGGCAGATAGAATACACCAGTCAAGCTCCCATGCAGTGTTTTGCAGTGGCAAACCACTGTCAACCTGGTCAGATCAGCCACTTAAACTGGGTTTATGGACTGGCCCAGCAGTAGCTGGAGCACACCAGTGAACCTTGGCCCACATAAGGTAGGCTCAAACCCAGTGTGAAAAGTGTATGTATCTCAGAGGTAATGAGATGTTACTGACGTTGGTAGGGGCTGCCATTTTGATCTAGGTCAGCTAAATTCTATGATAAGAAAGAAGACATACCATAAGGGCATGCGTGACTTACATAGTAATGTAAAATGGACTTGGTATCATGATCTTTGAACAGGGCTGAGAAAGTATTTGTTTTAATAGTTTTTTGTTTTGTTTAGCTTTTTAACTGCATGGCAATCTGGATCCTTGTATTTTCTGTGCTGCAGAGACCACATTTTCAAGCGTGATTTGTGTATTTGTGACATTTGTTCTCATTTGGTGCCTTTCCACACGACTGGTAAATGCAAAGCAAATCCTGTTTGTACTCAAATGGCAAATTTTCCATAGGCAAAATTGTGGGTTCAGTTATAAAGAGTTGGGGCTTTTTTAAAAAAAAGCCACCTCCTTTTTTACAGCAGTGTAACACCATTCACTGAGCTCCAGAGGAGTCGCACCAACTTGAAACTGGAGTAAAACAATGGTGACTCAAGTATTTGGGCTTTTTGATGGACTTCATGTGCGTTTGGGATATGCCTTGCTACGTAGTGTCTGGACTGACATAATGATGCTGGGTTATTTGTATTTGTTTGTATTGCTAGACATTTATGCACTGTTAATAGAAAAATGTCTAAACAACTGAGTGGAGCTACTATGTGTAAGAAACTCAAAGGAGACGAATAAGCAAATTACAAAGCTGCCAAAAATTGATGGTTTTCTTAACACTGTCACTTCAACAGATGTGCCCAAAACAGCTTCAGCTACCAGAGACACAGTCATGGAACAATTTGGCAGTGACTTTATATTGAAATGTTTTTAATGCTTATCGTCCCTAGATATTTTAACTTGATAGCCCTCCAGGAGCTGACTCCGGTCAGAATAAAAACATTAATACACCTGCAACAATCCAGAATATCTTAATGACCGATTCCAGTGAAGTTCAGACCTTGTTTTTAGAGAAAAATCACACCGAGAAGTCAAAATGTAGTTCAGAAATTAAAGTTCAGAACAGAAACTTTTTTTTTGGTAAAACAAGGCCCATTCCCATGTGACTCTCAGACAAATAGATGCTTTCCAGTATCTTATGAAACTGTGAATGAAGCAAGTAAGAAAGTTATCAAGACTAGCAGTTCTTTCAGTAGAAAAATGAAAGAGTTGGTACATCAACATCAACTGATGTGTGCTGACCAGAAGTCTAGAAAATAAAAATTTTTGTTAAATTATGTATCAGTATGTCAATAGAACTTTTCTGTCTGAAGATAGCCTGCAAACATGTATAGACATAGTCTGGGTATTGTGTTTGTGTATTTATGGATAAGATGGCCATGTTCTGATTTTCCAAGATGGCAGATAAAAGAAAAACTTTAGATTTTGGAATCAGACAGGGAGTCCCTAACCTATTCTTGCACCAGGGCTCTCAGAGGCTTTGCACACTCATGGTGGAAGCGAGCTGGCTTTTTGGTGAGTTATGGAATAAAGGCAGAGGAGAAAAGGAAGGGAGTTGCAAGGGTCAGAGGATGGGTGGAGTGTGTCAATTAGATGCATGGAAAGAGTGAAGGGGACAGGAAGAATGTGGAAAGGGAGTGGGCTGGGGTGCATATAGGGGTCATGGACAGAGAGGTGGGTAGGAGTGGTGATAGGAGGGCATGGAAGGGAGATGCAGTGGACTGGGGCAGGTATTGAAATCAATGAGACTATTCATGGGCATAGGTA
>ML675603.1:71828341-71868826 GCA_007922155.1 Mesoclemmys tuberculata | reverse complement strand
TACCTATGCCCATGAATAGTCTCATTGATTTCAATACCTGCCCCAGTTCACTGCATCTCCCTTCCATGCCCTCCTATCACCACTCCTACCCACCTCTCTGTCCATGTCCCCTATATGCACCCCAGCCCACTCCCTTTCCACATTCTTCCTGTCCCCTGCACTTTTTCTATGCATCTAACTGACACACTCCACCCATCCTCTGACCCCTGCGACTCCTTTCCTTTTCTCCTCTGCCCTTATTCCATAACTCACCAAAAAGCCAGCCCACTTCCACCATGAGTGTGCAAAGCCTCTGAGAGCCCTGGTGCAAGAATAGGTTAGGGACCCCCTGTCTGATTCCAAAATTTTATCTGCTTATTGTGGGTGCCCCATTTGCCATGCTGAAGACCAGATTTTTTTTTCCAGAGTGCTTTGTAAGTTCAAAACCAAGATCCCATTGACTTCTGTTGCACTTGAATGTCCAGCACTTCTGCAAATCAGACCGCAAAGACTCAAGCTGGGCCACAGAAAATGAGGAACTCACAATCAGAGGCCACATGTGAATTTTTTGTTGAAGCGGTTGCCTCGGGTCGCATAGGAATAGAAACCACAGACATAGGAATAGAAACCAGTTCTCCAGAGCAGCATTCAAGAATCCGAACCACGAGGCTCTTCTTTCTCTTCCTGCAGTCCTCTGCCTTATTCACGACACACCTTCCAGCTTCTGCTTCAAATGAGGCAGGCTCCTACAGACAACAGCCTCCTTCACTATACAGCCCTCATTCATCCCCAGAGCCTGCCTATTCTGTGCACCGAATGTGGCTGGGGTAATATGCAATCATGTAATTAAGACTCTCGTTCCCTAATTTTTGAGCACTGGATTTTGCAACCCTAACATTCTTTTAGTGTAATGTTTTGTACACTATTTAAAATATTGTTTTTCTTCCAAATGCCCTTTAGAGCTTTCCAAATTTTAGTTATTTGGGAAAGCAATGCCATAACTACCTTGCTCTTCTGAAAGAATTTAAAAACAGTCATGCCAGTGCATGGACTGAAGAAAGGCAGCTGTGAAACTGTAAAGCATTATTTAAGTGCTCCGGTATTAGAGCCTAGCCCTGCCATCTCTCCGTAACGTGAGCAGGATTTACAAGCATAAATAGTGCCATCTGAAGCACTGAAGGACTAAGTCAATGGGACTATCTACATGATTAATGCTTGCTTGAACGAGTAAGTGTTTGTATGATCAGGCCCTTAATACGCAAGAGCTTGCTCAGATACCACCCCTTTTCTCCTCACTCCTACTTTGCTGTCATTCTGTGACTATCACATCACTCTCTTTTAAAATGGAGTTGTTTGTGGCGTCAAAATTAAGGACCATGTAATATCTATGGGAATGTCATTGCACATCAAAGGGTGATATAGCATTAAACATTAGGTTTCTAGCTGAGTAAACATTTCCACATCCAAAATAAAGCCAGCACTTTAAAAAGTTTTCCTGAATACCACTTGGGTGGAAAATTCTTGTTTTTGTAAGAAGCTTTCACATGGGTTCATGGGCAGTAAAAGAAGATTTATGACCAAGAAACCTCTTTCTAATGGGAAAAACACAGGTTAGATGCAAGCTTGTAAGAGTCAGGTCTTAAAAATTTTCACTGGAAGATATTGCTTTTCAGGTTCTCGCTTTCTCATTATCTATTCAGGTCTCTAAGTCCATGATCAGCTAGGGTGGCATCCCATAGCATTCTTTCATCGAGCATACTTAGGACAGTTTAGTGCCCTGTATGTCAATGCCTATCAGTATGGAAGGTGAATAGTATGTTTGTATGTAACTAGTATGTTTTGACTGTGGCACCAGTGGTTCATGGAAATTACATGTCCTGAGCATTCCAAGCCTAGCTAGCCGGCAGTCTACTAGCCCATCTGAGAATCAAGAAAGGTACTATACTATTGGGAAATAATGGAGCACTGATCTGGAAGGTGCAAGGTACATCAGAAGAGTTGTTTATCATTCTCTTTTGGATCATGAGCATAAGCCATGTTCAATATCTGCTTAAAGGGTTGACAGGGAAATAGGACAAGAAAAATGTTGCATACCACATAGATTTTCCTGATTTTTTTTTTAAAAAAAAACAAAAATATATTTGCCTTGCTTCATTCAGTATTTTGCTACAGAATAATTATAAAAGAATATAGGACTTAACCCAACTTCTCTGAAATTTTGGCATTTTAAATCTTTTCCCACTTTCTTGCAGTTATTACCAAAAAACTAGAGAGCAGTTGAGATTTCCAGTCCACAAAACCATTTTGCCTCTCTCTCCCTCCTGTACCATTCATTTTCAGCTCTTCTTTTTATGTTCAAACAAAACCACTGCATATGCTGCAAACATCAAGGCTGACCTACATCTTTGCTAAGTTTGGTTTAGGCTGTGCCATCAGCTGTTCTTTCAGAAACAAGGTCTTGCTTTGTGGGTGCAACTTTTTCCAGTATTAATAACATTGAGATTTTTAGCAACTTGATGTGTGTGCAGTTACCTCCAGAGTTGCCTCTGCAAAAGAGGCTGGGTGAGGTCCTGTCAGAGGGCAGGGCCCACCACCCTGAATTCTTTACTGCCAGTCCTTGCACAGAAGCTATGGCAAGTTCAAAACCAAGTACTTTAGTTTCAGTGCAACTACAACAGAACAAATTCCCCAAAGCTCAAGGTTCTTACATTTTCCCTAAGCATAGAGTGCAGAGGAGGAAAGAGATATTACCTTTCTGAGATCCTGGCTCTTCAGGCTTCTCCTCTCTTCCTGTCTCCTTTTAGCTGTCCTCAGATGATGAGATGATGTTAATTAGTTAATCATTCAGTCCTTAGCCAATTATCTCCCTAACTTGCCCCAGGTAGGGGTGCTTACCAAGTGGCAAGTCTGCCTAAGACAACTCACACTCTGTCACAAGGCCCCTTTAAAGAAAATTAGGCCTTAAATATATAAGTAATTGAATCTTTAAACTGCTGGTATAAAACTGAATTCAAAATAATTTAAGGTAATGCAATAATCAAGGGGAAAGGATTATTTTAAAGACACAGTCACTGGCTAATAGCATACTCCTGTTTAACACTATTCAAGTTAATAGAAGGTCAGTTATCTCCCTCAGCAGAATTGTGCACAATTCTTTACTGCCCTGTTTATCCAAAATCTGTTTTTCATGGAGATTTAAGAGATCCTCCTACCCTTCAGGAAAAATAAGTTAGCCAGGTAGCTGTAAATAAGCCTTCCCCTATCAGATAGATAGTTGATTATGTTATGAAATAAACCAGTAACTTTTAAAATTCATGAGAATTTAGATCCTTTTATTCTTATTTAGTTGGAAAGCTGTTTTTTCATAAATTCCCATTAATGCTGAATATTGAAGTAAAACAAGATGCATCAAGCCCCATATAAATGGCCAAAACAAAAGCCTATGGCTGCCTTCCTCCCAAAGTTTTTCTTGTGGTCTTTGCATATAGGTAATTGGCTCTTGAGAGAGGACACTCCTCATTCTCTGCTCTCTTCAAACCATCTTCTGAAGTACATTTCCTGAGGGGATCACGCTGACGCTTTGTTCATTAGCCATCATCCAGAGAACAAAATCTTACTACATTGGATTCCATATTGAAGTGGATGCTTATCAAAATGCAGTAGTTTTCTTTCCTGTGGAGCTAGTAGCATTCCCTGTATGGAGAATAAGAACTTCTGCAATGCCACTGAAAATTTCACCACCGTGATTGGAAACTGTCCAGTTCTTAAGGGCAATGACCATGAGAGTTTTGATTAATTCCACACTATTTTATGTTAGAAGGAGGATGAAACTTTTACTGGGGACATTTCTCATGCACTTTACAAACCAATGGAGATGTCTGCAGCGGGTGGGGCGTAGGTGGAGCTAGCCCGTCCAAATTTTTCACCCTGAAGAAATGAACAATGTTTGCAGAGGTAGATTGCAATGTGTTTTTGGAAAAAGGTATAAAGATATTTCCTAAACTTTTCACCAGCAAAGGCATAGATCACGGGGTTGATACAGCAGTGTATCATTGCAAATGCTTCTGTCACTTGGATTGCTAGCTCCATCTGGTTGTTGCTTTCACAGTTATTGAGGGAAAACGAAGCTTGAAAAGTGTGCACAAGAACAATGATGTTGAATGGTGCCCAGAAGAGAAAATAAATAATCATTATGATAAAAATAAGCCTGACTGCTTTATTTTTTTTCTCATTCCTACGTCTCAGTAACGTTTTTATAATTTCTATGTAGCAGAAGATCATAATGATCAGTGGAATGACAAGTCCCAGGATGTTCATTTTTAAACTCAAGAATTGTTTCCATTCTCTTTCATGACCTGATGGATAATGGGAGCTGCAGGTCCAGTGAGCACCTTCCTTTTGAGCACTGTGAAATATTGCCCCTGGAAGAGAGGCTAATATGGCAACAAGCCAAACAAAAACACTTGCGAGGATGCCATGGGCAACAGTCCTAGCTTTTAAAGCAAACACTGCATGGACAATTGCCAGATATCTATCTAGCGTCAAAAGTATTATGAAAAAGATTCCACTGTAAAAGCCAGCATAATAGGCCCCTGAAAGAATTTTACACATTGCGTTTCCAAAATCCCACTCACGTGCTGCATAGTAAGCCCAAAATGGCAGGGGAAAAATAAAAAGCAAATCGGAAATTGCCAGATTCAGCAGATAGATGTCAGTCATGCTTCTCAGCCTCTTGTATTTTATCAGGATCAGCACAACGAGCGCATTGCCCACCAGGCCAAATATCAGCACCAAGGAGTACAGCGGTGGCAGAAACTGGGATGCAAATCGTTTGACATCACTGTTGCATGGTGTTGTATCTTCCTGGTCATAGTTAAACATTGTTGCCAGTGGCTCCATCTCTGGCACACTGGTAAAAGTGTTCATCTTGTACTGGCCTAAGAATGAAGAAATGGATGGTTATTTACAGGATACTGTACAGTGTCACAGTGAAACACAGGAATGAAATGCATTCTACTGTATAATCGAATTTGTACACGCCATTAAAGATGTACCATGCACTTTGATTTTCACTTTGGAATACCTTTTGCTGTAAGCAGTATACCAACTGCTGAGGTTAAGATGTAAACACAAAATTTCAGATCACATTAACAAAGAATTTAGAATTAACTGGCTGGTTGGGCTTACTAAATATTGTTTTATACTTGTACTGTGTACGAGAAGTGTTTGTCTTCTTCAATAAACCATGCAGCACCATAACACAGGCAAAAGCTGACTGATGACTGACTAATAGCAGAGGCAGCTAGTTCAGAGCTGGGATGCTAGGAAGAGTGCTTAAGTGGTTTACAGAAGTGTCAGAATGAGACAAAAAAAGAGCAACAGAAAAGAAGAGAATATAGTTAATGGTTTTCAGCTTTTCAAACCACATTTGGATGTCGCTAGCCCACACTATAGCAATAAGTCATGCGTGTGTGTGCATTTGTAGGCTATGGGTGCAGAATATCTAGGTAGCATTCCATAGGCATTCCACATTCCACATTTCAAAAATACATTATTTGTTGCAAATTATTTGTCTACTTCTAATGCATATTCTGTCAACAAGTTCTTAAATTTTTCATGTAAAATGACCTCTCTGTGTTTCCATATTTGGTTTCCGTCGGTTCTGAAAAAATAAGGGTCTGGCACTAGGGCCATTTACCCCACTCTAGCTATATAATGTGGCCTTAATATCAATGTAAATGTAAATTTAGGTCTAATTTCAGGGCACTTTATACTACCAGAGTGGATTAAAGGGACCCTTGTGTAAATGAGAATAAGGCCTGTGCTTTTTATTTAACAAAATTGTTCCTTTTTGTCTTTGGGCCTTATTCTCATTTACACCCAGGCCACTTTAAACTGCTCTAGTCCATGCAAAGGAGTCTTGAAGGAAGAGCATATAAATATAATTTATTTTTATTTTAAGGCCTTTTTACACCATCAGAGCAATGTCCAGTGACTTTAGTGTAAATGAAAATTGAGATCTCTTTTGTTCTTGTTTTTGTGATAATCTCCTTGCATACAACAAATAGCTGATTTACCTGTTAGTTGGGAAAATGTGGTAGAGGTGATGAGACAACGCTGTGCCAGAATCTATGCTGTGCGATGAAATGGCAAGTTTCAGGTCCCTTACTGTTCAAATCAAATCCAACCAATGAAAAATGTTTATATGCAGACACTGAATGAAAACAGAGTACTGTTCTCTACCATCCAAGAAATATTCATCACCTTGTTCTCAGCTGCCAACCTACAATAAAATTCACAATACATAAACTGATATTCAAACACCTCCCTGAATTCAAACACCTAATTATTTAGAAACCATCATCTTTTCTGTGCCATATTCTTGTATTTAAAATCTTTTATTTAAAAAATATTGTACAATATCCATTTTAATGTGTCCATAGTTAGGACTGATTATCTTGTTCTAATTCCTGGATTCTTCCAACACTAAATGATGGATTAAAATGGTCCATTTGAATCAAGATCTTATTTCCTCTTATTGCAATTCTTTTTGCCTGAACACTAACACGGTATTTCTTCAGTATCAGAAATGCCTTCTATCTAGGGTATGAAAGTTGGTTGGAGTTTATGATTTAATAGATCTTTTCCAAGTGTAATTTCAGAGATAGGAAAATTATTAGTAGCTATTTGCAAATTTTCTGTGAACAAATTTTGCTATTTAAAAATGTTAGTTAATGGAAAAAGATTCAAAGGTTTTATACAAACATAAAATATTTCAGCCTATAGATTTCTCATGAATTATTCACTATGACTATAGCTATTCACTATGACTATAGCTTTAACTATTCATTATTTATAATTAACTATTTGTGCTGTGCAATTGGTAACCTAAGTCACATGATATTGTTTCCTTTCCCTGATCAGATGACTGCAACTTTCATAAACAGGAAAGTTTGACTAGGTCCTTTCCAGCATGTACAGTGATATGGGTGCATTTGCACGAGTTTCTGCAAACCAAACAAATAATTCAGACAAATGTTTGCAGAAAACAAATGAAAAGGTTATAAATATTGAGTCTTCCTGCGTGGCTGAGCAAAGGCTACACAAATTCTTACCTTATAAGTAGCACTCTTGGAAACTGTGTTTTGAATGACTAGTATATTTGGAAAAGGACAGAAGTTTTGGGTGTGGTGTTTGCCAACCCATCTGCAATTACAGTTTAAGTGGAAGAGCAAAGCACAGAGAGCCCTTGATGGTGATAGTTATTACTGAACAGATCTTTTGTTTTGTTCTTTTTCTCATAGGTTGGGATTCAGCTTTGTGGCTGTACAAAGTTTCAGGAGATGCTTTGCTGGACAGTTCCCCAGTGAAGTTCTGTGGCACCATCTGCACACATCAAGGGAACACTCTTCCTTTCGGTGCTTAATTCATGTCCCTTCCTCAGTGACAATTGAACATTGTACAGTCTCTGGTTTTCTTGGCTTTTTTAACCAAAATAGATTACAAATAAGCCCCACTTTAAAATAACATTAACATTGCAAAGTTGTGCACTGAAAAGTTAGGAAATTTAGGTTGCCTGTTAATTAGCGCCCTCAGCCACAAAGTGGCTCATAGAACTCAGAGCCTAAAGGTAGGTCTGTGACATATTTAGACACAGTCCAGACTAATGAGTAGCTACATCACTCCTGCCCTGTAACTGGGGGTGATCTTTTCAATGCCTTGCTGCTGTAGTCTCCAATCTAGCCTGCTCACAAACAGCCTCCAGCATGGAAGTCATTCCCAGCTATGTTTGTGTGTGCTGCAGCCATCCATCCATACCTTGGCTCTTACCAGCCTTAAAGATTACCACAGAGTAATCCCAGCACACTCCCCAGTCCCAGTCCCCCCACCCCCCAAAAAAAAGTATGTTCTGTATGGCCTAGTCCTCTCCTGGATAGTACAAATCTACTAAGTCTGTTATTCCTTTAAGGAAATAATAAGCCAGTTTATTACCTTAAATAGTTATTCAGACATGTCAACTGACACACAGTGGCTTAGATAAAGCACTAACACAAGTTTATTAATGACAAAGAAATAGATTTTACTTAAGATTTACTTAAGAAACTACCTTAGTTGCAAAGCAAGCTTTCTCACCATATGCTCCAGCAGATCACTGACCAAAATTTCAGGTCAGGACCACTTTCCGAGAGTCCAACAGCTGTTTCCTTTTGTCTTTTCAGGTGCAGAGAATGAGGAGGGCAGGAAGAGAGATAGAGGGGGTCTTGGGATGTCTGCTCCATCTTTTTATAGTTCTGTTTCTCTTATGGAAAAACACTTCCAGCTGAGACCCAGGAGACAAAGAGTATACATAGAAGGATATTCCCTGCTAGGTTTTTTCACCCATTTGAACTTCCTTTGTTTTCTCCTCCTCCTTGATGACTCTCTTTACTGCTTTAATGCAAATTAAGGAAAGCACACATTCCTTTGTTTGACACAGACCTGTTACTGACTTCTGCTTGGGGAGGTCTGTGGTGTTTGGAACATGTGTTAATAACCTCATAGAGGGAAATCTTATAACTTCACACACAATGTTGCCACCCATATTTTACCAGGACAATACTGACTAGCAAATTATGATTTTTCAAATTATATATGGTAGCTATTCAGTATTCATTTTATACTGATCATTTAGTATGTGGCCCCATGTTTTATTTCCTGTGTGCCATCCATGCCCTGCACTGTAGTGAATACAATAATTAATTTCCGCATACTTTTTATGGTGCTCACCACTAGACCATCTGAGTGCTTCACAAACATTAAGAAGTTTATCTTCACAAAACCCCTTTGAGGTAAATGGCTGCTATTATCCTCATTTCACAGATGAGGAACTGAGGCATAGAAAGATTAAGGTAAAAAATGTCCACTAATTTTGTTTGCCCAATTTGAGATCCCTAGGGCTGATTTTTCAGAATGTGTAGCATTATGTAACATTTAATATATTCAAAGCACAGCTCCCATTGAATTCAGTTGCAGTTATGAGCGCTTAGCACTTCTGCAGACTTTTTTTCTGGATTCCCAGTTTGAGATCCTTCCTGAAGGTCTCAAACTGGGTACCCAGAAAAAAAGGAACACATAATTAGTGACCTCTTGTGAAAAGTTTGCTTTAAATGACTTGTCCAGAATCTCATACAAACTCTGTGGCAGAAATGACTGTAATATATAATGAGAAGAACATTGTGACCGTGCTTTTGTTCTGAACATGTCATTTCCTTTTAGAAGCTCCACTGAGTCCTTTTCTCATGATGCTTACAGTTGTTGTTCAGATGTAATGTAAAATCCAGGATTGGTCTGTGGGTAAACCCAATGGACCCATTCAGGCTTCGTCTTGCAGAGCTAGCCTACTATTCAAGAATAAGAGCCCTTCTGAGTCTTCATGAGTCGTAGCCCTAGTCTACACTTACCTGGCGATTCGGCTGCAATTGACGGGAGTTACACAAGCTTCGCAGAGTAGTTGCATAACTCCCATCGACTGCTGTGCTTCCTTTCTGTGTGGCGTCTTTACTACACTGTGCTGATGGGAACCGCATTCTCACCAGTGCAACACTATGCCACTTGAGGGGGTGGTTCTACAGCGTAGACTTCCTGATTGATTGAGCGAGTCTTCACTGACCACTCAATCGATCCAGAAAGGTCGATCTGACGATGGCAACTTTGCCACCAGGAGTGTAGACATGCTCTTAGTTCCTGAGCATGCTTATGAGTTGAGTTTCCAGGGGCTCCATAATTGTGCTCACAGATGAGTGATTTTTGAGGGCCCTTTATGACTGAATTTACTAATAGGGTGAGTTTTGAAGGTGATTTTCAAAGATTTGTGGGCAAACAATGTTTAGTGATCAAAAGTTATGGCATGCCTCCCCACCAAATTAATATGCTCCAACAGTTTCTCATCTATTTTTTTTAAAAAAAGGCATTTATTCAACCCTTTGTTTCTCCCCCCATCCCCTCAACTAGCTGCAGTGATAAATGAGGATGTGGGATAATCACTTCAAATATCTCTCTCCTCAATTTGCATTCTAGGCTGGGTGATGGAAATGGGCTTCAAAGGGTTGGATGAATCTCCAAGCATTCACCAGACTGAGATAACAGTTGGGAACAAGTCTTGAAGCCTCTATGTGGTAGCTGGGCTTCTACTCTAGTGTCTGTAAGTCCTTAGAATTTTGGAATATTTGAGAGTAAACATTTGCTTGGATTTGGCATGTCAAAACCACATACAGAATTGTAGATGTGTGCCATTCAGTTTCTGCAAAGAAAGAAGCAACGTCTTCTGTACTTCTTGGCAAAATGCAATAGCTTCTAAGTACCACAAGTGAACTGAAACATAAGGTTTGATAAAGAGGAGTATAAGGGGAACAACATTTCCAATTAAATGAGAATGTGAAACTGCTGCATTTCGTAACTAGAAAAGCTACTTAATTAGAGTCAGTTGTATTTTTGTCATGCAGAAACATGTCTATGCTTCCTGGATCAAAATGGCAAATGTGATAGGCCCTTACATTTCATAATGGGATTATTGGAGGATGTTTCTGGTTAAGGCATTGGACTGGGACTCAGGAAATCTGGGGTCAGCTCCTGGTTCTCTCACAGATTGCCTTTGTGCCACTGGGGGAGTCGCTTGATCTCTGTGTTCCTTAGTTCTTCATCCATAAACGTGGATGAATATACTTGGTTTGCCTATAAGGTAAGCTCTTTGGGAAAGGACTGTCTCTTACTGGGTGTAGGTACAGTGCTTAGCACAATGGGGCCTGAGTCTCAGTAGCTGCTACTGTGATGGAAAGAAGTAATTTTATAAACACATTTCACTGGTCGCTATCAAGCAGACAATATTTTATAAAGATTAAGACATAATTCAGTTTATATTTGGATGAAAAAAAACAAAGAATTTCCACTCACTGTTTATCTTGAAACTTTGCTTTGGACATTTAAAAAAAAGTCACAGGACAATTTGTGCGTAATTCGATTTCAAAATGCAACTGATTTCAAGGAAATCAAATTTAAGCACACATTCTGGAATGTCTACTGTGGGAAATTAGATTTGCTTCCAGGTAGAAATGCAGGACTGGGTGATCCAGAGCACTGAATGGCACATTAACAGATTTAAGGCTCTGATCCAAACCCTTCCCATGAACGTCAGTGAACTATATACTTCCTCTTGGTACCTTGGTTTTTGTGCTAAGCTCTACCATAGTCACTTATTTTTTCACAATTTGAGCAAAATCAGGCTCTCTTCTTCTCTATATGTGATGAGGTTGGTAGGTGGCAGTCGCATAGCTTTTTTCTTATGAACAACTGGAATATTGCAAGTGATGCAAAAATCTAAAACTAAACCAACCAACAAAAGCCGACATTCTGCTTTTAGGTTGCAGGTGCCAAAATTTGTTGTATGCAGTGTTGAGGTAGCCAACCAGATCAGTCCCAGGATATTAGAGTGACAGAGCTGAAGAAGAGCTCTGTGTAAGCTCGAAAGCTTGTCTCTCTCACCAACAGAAGTTGGTCCAATAAAAGATATTGCCTCATCCACCTTGTATCAGAATTTAGCAAAAGTGTTCCCTAATTCAAAGTCCAGTTTTGTCTGCCTCAGCATTTTATTATATTTTGTGTGCAGTCGCTCCCACTTTAAAGTCGGTCAGGGTTGTCTACAATTCAGATTTGGTAAGGCACGCAGGTTAGTCAGAGCCTGCCTGCCATGAAAGGAGATAAATCACTGAGAAGTAAAGGAGAAGGGGGAAAAAAATCAAGTACTTGGGAGAAAGGCTCTCCTCCCCATGGCAACAGCTCTGTGTACCCCCCATTCAAACCTTCCCACCTATCAGGGGTTGTGGGTGCCTCCTTCCCCCATACAAGGTCTTCCAATCCCCCGCTCCAGCGGTCTATGCCCCAAATCGCCCCTTCTCCAAATCCCCCCTTCATTCCCATGCTACAAGCTCTATCTTCCCGTTCTTCCCCTTAAGCCCCATGCTAGGGGCTGTATGGGTCCTCTTCTCTCCCCTATATCAGGGGCTATGTGCACTCCCCTATTTCCCTCTCCCCTCACTCCATTATTAGTCTTCTTTCTGTCTGGGAGAAGAGTCATCCAGGGTGTCAACATGTTAAACAATTAGGAGGATGAGAAGAAATGAGATGTATTATTAAGAAAGCATTAATGGGTGCCGACCAGCCACTTGTTTGATCTACAGCCAGTTGCAGAGGTGCTTGAAGTTGTGGCTCTGCTAAACAGCTCTGCTAAGAAATGTTGCCCATTTTCCCCCTTTTCTGTTTTCTGATTTTCCCCAAAATCAATAGGGCTCTGGCCATTGATGCCGTGGACATTTCCTGAACGTTTGGAATTGATCAGATCTGAAACTCAAAGTTATTGTGTTACAGACAGAAATGATTATAACGCCTTGCAAGCTCAGCCAATAAAGCCCAAAGAAATGGAGTAAGTGTGAACTAAATACTGTGTGCGTGAATTCTGTTCAGAGCAAGGTGAAATTACTACTCCGGTTTGTAGGGTATAAACCAAGCCCAAAGGCAAGTCTTTCCCTTACTAGACCACAATCAGCACAAACCAGTCTTTTCGAATGTTAAATCTTGCCTTGGATAACACTGTTCTGTGCATGACAGCTAGCCCCAAATCCTGAGACTCAGCTCAATCTACTCTCAAATCACTTAACTCTTGCCAGCATGGTTTCCTCTCCCTGCAGATTTGGCAGGAATGATAGATTGTGGTCTTTGGCCTTGCATGGATGAAACCAGGCTTTGTCCTCTGGGGACTTCCCAGACTTAGTTGCTTTATATTCCTCACCAAAAGCAAAATGACGTTCTTTAAAAAATTGCAAATGCCTGAGCCTTTTTTGCTGTAAAATACTAATAGTTGATTTAAAGGATAAGTCCATCAATGGCTATTAGTCAGATGGACAGGAACTGCTGTTTGCAGAAGTTGGGATTGGGCAACAGGATGGATCGCTTGATGATTACCTGTTCTGTTCATTCCCTCTGAAGCACCTGGCATTGGCTGCTATGGGAAGACAGGACACTGGGCTAGATGGACCATTGGTCTGACCCAGTCTGGGTGTTCTTATATTCTTAAAGGATCACAATAAAAAAAATCATGTTTTTGTTAAATTATAGCTTCCCATTTTAAAAAGAGGAACATTAACTATCATCATAGCAAGACCACACAATATTAATTCCACACATAGCCAAGATGCTATCTGTAACCGGCCTTCCAAAAATGCATTGTTTTGGCATCAAAGTGTCCTGTGTTCTCAACATATTCAGCTAAACCCAGTGATGATATCCAACCGGTTCGCAATGGTTCGCAAGAACCGGTTCTTAAAATAGAAAAAATTCAGCGAACCGGTTCTTAGCGCTCCCTGCCGCCGAAATTGACGAGGGAGGGTCAATTTCACTGCGGGGAGTGATTCTCCCTGCCAGGGAAATTGACCAGGGAGGGTCAATTTCACGGTGGAGGGCACTGTGAAGTTTGGGTGCTGGGTTGTTGGGGTGCTGTGTGCATGATGTTTAAGAAACTATTCAGAATAGGTTCTTAAATATCACCTGCCTTTATAGAACTGGTTATTGGAAATTTGGGATATCATCACTTCCTAAACCCACATACGAAACTTTGTTTCTATAGCAGAGGTGCCTGAGCAAGCGTTGTACAGACATTGATTAGTAAAACTTCACAATAGCACAGTGAGTAAGAAAAACTGGGGCACAAAGAGATGAAGTGAATTCTCCAAAGTCACAAAGCAACTCAGTGACAGAAGTGGTAACAGGATTCAACACTCCAGTGGTCAGCCCTGTGCTTTAATTACTAGACTTTATTTCCTCCTATATGACTGATTCAAAGAAAATCAGATTGGAGTAATTCAAAGAGGCTAGAAACTTTAACAGCTCCTCCAGTCACAAACTTTTCAGAGTGGGGTGATGTATTTAAAAAAAAAAAAAACGCAGGATAATGCTCTATACAAGAGATTCTCTACCCTGGGGCTCACAGCCAAATGTCAAAGGGTCATGATCACCCTGACCTTCCTAATTTGCTAAATGGGGAAGGTGGGACTCAGTATGAAAAAGGATGAGAATCACTACTGTATCCCAGTATCTAAAACAGCTAAATTACAATGGAATTGCACATTATAAGAAACCAGGGCTTATACCAAATATTTGTACTGCATGGCCCAGTGCAGTTTTTTCTGGACTACTCCTCCCACAGCTTTTAATTCTCTTAAAGCAGTAGAAAGCCTCTTCACATAGGGTGATCAGGTGTTAAATGGTATAGCATCAGCATAGCGCAAGTGGACCTACTCATGTAAGTCTCCATTATCAACAGAAGTTGCACGCTCAGCTCATGGCATGCAATAAAACTGATACCCTCTAAATTAGATATGAAGGATTTTATGTTTAATGTGCTCGGGTTCTTAGATGAAGCCATCTTCAAATCAATGTTTTCCAGAAAGTTTCAGAACCAAAGTCCAGAGTTGTTTTTAATGTGTGTGTCAGAGACTTTTCAACAAGATTTCTCCTGTTTGTTCTTATGGCTTTTGGGCAGCATCTCATTCCACTGCATTCCCAACTAGCTCAGTCCCTGTCTTGTTTCCTACCTGCTTCCCTGCTCAAATGGTTCCAAAAGGCTGCATCCCTTGCTTAATTACATCATTACTATACCTGGTTCCTGAATACATTAGTGAGAGAGAAAAAAAAGATACTTACTGATTTACCAAGCTTCTTATGGAGAATAACTGAATCTCTGTTCTTGTGACCAGTTGGGTGATTAACCCTATCTACTTCTTCAAAAATTGGGAAACATGGAGCTTCCTGTGTGAGGCGAACTCTGCCTCATCTCAGATGTTTTGCAAGCGTTATTGCAATAAGTCACGGAGCAGTTCTTCTTTTCTAAAAATGAACCTTCAACAACCAGTTCCATCTAGAACTTAATGGAGGCCTTACAGTGTCGACATTTGAGAGTTTATGTTAAATGCACAATTGAGGGATTTAGGCTCTAATCCTGCAGATTCACTAGCCCAGACAATGTGTCATGACTCGGCAGTGGACGCTCAGACCTAGTGGTCAGAGCAGAAGTCAGGCCGATTTGGGTACCAGAGGGTCAGAGTCTGAGAAGGCCACAGGGCAGACCAAGAGTCAGGTATCAGGAAGCAGGCAGGGTCAGAAGCTGGAGTCTGGGATCACTCATGTGCAGAGTCTGAAGCTAGACGGATGGGCAGGCAGTCTGGATCATTGCTCAGAAATTCCCTGTCATGACTTCCTGGTTTACGTACCAGTGAGAGCCAATCAATGGGCTGCGAGGAGCTGGCACTCGGGTAACGCTGGGCAGTACTTCCTGCTGGGTCCTCCCATGGGAGCATGGCCTAAGCTTACTGCAGTGATGCTGAGGCATCAGCAGCTCGGAACCCCCATGGTCCCTGGTTCTAGCCCTGCAGGTTCTTACATCATCGTCCCCTTCAGGTCTGTCTTTGGGGTGGTGCCAGTCCAGTTTTGCCTGGATAAGCCTTGTGGAATTCGTCCACCAGGCCAGGAGCGTGGACATGTAAGTGCACTCTTCAGAGCTGTAAACTTCTCAGTCCACCAGATAACACAGGTGGCTATGTGCCCATCAGAAATGGAGGATGGCACTTCATATTCCTCATGGTGTGGTTGAGTCAGGGAAGGGTTTCTCTTTGTAAGGCTTCAGAAGGGAAATGTGGAAAACTGGGTGTATTCTGAGAGACAGGGAAACTGGCATTTGAATAGATCAGGTTAATCTGCTGGCACATTGGGAAGGGTTCCAGGAACAGGTGGTCCAATTTGCGGGAGGGTTTTTTGGTCTGGAAGTGGGTTGACAGCGAGTCATGCCTATTTTAAAGACTGGAGCTTCTTGTCACCGTCAGTTCCCATGCCTCTTTTAGGTCTTCTTAGCCTCTTCTAAGTGGTTCTCAAGTTCTTACTGAATCAGATGCATCTGTTGGATCCAATTGGTTGTGGCAGGGTTCAAGGAGGCTGCTGGTAATGCTGGTTAGAAAAAGAGGTGGAAGCCGTAATTAGCAAAGAAGGGGTTCCTACCGATAGAGGCATGGTTGGCATTATTGTAGGAAAACTGCATATGGCAGAAGCATGGACCAGTTGTCTTGATGATAATTTACAAAGCACCTCATGTACTGTTCCAATACTTGGTCCACCCATTTTGTTTGTCCACCTGTTTGGGGGGTGGTATGTGATGGAAGTGGCTATCCAGACGTCCAGTAGACTGAATGTTTCACACCAGCAGTGAGAGGTGAATGGTGGGCCTCAGTTGGAAACGATGTGATCTGGGAATCCATGGCGCCAGATCACATTGTGTAGTAGGATTTGGGTGATAGTCTCTGCAGAGGGCAGCTGGTTGCAGGGGATGAACTGGCCCATTTTGGTAAGGCAATCCACTACCGTCAAGACTAAGGTGTGGCCATCAGACGGTGGGAGCTCCACGATAAATTCTAGGCTGATGGCGACCCAAGGCCTAGCCAGAGTCTCCAGGAGTACTAAGGTGCCAGGGAGTCTGATCAGGGTATCTTGATATGCGCACAGTGGTAGTCTCTATGGGGAGTAGTGAGTCTGCATTCTTCTTCTCAAACACATCCAGGTAGTTTTGGTACTTGTCAGGGGGACTGAGGTTTTGGCCTGGGGTCACTCTCACCCGTTAGCCCCTGCCATCTAGGGTTCTGTTTCTAAGGGTTTCTTCTCATCCTGGGACCCCAGGCATGGGTCACTTGGGGGCTACTGCTTCGCTGGAGGCACACTTTGACATTAATCAGAGGAGAAGCAAATCAATGTTCCTCCACCACCAGGCTATACATGGACTGTGCTGTTCCAACCAAGGAATGCCAATAAATTATGGGGAAGAACAGGGAGCAGATTATGTCAAAGCAGATTGTTTCTTGGTGCCCCCTCATCATGAAACCCCCAATGAAATTGGTAAAATTTCACTCAACATGAGGCTGCCTCATTTCACTCAACATCAGCTACAAGCTGTCAGAAGTGGACAATGTAGGAGGTGGCTGCCCTTGCCCTGGTGAAGCTTCCAGCCTCTGCAAAGCAGACACAGGTCACAAAAGATGGTTATGAAGGCTTGTAGGAAGGCATCCCAATCCAAAAGCACTGGGCTGTTCTGCTCCACCGGTGGGGGGGAGGCATTATTGAGCGCTATTGAGAGCAAGCTGACTACTAGCCTCTCCATAGTGTGGTCTGTGGGGTATGTGCGATAGCAAAATAGAAAGAGCAGCCCGTGTTGGTTCAGGATACCCTGGGATTTTCAACAGTCCCCATAGAATCGCCCAGGCAGTGGCACCACGGGGGCTGGTTCCAATGATTCACAGTCTATTTGGGCACAAAGTGTCACCACTTCTCCTTCTGAGCGTGCAAATTGCTCGCTGCTTCAACAGTGAGCAGTACCACATCAGCCTGCAACTGGTCTACTTCCTTGCATAGGTTCTGTGCTTCCCACATACACTGCATAGCGTGGGTGTGTAATGCAAGGTTCTCTGCCTGAAGGCAGATGACTTGATCCTGCTGGGCCTGGGGAAGTCGGGCCGAGTTGAGTACCAGTCAGTCACAATCCAAGATAGGCCAGAGGGTAAACCAAGAGTCAGGTGTCAGGAGACAGGCAGGATCAGAAGTCAGTCTGGGATCTCTCACATGCAGGGTTGAAGCAAGACAGGAAAATCAGCTGGGAGGAAGAATTTAAGAAAAAAAATTGAATGATAATGGAGAATCATTTAAGAACACCTTACTTGATGCCCCAAAAGCCACCATCCCACAATTAAAGAAGGCTGTGCTGGTTTTAAATAAAAAATCAACATGGTTTATAGGGGAAGTGAATGCAGCTATAAAAAATAAAAATACAAAATAAATAAATAAATTAATTAATTAATGAAAGAACGAAAGGGGAAGTTGATAGTAATGAATATAAATTTTGTACAGTTCCTAAGGGAAGCAAAAGGACACAAGAAAAAAACCTGTGGTGAGCTGAGTTAATGACAATAAGAGGGAGTTTTTAAAATATATTAGGAACAAAAAGCATCCTGACAATGGTATTGGTCCATTACTAGATGGACATGGTAGAATTAGCAGTAACAATGCAAAAAAGTATTTAAAAAATTCTGTTCTATATCTGGGCAAAAAACATAACAGAAGCTAATAAAGTTAGTCATTTTTAGATCAGCAGGTCCAGATAACTTGCATCTAAGAATTTTAGAAAAGCTGGCTGAGGAGTTCACTGGACCATTAAAGTTTCAATAAGATTTTCAATAAGTCTTAGGTCACTGAGGAAGTTCCAGAAGACTGGAAGAAAAGCTAATGTGCCAATTTTTAAACAGAATAAATGGGATGAACCGGGTAATTATAGGCCTGTGAGCCTGACATCAATCCTGGGCAAAATAATAGCATGGCTAATATGGGACTCGATTAATAAAAAATTAAAGGAAGTTACTATAATTCATGCACATGAACATGGGGTTTATGGAAAATAAATCCTGTCAAACTATATATATACACATACATACATATATGTACACACACACACACACACATATACACACACACACACACACGCACATTTTATAAGCTTACAGGTGTGGTTGATAAAGGTAGTACTGTTGACATAATATATTTAGACTTATGTAAAGCATTTGACTCAGTACCATGAGATTTTGATTAAAAAACTAGAATGTGATAAAATGTATATGGTACACATTATATGGAATGAAAGCTGGCTAAATGATAGGTATTAAAATGTAACTGTAATGGGAAATAATGAAGGTGTGTTTCCAGTGGGGTCCCACAGGGATTGGTTCTTGGCCCTATACTATTTAACATTGTTATCAGTGACCTGAAAGAAGACATAAAATCATTACAGATAAAGTCTGCAGATGACACAAACTGGGGGAGTGGTAAGTAATGAAGAGGACAGGTCATCAATTCAGAGAGATTTGGATCTCTTTGCAAACTGGGAACAAGCAAGCAGCACTCATTGTAGTAGAGCTACATATAAATGTATACATCTAAGAACAAAAATGTAGGCCATACTTAGAGAAAGGGTGACTATCATGGGAAGCAGTGACTCTGGAATAGATTTGGAGATCGTGGTGGATAATCAGCTGAACCTGAGCTCCCAATCTGTGCTGTTGCCAAAAATGTGATCCTGGGATGCATACACAGGGGACCTCGAGAAGTAGAGAGCTTATTTTACTTCTGTATTTGGCACTGGTGTGACTGCTGCTGGAATACTGTGTCCTATTTTGGTGCCCACAATTCAAGAAGGATGTTGACAAATTGGAGAGGTTCAGAGAAGAGCTACAAGAATGATTAAAGAGCTAAAAACTCTGCTTTTGAGTGACAGACTCAAGGAACTCAATCCATATATCTTAAAGAGCATGTTAAGGGGTGACTTGATTACAGTCTATAAGTACCTATCTGGGGAACAAATATTTTATAATTAGCTTGTCAATCTAGCAGATAAACATATAAGACAATCCAATGACTACATGTTGACACTATACAAATTTAGACTGGAAAGAAGGCGTCAATTTTTAACAATGAGAGTAATTAACCATTGGAACAATTTACCAAGGGTCACAGTGGATTCTCCATCACTGACAATTTTTAAATCAAGACTGGATTTTTTTTAGTAGATCTGCTTTAGGAAATATTTTGGTGATGTTCTATGACCTGTGCTATAAAGGAGGTCAGACTAAATAATTACAATGGTCCCTTCTGGCCTTGGAATGTATTAATCTTAAGTACTATGGTGTGGTAAATATTGCTGTATAATAATGTTTTCAGTTGTGACTCTGTTCCATGCTTGTGTTGTGAGACATTTGTCCAAGAGCAAGTCATTTTACTCTAAATGGATGAGTTAGTTGATCAGATAAGCTATTCCTATTATAACTGTTTTGTTTAAGTATGCATGGTATTTTACTGATGGATTGAAACAGTCTAATTTAAAGGGAAAAAATAACGTACAGTTTAGCTTGCTAACCACTCATGTTTGCAGTTTCTTTGAAGTGATTATCTAGAGATCTACAAAGAAAACCACAAACAGGTGATGAAATAGCTTCAAATTAAGAGCCACCTAAACCAAAGATCATGGAAAGGAAAGGCAGCAGCTTTCTATTTTTAACTAGCCCCCAAAATTTATGCAAAATCTTACCAGTCAGCTGGTTGTGATGCTGTAGCAAGGTGCTATGGCCTTCCTCAGAGCCTGGGCCCAAGGAAGGGTCGTGACGCCCCTGCTGGCAGAACAAGGCCCTGCAGGTTTTACCCCCTGGAAGCAGAGGGGCAGAGCTAAGGCAGGAAGGGTAACAACTATAAAAGATAGACCTAGCAGCTCAGTAAGGAAGAAGCCTTCCCAGAGGCTGCAGCCTAGGCCTGACCCAGGCCCAGCAGCTGTTTGGAGCAACCGTCCCACTGAGCGGAGCTTCCAAAGCCTGCCTGGATTGCCAGGCCTGGGTGACTGAAGAGGGCCACCGAGCCCTAGTAGCTGGGAAGAGCTACCCGAGACTACTGGATGGGAAAAAACCCCTGAGGCCAGCCCTGACCTGGAAAAGCTGCCCAACATTGGGGACCCGCTGGAGCTGCCTGAGCCACATGTACCGGAGGAGCCGCTGAGACCCTGGGACCTGGAGGAGCTGCTCTCTGCTGATGACCCAGAGGAGTTTCTGGACCTGCCGCCAGTCGACGTCGAGGGACTTGTGGGACTGCCACTTGCCATCTACACCAGAGACCCGGAGGGAGACTGCTCCCTGCAGGTACCCGGGGACAGGGTGGGAGGAAGTGGCCCAGGGACAGCCAACTAGCAAGTGGCTGAGTCAGGGGCTAAACCCGTGAGCGTGCTGTGGTTGGATCCCCGCTGACTCAGTGGCAAACTGCTTTGCCACTGATAGGGCCCTGGGCTGGGACGCAGTGGAGTCAGGTGGGCCTGTGTCCCCCTTCCCTAACCACTCTGGGAGTGCCTGACATTCTCTGACCTTGCGTTACAGAGGATATTGAGCACTGCTAGCCCTGCCTGCCTGCAAGGCCGGGGGCTCCAGACTATTTTGCCTGCTGCAACTGCTGGAGGGCCAGGGGCTATTGACTGCCTCATCAGCCCTGCCCAGCTTGCAGGCTAGGGACTGTAAACGGATTCGCCTGCCCATCTGCCTGAGGGCTGGGAACAATAGACTGCTGGCTAGCCCCACCTGTGGGAGGGCTGGGGCCAATAGACTGCTTGACCACCCTGCCTGTTGGGAGGCCAGGGCTCCAGGCCCCTTATCAGCCCTGTCCTATGAGAGGACCAGAGGGCTATAGATTGGGAAGGAAGCCCGCCCTGCTGGGGGCTGGGGCTAAAGACTTGTAACCGGCACCGTTCATTCCCCTTGAGCAAGGCGCTGTGGCCTTCCTCAGAGCCTGGCCCTGAGGAAAGTTCGTGACACCCCAGCTGGACCATGCCACTGGCTTACAGATGCCCTTGGGTTCACCTGAAACCTTAAAACCAAAGCAAACATTGGCATGGTTTGTCAGGTGTATTAATAAACAAACCTACCTCACCAGCCCTTTTTTCCTACAAGTCTTCCCAACAGAGGTACTCTCTCTCTCTTTCATACCCTTACCTTCAGTTGTCTTCTGGGTGAAGTGGCCTGCTGGTCTTTAATGTCTTTTCTCGCTGTTGATCTTAGGGGGCCTATTTCCTAGTTTTTCAGGTGTTCTGGTCTCTTAAATACCCACCCAGTGCTCATCACTGTGCTATCTGAGTGCCAGCTGGCCATGCCCTCAACCCAATTCATTGAGGGAGCTGCCGCATAAGTCTGTTCCCCCCAAATCCATTCTCTGGCACTTTCTCACTGTGAGATACTTAGATACATTCTAGCATTTCTCAGCCCTAGGTAAAGGGCTAGTCAAGGGGAGGGCAGCCATGGTCTGGAGAGGCAGCAGCAGATGAATGTGGAGGTGGGAACTGTAATTACTACCTGTTCTAAGGTTCAGGATGAAGGAGCAGTCCAGCTGATCGCCACAGAGAATCTAGGAGTGGGAGTGGGCCAACCAGTTGCCCACTGAAGACACTAGAGTGGGAGACAGAAAGCTAGTAGGCCATCTAGGACCATCACCTCTAGAAGACAACTGAAAAAAAGGAAGGGGGTCTATGACCTGCTGATGGAAGGGAATCCAGACCTGAATGTCATCTATGATTCACAAAGCTTCAGCAAACCTCAGAAATTTTCAGGTTCTTAATGAAAGCTATAACCAGCCAACACTAAGCATTTAGAAACATTAGAAAATTGAACACCATAGACAGTTTTGTATCTCAGCTCTGCCAGCAGAAGAGCTAAGTAGGTCCAGGTTTGACAGGCTATTTTATTCCATTTGTGTAAGGGGGTGCATATTAGGGAGAAAGTGAGAGACAGGGCTACATGAAGAAACAATGGAATGGTCTACATTAGAGAACGGCACCATTTTAAGGTTAAACAGTTTTTCTGAGGTGAAGACTGGTTTGTTTTAAAGAGATTTATTGTAAAACAAAGTTAAGTTTTATATTGTAACAACTAGTTCTTATTTTAACTTGTTTAAAAACGAGAACTTTATGTTAAAAGGCAGCTACTTGATGGTCCTTTAGGGGCCGTAGTCATCCATGGAGAATTTTGAGCAGTCCTAATACTGCTGCCTCATGCAATCCTGGGATGAAAGAGCTACAAACAGCTGCCTGCCCTCAACTATGCCTCATGGTACTGGGTACAATTGGGGATCAAGACTAGCATTACTTTATTATAGTAAAATGTGATTAGACACTAAGGCCCCAATTCTCAAAAATATTTTAGACCTCCCATTAATTTCAGTGTGAGTTAGGTGACTAAATATCTCTGGTGTAGTAGGCAAAGTCATTCAAGAAACTTGCTAACTTATAAAGTAATTTGAAATATTTTATATCATTTGGAAAACATATATATGGTGATTAACAAAATGTTATACCCTCTGATGATATGAGCATTGCCTGTAAGGACTTGTAGTAATTGAGGCCTAGCAGACCTACTTGAAAGGTTACCCATATTTCACTATTTCGGTTGAGACCTGTAATACAAGACCATTTAAGAAAAGATGCGAGGAGACAGACAATTATTTTTGACAGATACAGCAAATTCCTGCAGTATCCTGGACAAGCCTTACTGAATTAAGTTAAGCCTCTGAATTAAGTTTAATTATTTTAGGAGTTCATTGTATTAAAAAGGCAAATCTGTATGTATTGTTGTGGGATTGTATGTAACATCTCTTGGTAGGAGGCGTGGCTAATGTAAAACCTGGAAGGTGTTATGAGTTTCAAATGACCAGTTGAAACAATGTGTGCTTTAAAAGTTAAGTGGGTTTTCCAGGAAATCTCTAGGGTGAGGTGTATGCAAATGTAAACCTGATTATGTTGAAACTTACCCTTTTGAAGCTGAGGAGGGGACCTTTTGTTTGCTGGTCAGCTGTTACCTGAGGACAGCTCAAAGACCCAAACTTTATAAAGAAGTGACTCTCAGATTCATGGTTGTGCTTGTTCTGACCCATTACGGTTATGAACTTGTAACCACAGAAAAATCAATTTATGGGGTTTGAAGAACTCCTCACCTGTTGGAGCTCTTGTTGGAATTGGGGTGATCTCTGGTAAACTTATGAGCAGGCAGGTAGGTTCTTTTATTATTTTAATATGTTTTCTCTGCAATGCTTTGATCTTAAGAATAAATAGAAAGAACTGCTGGTAATTCACTGTGGACATTTACACTTTTTATAATCTCTTGAGAAAGGAAGGTTAAGCAGGCCTGCTTAGGCAGGCTGCCTTGCTGGGGAATTCACAGTGTAGGCAACCTGGAAATATCTGGAAACACCATGGTCAGGAAGGAAAGAGACACAGGTCTCCACCCAAGAGAGGTGATGGCAGAGGAGCTGGAAGCCTGAGATTGGGTGCCTTTGCCAGGCCATGGGGGGAATATTGGTGCAGTTGTCCTGAATTATGATACTACTGAAACCACGCAAGGACTATGTTAAGATGATGACTGGTAAACAAGAGGAGTAGAGGACTGGAAATCGGTGAAAACTGGTAAGTTGGAAATTAGGCCTCATTGGGGGGGCAATAAGAAGATAAATTATTCCATCCATCACATTTTTGGTGTCCTTAAAGCAAGAGTTTGAGAGGAGGAGAAAAATGCCATCACCACAGCTGCAGCAGAAAGATTGTTGCTGTGACAACAGACCTTGCTACACCAGTGGGGACGTTTGACCATCATCCCTGCAATACATATGAGATCCTGCTCTGTCTTCTCCTCCCTCCGTGCTCCTTCTGCTCCCCCATCTTCCTCCTGTCCTATTTTTCTCTCTCAACTTTTCACCACGAGCACAGTGAGAGGAGATGCCCATCCAATTCTGGAGCACAGTGAGAGGAGATGGCCCACCCTCAGAAGGACTGGTGAAGGAGAAGGATCTGATCAGCCCAACCAGATAATATTCCTGACCAGGGTGATGAGCTGGAGTCGAGAGCAACAGCAGTCAATGGCTGACCTGCCAGCCCAAAGCATCTATCCCATAAACTGACCACCCATCCTGTAACCTACAATGAACAAAAACCAAATTCCTCCCATCATCTTTACTATCCTATCTCTTCTCTCTGTGATTCATAGACTCCAAGATCAGAAAGGACCAATATGATCGTCTAGTCCGACCTCCTGCACAATGCAGGCCACAGAACCTCATCCACCAACTCCTGTAATAAACTTCTAATCTTTGACTGAGTTATTGAAGTCGTACTCTACTGAACGCAGGCATTTATGGGCCCTCATGTTAAGAGGTTGTGCTTTGAAGAGAGAAGTGATCCCAAAGTCTGTGGCCCAGATCCTCAAAAGGTATTAAGCCTCTTACATTCCTTTTTGGATCTGGGTCTGTGTGTCTTAAACATGAAAACTGTAGAACTATTAACTGTGCTATGTAACTATTGTTTAACTCAGCCTCTGTACCAGATGACTGGCTAATGTAAATGCTGATTTTTTTATAGAGGCTCCAGGGACAATTCTGGCAACTACAGGCTGGAAAGTTCCATGCTAATTAGTTGAAACTATAGTAAAGAACAGAATTATCAGACACTAGATAAACACGATATGTCAGGGGAACAGTCAACATGGCTTTTGTAAAAGGAAATCACGCCTCACCAATCTATTAGAATTCCTTACGGGTGTCAACGAGCACGTGTAAAAGGGTGATTCAGTCAATATAGTATAGTTGGACTTTCAGAAAGCTTTTGACAAGGTCCCCCACTAAAGGCTTTTAAGCAAACTAAGTAGTCCTAGGATAAGAGGAAGGTGTTCTCATGGACCAGTAGGTGGTTAAAAAGATAGGAAACAAAGGATAGGAATAAATGGTCAGTTTTCACAGTGAAGAGAGGTAAATAACAGAGTCCCCCAAGGATCTGAACTGGGACCAGTGCTGTTCAACACATTCATAAATGATCTGGGAAAAGGGATAAACAGTGAGGTGGTAAAATTTGCAGATGATACAAAATTACTCAAGATAGTTAAGTCCAGAGCTGACTGCAAAGAGTTACAAAAGGATCTGGCAAAACTAGGTGACTGGGCAACAAAAAGGCAGCTGAAACTCAGTATTAAGTGAAAAGTAATGCACACTGGAAAAAATAATCCCAACTATACACACAAAATGATGGGGTCTAAATTAGCTGTTACCAGTCAAGAAAGATCATGAAGTGATCATGGATAGTTCTCTGACATCTGCTCAATGTGCAGCAGCCATCAAAAAAGTTAACAATGTTAGGAACCATTAGGAAAAGGATAGAAAATATCATAAAGCCACTATATAAGTCCAAGATACACACCTTGAGTACTGCTTGCAGTTCTGCTCATCCCATCTCAAAAAAGGAACATTAGAATTGGAAAAGGTACAGAGAAGGGCAACAAAAATGATTAGAGGTATGGAACAGTTTCCATACAAGGAGAGATTAAAAAGACTGTGACTGTTCATCTTGGAAAAGAGATGACTAAGAAGAGAGGTCTATAAAATCATGAAGGGTGTGAAGAAAGTGAATAAGGAAATGTTATTTACCCCTTCACATAACACAAGAACCAGGGTTCACTCAATATAATTAATAGGCAGCAGGTTTAAAACAATCATAATGTACTTCTTCACAAAACATACAGTCAACCAGGGCCCCCCCATGGGAGGAGGGGGGGGGAAGAGTACACTTTACCAGGGCCCGGAGGGGTCCAGCCTAGGCTGCAACCCCCAAGACATTGACAGAATATACCTTTATAATGACCAAAAAGTTACAAAATAGTCAGCAAACTTGTAGGACTCTCAGGCTGGGTGTTATGTTAAACAAAAATAGCAAAGGGGGGACAGGACATTTTCAGAAACGTAGCATATATAACAGTAATTTCAGAATTCAAACTTTTCTCTTGGCTCATGAGATTGTATGTATGGGATGAAGGATTCGGTATGTGGGTGGGAGGGGGCTCGTGTTACAAGTTTGTACTGGGCCCAAAAAAATTATGCTTGAGCCCTGCAGTCAACCTGTGGAACTTATTGCCATGAGATGCTGTTAAGGCCAAAAGTATAACTGGGTTTGAAAGAGAATTTGATAAATAGATAAATAGCTATTAGCCGAGATGGACAGGGACGCAACCCCATGCTCCAGTTGTCTCTAAACCTCCAACTCCCAGAAACTATGACTGGATGACAATTTCACTTGAAATTGACCTGCTCTATTAATTCCCTTTGAAACATTGACAACTGGCCATTGTCAGAAGACAGGATACTACACTAGATGGCCCATTGGTCTGACCCAATACAGCTGTGCCTATGTTCTCATGATGTAGGTTCAGCACTGTTTTTCTACGGTGGGTCTGATGCAACAAATAGGTTTGAAGGATTTCTTCAGAAATGTTACTCAGGTGCACAGATCACACAAATGTACACTCAGATTCAATTCTGAATAAATTGCTTCACTGTACTGAGGAGTAAACAAAGGGGAAATGATGTAATTATTTTACAGAGAAAGGAGGGGAACAGAAAGAGCCAGCATTAGGGGCTTGCATGGGAGTTGCCCTGTTGTTCAGTAGAGTTTAAGGAAAAATCTAAATCCAGCGAGTGGTGACCAGAGAGACATGACCCTTCTTTTTACATCTAAAGACTCATGGTTTTGCTTTGAGTTCTAGTTCTGTCCCATGCTGGGCCACCACTCACCCATTCAGGCTCACTCTTGGCATCCCTCCCCCACCAGGCACCCTTTTCTATACATCAACCCGTAAAAGGCTGTGGAGCTATAGCAAAACAGGGCTAACCATGTCTTATAATTTGGGATACACTTGGCAGTTGTGAACCAGCATCAGTAGCTATTTTAATCAGTTCTAAGGAAACTTTAATCAGTTTGCTCCAAAACTTTTTAAAAAAAGCCATCACCTACATATTTTAAATTAAGTCAGGACTCAACAGATGTCCCCTCCCTCCAGTCCAGTCTGTGTTTTAGTGCTCGTATACCGAACCTTTCCCCTGATTTTTAAACTATAGAAACCATCAGGAAGTTAGACTATATAAAGATGCCATTTTGCTAAAAAAATGTTTAAAACAGAAAACTACTATGAAGAAGAAGAGACATAGTATTCTCAAAATATTTCCATTCAAGGGTCCTGCAATTCTAGGTCCTCTTTATTCATTGACACTTTTGTGGATAATGGAAGCCTGTAGATCATGTTGGTGATGGTATGGTCTGCTCATGTGTGGGTTTCTAGTTATGGTCTCTGCCTGAGGGTAGATGGATCTTTCCAGACCATACATTTGGAGAAATTGCTGCAATTTTTGAAGGAGTAGAAATAAAACATTTAAGTACACTTTCCTCCTTCTCTAAAGAATAGCCAGTGAAGGTAGGATGTTGGATGACAAATTTACAGTATGAATGACTCCTGGCCCCTGTTACTTGTGCTCAGATAGCACTGACAGTCCAGACTGGCACAGGAAGGAAAATGGCAGGTTCCATTCTTGGTTAAAAGCATTAAGGAAAAAGAACCTGGAATGTGTTGGGATAATAGGGAGGGCCAACCTGGGAACTCATTTAGAGAAATGTTTGGATTAGAACAAATCATAGGGCAAGATCACCTCTGCTCATGGGGAGGAAATGTCTGTAAGGATCGCTTTGTGGAGTTCCTCCCCAATTATTTTATCAATGGTGGTCTTTGCCTTGTCTCTCCACAGGGTGACCCCTAAACCTAGATGATCCCCAGGATTCTGCACAGATCCCAGGGATCAGTGGGAGGCCAGCGCCCAGACACATGGAGGCATTGTGCTACAGAGCCAGCTTTGGGTGCCAGCAAGACTCCAAAAGAGGTACGAAACCTGGGACTCCCTAGTTGCAGCTGCCCCAGGGATCTCGTACAGGGGAATCCCCAGCACAGAGAGTGCTCCATGGAAGAGATGGTCCAAATCTCAGGTTGAATTGCCTTTTCAGGAAGGCTGAAGTAATGGGGTGGGCTGATGAACAAGGCTGTGAAAACTCACCCTTTCCATTGCAGGGGCACTTATTTCCTACCCTCTTCCTCTAACGCAGGAGGCATGAGATCTATGCCTGAAGGGACCCCTCCAGATGGTGATAGGGGGGTGAAATATACTGCTCAGATATCCATGGTTTCCACCAGTGGGAAAGTATTTATTGGAGAAAAAAAAAACCCAGAAATCAAAAATTGTATGGCTTAAGCAAGATACAACAGCTTTAAAACATAATAAAAGAATGTCCTGAGATGAGCATTTATGGTGGTCACCTTTACAAACTTGTCAATTACCAATAACTAAATGAATTTACTACATCATTTGCAATATTTCCCTACGTATGTCAGTGGGAAGTAGACTGGATACGGAGGTGACTTATCTACTGAGCTCAGTCAATGCTGGTAAGTTTTTTAGGGCAATCACTATATTTAGATGAACCCAGTTAGAGTGTACACCTGGGCAGGGAGTGGGAAACCTCACAGTTGTTTAGGACATGCAACTTCTGCAGAGAGTCTTAAAAAAAGCGCAGTGTTGAAGGGAACCCAGAAAAGAAAAAAAAGATTATCACGATGAAAAATCAGCTTGATGCTGTGGGTGGGCCTTGCAGAGGCTCCAGGCGATCTTGGGCAGCTCCCAGCTCAGCCTGGTTACGTTTAAACATTGCTTTCTAAGGCACCTAACTCTTCAACATTCAATGTATAAGGAGCCTACACTCCCAAAGCAGGCTTGGAGCGTCCTGGTGTTGGTCCTGTGATCTTTCTAGGTTCCTAATGGTGAGGTAGAGCCACAATGACTAGCTCCTTTTGTGCATCCTTTCAATGAGGGCCTGACACTGTGGAAGGAAAAGAAAATGAAGTCTCTGTTTTTCACCTTGAATAAGTTTGCAATATGGCTGACAGAGCCTAAGATGCTATGTACAGGCTAGTAAAAGATATGTTTCGGTTCCAAATGTTTAACCCTGAATGTTTAACAATAATAAGATAAAGTATTTGGCCTAGGATGTAGGCGGGAATGGAATGTGAAGGGAAACTTATTCCTAGATAGGGTAAGTTAAAACTGTTGAGCTAAGAAATTTCTGTATCAGAGGTTATGTGAAACTGTTGCTATGGAAACTGTGACATTAAATAGACTGTTTGTTAAGAACTATAAAAGCAATTAAAAATGTATGCTCAACGTCTCTCCTGTCCATATAGGGGACACCTTTGTTACGTAAGGAATAAACTCCTGACTTTGCTAAACTGCTGTCTGGCTTATTTGGACCATCCACTGGGCAATGGATGTGTTGGTAAGGACCCCCGAGTTTGGGTTCCTCCACAACACCTTATGAAAAAGTACAAAAAGCAATTTAGAAAGTTTTTCTTCTAATTCATAAACCGTTTACATTTTCTTGTCCTACATTATTAATGCACACTTGAAAACAGATTCTTTGTTTCTTAAATATCCATCCAGAACTTTGAGATCTATAGCTGAAAAGAGCTAGGTAACATTATTAATTGATTATTATATTTGACACAGATCATCAGCTCCCATGAGGGGTGGGAGGGAAAGCAAGAATAAGAGTAGAGGCACAATAGACAGTTCAAGAGATAGTATCAAATAGATGAGTAAAGAGGAAAAGGTGAACACAAAAGGGTTTAGAATACCTTCTGCACAAACTATCAATCCCACACTTACATCAATGTGAGAACGTGCATGAGCAGGTACCCTCCAGCATGTGCAAGAGTTGGACCAATTTACAGCAGGTGAAGACCTGGCATGTAATTCCAAGAAATGTATTTGGTTTCAATCTTGTAACTGATATCAGCCGATATGCTACGTCTAGCCATATAGTATGTTTTACTGTCTATTAGTGATTTACAAACTTGCTTCAATGAGATACGAACTCACACACAACCACACATCTCTTCAGCCATTTTTAAAAATTCAGTTTTATTTTAAGTTGAGAGTTTGCTTATTTGTTTGAGTACATTTTGATGCATGCAATGCATGTGGTTTGGGACAAAATACTGGCCCAGCTGGAACCAGGATTGGCTTCAAATTATGATTGTAATATATATATCCTTACAGCACTATTTAAAACAAATCAAATAAACACACTCTTCATCCACAGATCTCAACAATGGGTAAGTATCGTTCTCTCTATTTTACTGTGAGCATAGAGATGTAGTGTCTTGCCTAAGTGGGCAAGTGAGTGGCTGAGCCAGAAGTCATATTAATTTGTAATATGGTAATATCCAGGGGCCCCAACAGCAATCTCTGGTATGCACTGCACAAATACATACTGAAAAACAATCTCAAAGTGCCTACAATCTAAATAGATAAGATGGACAAAGCAGAAACAGCCACCGTTTGCCAAAAGTCATCATATGTCAGTGGCAGAGCCAGGAGCAGGAACCAAGTCATCTGTTTCACAGTGCATGGTGCTATCCCCTGGGCCTTCAGTCGTCTCCCCTTCCCAGGATTTTATAATCTAACAGACAACAATAACAAAAATGAAACAACAAATCAAAACTAAGCTAAAAACCACAACTCGCAGGACACAGAAGAGGGATGGAGATGGCTGGTAGGAGATAAGAGTAGGAAGAATTAATGGAAGCACTGGGTCTGAAGGGAGAGAGGAGGGGCATTTGAAATAAGATAAGATATAGGAGGTGGCAGTGTGAAATAAGGCCTAAAGCAGAGGGTGGGCAAAGAAGATGATAAAGGACTAGTGGGAAGAGGTGATGGGGGAAACAGAGGAAATACAAGAGAGAGTGAGAACAAATGAGGACAGAGGTGTAAGGTGGGGATGAAATGATGCAGGACTGAAAGGTCAGGACAAAAAGCATAAACCTGATATGTTAAAAGGGAGGGTGCCAAATTGTAGAGTGCCAGCAGAGTAATTGTAGAGTGCCAGCGGAGGAGGATGACTCTAGCTGCTGCATTTTAGATAGCCTGGAGTGGAGAATGGTGAGATGTGAAGAGATCAGGGAGGAGAAAATTACTGTAAAGAATCCAAAAAT
Organism: Mesoclemmys tuberculata; assembly: GCA_007922155.1. Taxonomy (NCBI): domain Eukaryota; kingdom Metazoa; phylum Chordata; order Testudines; family Chelidae; genus Mesoclemmys; species Mesoclemmys tuberculata. The sequence continues at coordinate 71,837,309 of ML675603.1, read as the reverse complement.
GTCTAAGGCATAGTGTGATGGAGTTCACTTACCAGAGCAGAGCGTCCTGCTGGCCGTCTCAGGGAGCATCTCTCTCAGTCAGCGTGCCCTCTTCTGGTGGTACCTCTCTCACCACCTCCTCTGTCTGCAGACCCATCACAGCCCATTCATGCCTTGGCCCTCTGGCCATGCCTCCTTCCATGTTTTCACCTTTCCAGGGGGAAGTATCTCCAAGTGCTATAGTCCAGCCACTTCCCCAGTGGTAAGGGGGGGGGGCAGGAGGGGAACTCTGGCCCACTCACTACTCAGGGACCCATAGGTAGCAGCCTCCTGCTGCTCTTCCCTAACTTCTCCACCAATACTGCTTCTTCAATTCACTGAGCCACTTCTCCACAGCCTTAGCACCTTCTTTGCCCACTTCTCAGGGCCTCCCAGCAGCCAGCCAGGAGCCCCCAGTTGCTTCCCCAGTCCTGGCCAGCAACTGCTCTGTCCAAGGTGCTACCTTCCTGCGGCCTGCAAGGAGCACAGTTCTCTCTCCTTGGGCTACTTAGAGCAACCGACTTATCGCTGACCCTGCCGGTCCTTTTATGTAAGCCCACTGAGCCTTGATTGGCTGCTCTGCACAGTCTCCCTAGGCTGCTTTTAACCCCTTCCTTTCCGGTGTGGGGTGAACAACCCATCACACATGGATAAGGATTTTACTTATATGGAGCGAGAGGAAGAGATAGGGTTTTGTTACGGAGCAGAGGAAGTAAAAAGATTGAAAGTGTATGGGGTCAAATTTTCTAAAATGCCTTGGGGACTTAGGCTCCTAGTTCCATTTTCAAAAGTGGCTTTGGCATGTAAGTGCCTAAGTCCCATAGGCTTTCAGCAAGACTTAGGAGTCTAAGTCTTAAGTCACTCTTGAAAATGGGACTTAGGTAACCCTCTGTGTATAGGGAGCAAGGAATTAAAAGTGACAGAGTATGTGACATTGGGAGAGGGAGGAGAATGAAATTGTTAAAGACAGATTAGGAAGGATTAGGAAGAAAGACTAGCAGCTCAGTTTTGGAAGGGTCGAGTTTACGATGGCAGAGTCAAGTGGGACTGGACAGAGCTAGAGACTAGAGCAGGTTGACAGTTTTTGACTGAAAGAGTTTTAGGGAAAAAATGCAGACTCAGTGACATCAAAAAGTTTTGTGAATTTGTGTTGGTTTCACCAAATAATTCATGGCTAAAATAAAAATCCCCCAAAACTCTAAACTTTTCATTGACACTTTTGGAACACAACATTTCGATTTTTTTTTATTTGAAACAGCTCTTTGTTTTGAAATTTCCTGCAATTTTCTTTAAAACACCCAAAACCTAGTGCCTTAAATTCATGAGAAGCATTTCATTTTGGATTGGGTGAAATGTTTCATTTGACCCAAAACGATTTTCTTTTCATTTCATTTTTCAGAATTGCTAGTGAATCACTGGCATAAAGGTGGGTTGGAAATCATCGGCATTAAGGTGGTAATTAAAACTATGGGAGCAGAGGGAAGTCACCAGTGAGAGAATATCATGGGAGAAGAGGAGTGTTATGAGAATGTTCGTTCTCTTCTCTGGTCAATGACAAAGCCGGACAACAGGAGGAAGAATCACAGGTTTATTAGCACCTAGAGCTACTGGGTGCAGCCGGCCCCTTGGGGCCGTTGCTTACGGTATTTATAAAGAGGTACAAACGACTTTCAGAAGGAGGGTGCCAGGGCACATTTTCACATATAATTGGAGAAAAGTAAAAGCTGTCATCTTACGTTGGAATAACATGATACTATTCTCTACAAGCTTATCAGTATATGAAGGTCAGGGCCATTAACTGGAGACTGTTGCAAGTTAGAATAGCTGAGGCTGCCAAAAGATGCCTGCAGACAGTCAAAATACTTTGCGTGGGCTAAAAACACAGAAAATGGCCTTTCTTAAGACAAGTTTCCCCACACAGGAGGAAGAGATACTGATGAGGACTGATCATGTTGTTTCTAATCAGGACAAAAATGTGTTAATCTACAAACCAGTAACTAAACGTGGTAAGAACAAGCAAGTAAATAAAAAAGTAATGGTGAGGAGCCACAAAAGGCTAAAGATCAGTTTGCCAGAAATCAACCTGAAATGGTAGCACTAGGCTTCCTTTAGTTCAGCCTTAGCACTGGCTGAGTTTAGTCACCCGTCTAGTACAACTAACTGCCTCAGATTCTAGCAGGTTATCAATATAATTGTGCTCCCTGTTGGACAAAAATTTGCTTATAACAAAGCAAACAAAGGAGCCACAGCATCTGTTCACTCCCTCCTCTTACATCCCCACAGCATACACTCAGCATTATCAACTTAAGGTCACTTTTGTTAGATAAATTTGGATCCAAAGGATGTGCTGTACTTTGCGTTCTCAGCAACATTCCTGTCAGTTGCAGAAAAAAAGTGGATCACGTGGACGCCGCAGCTTTTGCGTTACACCTTGTGCGCAAACATCTCAATCAAGTGACAGGCTATGCGCTGCTTCAGAAGAGACATCTCTGACTGAATGGAAACATAACCTAACTCTAACTGCAAGACAAGCCTCTGGGTTTGTCTCATTCCATTTCCACGGGGGGCTCCATTAAGATCTTGACGTTCATTTATACGCTGCAGTAGGTGAGGATACCATGGTATTTGGAGTACTCTCATTTTAAATTATAAGGAATACAGCAAGTGCTAAAGTATCCAAGATGCATTTTTCAGGGAGGTAAATTTTAGAGGTCAGATCTTCAGCTGCTGTAAATCAGCTCAGCTCATTGGAATCCCTGGAGTTACATCCATTTGTACAAGCTGAGGATCTAGCCCTGTGCTATTCAGAGCTGCTGGGATTCTGACCCTAGAAATGTAATAGCAACCACCTAGAATAACTAAACAACAGTGCCCACCACCAAAATGAAAACGGTTGCTGCAGAAAGGTTGTCTTTGTAGAAAGACTTTTAAATCTCTTCTCCCTACACGGCGATCTAGAGAAGATTTCTTTGGTCACAAAAAGGAAATTGTGGCTGTGACAGCAGACATTTTCAAATGTCTCTCTCACCTCAAGGACAATAACTTCATAAACACTTAGCTACGCTATTGAATAATGATATTTTGGAGGCACCTCTCAGTTTGATACCATAGAACAGTCCCAGGCAGTTGCTTGGCAGCAGCTGAGGAGAGATGAAAACAAAAATAAAATTAGACAACTTCTTTTAGATGAGGATTACCAGTAAGTGGCTCCGTACACCCCGAATCAGCATGCCACTGCAATCAACTCGAAAACAGCAGAAATGTTTGCTTTGACCAGTTGCCCCGCTTCCACTCATTTCCAAAGACTGCTGTTACTATGCATTGTCTTTATGGCAGCTGATTACTCAAAGTAAGGCACTTTCACTCTTAAAATACCCACAGGTGTGCGGGGTGGTTTACAGTTCAAATGGTCCCTCTAATCTTAGAAGAGGTTTGAGGTGCTGAGGTGAGAAACCATAGTGTGGGAATGTGGTGAGGAAAGACTAGAGAACACCTGTTTATGCAGCTCAGTGATGTAGCTCGTTTTGATGGCTCAATTAATACGTATGTTAGAAGAATAATAGCCAGAATTATCGATTCATGTCTTGCAAGCATTGCCAAAATATGGGTCTGAGGCACTGATTTGTGAGATAAGAGGGTGGTTTGGTGGCCTAGAAATGGGAGAACATTCCAGGCATAGGCAGGAGTGTGGAAGACAGGCAGATGGCTGTGATAGAGATGGACAAACAGGAACTGAGGCTGGAGCTGACGCGTGGGGACGCCATGATAAAAGACCAGTTTGGCTATGGAGGGTGTGGAAAGTGAAGACAAGAAGTTTAAACTGGATGTGGTGGAGAAAGGGGAAGTGATGTAGTCTGTAGACTGCTGCTTGAGGAAGACCATTTTAGGGGCTGTGTTTTGCTGATCCATTGTCTATCTACGACTAGCAGCGCAATGGATTAGTTTTCTCACCTGCTGCGATCTAGACACAGTGTTTGTGCTGATTTAACTAGTTCAATGAGGGCCGTGATTGTTCTAAGTCAAACACGTTCAGACATCATCACTGGTGGTGTGACAGTTTCCTTTCTGACCTGGAGTTATGTGATCGCCACCTTTTCGCCATGACTCAGCATGGGCACACAAACTGAATTCACTGTGAAGTCTTTCAACAATTTTCTATCTTGCACATTTCCTGCAAGAGCTGGTAGAAAATAGGTTTCCTGAAAATGAAGAAAGAAAACAAAGATAGCAAAAAACTCCTATAAAAACAGCACGACGAGCACGACAATCCTGCAGCTTCCTGTTTAGAGATACAGCATCAATGTTACCAAGAGATAAATTTCTCCTTATATCTTACGCTTAGATATGTAAACGTGTACATGGGTCACTTAACATTATTTGGGTTTGGATTCCAACCAGGACTGGGCTCCATTGTGTCACTGTGCATACACGAGTCCCAAAGAGTTGACAGTCTGGCTAGAGAAGGCAGACAAATGGTGGGAGAACGGGATATTATTATCCCCCATTTCACATGGGAAACTAAGGCCAAGAGAGATTAAGGAATAATTTAATTGATTTGAAGGGAGGTGTGTGGCTAGGCCCTTGGTTAGCTTTGACAATCACAGCCCACAGAGTCTTTGGCAGAGCTGGGATTTGAACTCAGCTCTGGATTAGCCACAGTCCAGTACTTTAACCACAAAGACCATCCTTCCTCGGTGTCTTAAAATCCTGATTTCACATATTAAAATCTTGACATTTCCTTTGATGATTTGATAAGTCCCCACAGCTTCTTCTGTAGCTTTTCACAGTAACAGCCTCAGGCGGGAGGGCTCTTGAGGCAGAGCATGATTTTTTTCCTAGGGCAGACAGTGGGCACCCTGGCTTGAACGTTATAATTTTATCATGTCAATGCTTCTTTAAAGACAGAAAATATGCCAAGGCCAGTAATTAAATATGACACCCCACTGCTGTCATCCGAGGTTGTCCAAGCATTTTACAGACACTTAATGTATTTAGCCTCCCAATAGCCCCATGAGAGAGAGAAGAATTATCTGCATTTTACAGTAGAGAAAACTGCGGCACAGAGAGGTGATGTGACTTGCTCTAGGTCACACAAGGAGTCAGTGGCCGAGTCCAGGCTCACAACAAGCATGGAACGGAGGAAAAAAGACAAAAATATCCATTTAGGAGCAAGTCTTACCCCCGAGGCAGGATTTGGAGGGGCTGTGCAAGGGGACATGCTTCCCCTCCATAGACTGGAGCCCAGCTCTGCAGCAATCCCAGGAACGTTGTCAGACACGGGTATTGAGTGGCATGAGGCAAGGGAGCAGATCTTCCAGTCCTCCTTCCTGTGGAGAGGCAGGGGTGCTAGGACTTGAGGAGTTCTTCCGTGTAGGCTGTGGCACAGCTTGCCTTGCCCCAGTGGAGATCCCCAGCACCCAGCCACACTACTAGGGATGGGAACTGCAAGGACAATTTGTGCCTCTGGTTAGGTCTGCACTGCAGGTGGGAGAGTGCTTCCCAGTGCAGGCAGACAGGTGCGCTAGCTCTGCTCGAGCTAGTGCTCTGAAAATGCAGCGTGGCCAGGGCCACACAGGCAGCGGCTCAGGCTAGCCACCTACGTATGTTCCCAGGGTGTGGGGCAGGACTGTACTCAGGTGACTGGCCACCTGTGCCACACTGCTATTTTTAGCACGCTAGCTGGAGCGGAGCAAGCACACGTCTGTCTATCCGTGCTCCCAGCAGCTATGCAGACATGCCCTCGACGTCAGCTCTACATACACACTTCCACACTGGCCCACTGATGGATGTCATCTAACTGAACTCTGTGGAAGGCAGTGGTTAATCTCCGGTTCGCAGCACTCTCTTGTCCATTGTGAGGCCCATGGAAAGTGTGAATTAGAAGAGAGATGAGCTTGAATCAGTTCTGAAAAATAGCAGGTCCAATGAGAAGATTTTGAAGCAAGCAGGGTGATGGAAAGGACTAAAAGGACCAAAGAAAGCAGATACAGTGGTTACATTTTTTATCATTTCCAAATTTAGATTCAAGTTTTCCTGATGTACTCACATCATCATACTAAATTTGACACCCTTTCAGTTTCAAGTGTGTGTTTGTAAGAGTCAAAACCATGGACAATTGAAACCTGAAAGTTTGGAACTTAAGCTAAACTTTCCCCAGGTTTGGGGTATCCAGATCTAGGGTTTTGGGGGCAACTACATCTCTAAAATAAAGCAAGCAAGCAAAACCAAGTGCTGGCAACAGCTAGTTAAAGTCAACTGAGCATATGCTAGGAGCTGAGACAACCAAATATCTTAGCAAGGAAGTTCGGGGAAAAAACTGAAGGAAAAGCAGCAATAACTTTTTTGGGAAAACAGGATTAGAAGGGATCAAAGCACAAAGTGAGAGAGGTCTATAGTAGCCAAGGAAAGCTCTGAGAGAATGGGAATTGCAGCTAGAGAAAGTTGAGAGAGAACCAGAGAGCAGTGCAGGTAAACTGAGTGAGAGTGGCCAAGGAGTCTCTGGTACGTACCCGTTGTTTGGCATGTGCTTCAGACTAATTGCCTTTTCTGGCTGCTCACCACAATTCATCCACTTGCTTTGCTGTGCTGATTTGACTGGTACTTGAGGGACAAAATTCTGGTCTCAGTCACACCAGTGTGAAAGCAGGGTGACTCCCTTAAGCTAATGGAGTTAACTCCATATTTACATGGTGTAACAGAATAGAATTTGATCCAAGGGCAGTAAGTCTGCTTTGCACGGGTCTATTTGAATAAGACATGACTGGAGTTCTGCTTTTGGCATTACAGCTGTGCTAAGGGCTTCAGTTAGCACTTTATGCTTTCCCCATTTGGAGTCTGCCTTCCAGCTTGACCACTGCTGGATCGCTAGTTCTCATCGGCAACTTCCCTGGGGCACTGGAACTTCCACTCTGCATCTGGGCAAAAAGGAACAAATTCCTCCAGAACATGCACACCACAAAAGCTTTGCAACACCCAAATGTATGTCACATGGACAAAGCAGTGTAAAGGCATTCTGTAATATTATTATTTTATAGTGCCCTAAAATATGCAGGGCACTTGAAATAAATGTGAAAAAGCTGATGCGGCTCAGGGAGAGATGAGGCAAAGGTGTCTGTGTGTGACCATTGCAATTTAGGTATCCTGAAGGTTACTCTAATTTATGCCTGACTGCTCCTGGCTCCAAGGACCCTTCTGGGAGCAAGGAACATCCACAATGCCAAGATGCTCCAGCCATGCCCCATTTTTTCCACCAAGTCCCACTACCCTGCCTCCTCCTACTCAGGTGAAATTCCCAGGTAGCCAGTTCAACTGTTTCTCTACAGTTGTGCTAAGTAGCCAAAGCTGGAGCCCATAGCTGGCCTGTGAGGTATGCACCGGAGAACTTGGCTGAGGAGATAAGCTACGTGTTTTGGTTTTCTAAGGGCTGAAGATTTCATGCCCAGAGAGCCTGCATTGCTGGAGCCCAGCAGGGAGGTAATGACACTGTGTATTGGTTTGTGCCATCCAGTCTAATACAGAACAACTAAAAGCAAGACTACAGCCATCAACTCCCCCCCCTTAAAAACAAAACAAAACAAAAAAAACCTGAGAAAACCTGGTTTTAATAAACTAAATCTGGTGAACATTTGAGGGGGAAAAAATGTTGGAATTGTAACAGAGAACCATGTTTTAGCTGGGTATGTACCAGAATTAAAAGAAAGTTCCCTAACTGAGTTATGAAATGGGTTTTATTGTCCAGATGGGAAAGAAAACAAAGGATGTTATAATCACCATCTGGTTTGGCACCAGTTACCATAGCTATGTTTAAACATTGATAATATCTGTAGTGTAGATACAGTATTCAGATAACATTTTTCCATATTCACACATTGTATTAAGAACGTAAGGAAAACAGACAGAAGAATTTGTTTGATTAGGCAGCCCGGGGCAATAGCAACATTTCAGTTAAAGTTGGTGTTTAGTTTCACAATTATTTAATTTAAAGTGCACAGAGCCAACAAGAAGCAGATGGAGGTACCTGAGTGAGTTCCCACTAAAAGATGACAATGTCCTTATCAACATATTAAGTTACAAACAAACAAACAAACCCACCACCCTCACATTTTTGTTGAACTGGGGTAACTTTAAATACAGACCAGGCCTAGGGCCCAATTCTATAAAGGCTGATCTCTGGTTTCAGCGGAGCTCTGTGCAGGTGCATAGCTCCTTTCAGGATCGTGGTCAAATACAGCAATGGTTTGCATAAGCAACAAAGATTATATCTTATTGCAAGATGCAACACTGGGGAAAGAATTCAAGGACAATGAGCTATCACTAAAGGTTGGTGAAAGTAACAGGCAAAACTATCTTTCTCTTTAAACAAAAGAGAGTTTGTTAAATAATTTTACCCATCACCAACCATACACGCACCAGAAAATGCAACATTGTTAAAAAAACTGAACTCACTGTTTTTTTGTTTAGACATTTTGGCAGATGAGATTTTTTACGTTCTTCCTCATGAGAATGTGTTTGTCACCATGTAACCAGGCTGCAGCCTCAGGATGCTGAGGGCTGATTCACTATACAGTGTTTCTTATTGGAAATGCAGACGAGAGCACAAAACAGGAAGAACTCACCTCTCTTCACAGCAAAAATTTGGAAGACAGCTGCAAAGTTTGTTTCTGTTTAAAAAGGATTTATACTTTTTCCTGTCTCTATCATATATAAAGTAGCTCTAGAAATTAAATGAATTCTCTCTCCCCTGCTTGGGTTTTAACCTTAGAAAATATCAGGAATGGCAAGCCTGGTTTTGCAGGAAGAGCCATTTGAAGTTTCGGCTATTGAGCTTTCTTACTCGAAGATGAGGTGTTGAAATTTTAGAGAGAGTTTTTCTCCCAAGCATTCCTCGGGCACATGAGATTAATAGATAACAAAAACAGAACTTTAGACACAGTGAATAAGAACCCAGTTC
>ML675603.1:71750732-71820508 GCA_007922155.1 Mesoclemmys tuberculata | reverse complement strand
AAATTGGTTTCTTGGGGTAGATGGCACTAAATACATGTGATCTTTCAAAGGTTTCGACATACAATGGGCTGGGCCAGATCCTTGGATGAGGGAATTTGGATCTGGATCTGAATTTTGCAATTCATTCAGGCCCCCTCTGTAGTGTCAATACCCACATCCTAAAAACACTTCACAGAGATGGAGTAAAGTCAGATTTTTGTGTTGCGATTTAAAGGCGGGAATTGTTCTGAGCAAGACATAGAATTATGGTATATTTAATCAGATAAGAGAGCTCTCTCTTGCATTTCATATGCATGACAGAACTGCCTAATTTCATGACAGTTGCCCCACTGTGAATGCTATTATCTTGTAGTGACTTAGCTGAAAAGATGTACCTGATGAGATCTGTTTATATTCCAATGCACAATGGCCTAAAAATACAATAATGCTGTTCACACTTACCCTACCTTCCATGTGAGTACCTGTGCTTCACAAGCACTAATAAATTCAGTCTTAGGTAGGAGAGTACAGATGCAGAAAATAAGGCATAGTGAGATAATATGGTTTAGCTCAGCCTCAGCCATCTTGGTCTTATCTACATACCAAAACAGTTACATTGGTTATAGTAGTATAGTTGTACTGATATACCACCATGGAGACACTCTTATTCCGGTATAAAAGTGTTTTGGGGAGGTTTAGCTTAAAGCCCTTACCAAGAGCTAAAATGAAAAATGTGCTCTAAATCCCAGTCTACACTTGAAAAGTTTAATGGGTATAAGGTCAGTCAGGGATACCTTTTTTTTTTTTTTTGCTAAGATAGTTATGCTGCTAGAAGGCCTAATGGAGATATATTTATACTGATATAAGATGCTTCTGTAAATATAGCTTATTGCACTTTGCCAAACCATTATAAGCTATGTATAAGTACTGTTGTAGCAGTATAGCTGTCTACAGTAAGGTTTTTTTAACTGTGCCAGCATAGTTAAAGCAACAACGCTTTTAAACGTAGATAAGGATTGATACCAGAGTAATACCAGTTTAGCAGTATCAGTTGAAATTTACACCTTGGGATGTACCAAAAATGTTCCCAGTAGACAAGACCTCATTCACCTACTTGTTAGAAATCTTCACAAGCACTTCCCTAATAGGTACAGTGCACATATGTCTCTTTAAGTACTGCAAGGCCATATTCAGAATGCCGAGTGCAATGATGACTTTGGCCTACATGATCTAGCAACTGAACAATCAATGCAGAGGTCTTTGGTACACTTGAACCAAATTCCTAGATTGTGTGTAGTGATGAGAAGTAACAAACATTTAAAGAATTTCAGTACAGAATATCAGAACTCAGTTAATACTGAAAGTACGTGCCCACAATTTTTAACTATTTGTTTTCACTATCTAGCTTTTTATAAGTTTGTCTGTCACTGATGGGAACATTAAGCAATCTAATTTAATTTTCTCTTTATTAGTAAAAGAGACAATTCCTATTTATTTTTAAAGGTGACACGTAAAGGAATAACCATGTTTGTGCCCTTTTTGCATCTTCATGATATATAAAGAAGCCCTTAAAGCTTAAATAAAGGATGAAAAGTAAAAGGGGATTGAGTAGAGTTTCTGCTTCTGCTCACGTTAGAAATTCAGGTCGTAACTCTTTTGGTGTTCCTGGAAGGCTCTTTAGATGACTCAAGAATTGATAAGCTCTTGACTGTGCAAAAGAAATCTGACTCATAGAGGTAGGAAGGTGTTTTTATTCTGAATGTCAAAAATTCTGTTTTCCGTTTGACTTTATTAATATTTATTTATCTCATGTGCCCAAAGAACTCTTGGGAGAAAAGCTTTCTTTGTTAAAGTCCCAGCACCTCACCTCCAAGTAAGGGCTAAGAAAACTCTGTCACTGAAACTACAAATGACTCTTCCAACAAAACTGCATGTCATTCCTGATATTTCCAAGGTAAAAAGCAAGCCTGAAAGAAAAAAAATCTTAAATATTTAGACCGTCGTTATACATTAGAGAGACAAAAATAAAGTACAAACATCTTTTTAACAAAAATAACTTTGCAGCTGTCCTTCAAGTTTCTTTGAAAAGAGAGAAGATGAGCTCTTCCTGTTTGCTGCAACCTTCTGATTTTCAAGTGAGAAACTTGTTCCAAATCATCACACAATCAGCCCTCAGCATCCTGAAAAACCACATCATCATCCTGGTTACATGATAACAATCACATTCTTATCACCAGAAAGAACGTAAAAATCTCACCTGCAAAAAACCGTAAACAAAAAAGCAATAAGATCATTTTTCTAATAGTGAATGTAACATTTTCTGGTGTATGTGATGTACCAGGCTGATTACGTGGTGATTCAGAACAAGTTTCTCACTGGAAAATCAGAAGGCTGAAGCATGCAGGAAGATCTTCTGTCTTTGCAGAGAAACTTGAAGGATAACTGCAAAGATTTCTTTTCTTTAAAAAGGAGTTTGTACTTTAGTTTTGTCTCTCTCATGTTTTCATTCTTGTATATACTCTTAATTCAATTTAAACCCGGTTTATATCAAATTAGCTCAAAATCATTCCTTATTCCTTATCACATTAAATTAAATCAACTTAAGGCAGGTTTAAATCAACTTCAGTTTCCTTGAAGATTTTTCCACTGGTTTAAACAGATCTGTTTTTTCACTGATTCAAAGATAAACTGATGTAACTTTAAGTATAGATAAGGCCTTAGTCATCTTTTAGTAGGAACCAACTCTATACTAGTCTGTTTCTTGTATGTTGGATTTTTTTGTTTTTTGTTTTTGGTTGGCTTTCTGCACTTTAAAGTCAATAATTGTGAAATCAAACACCAACTTTAACTGAAATGTTGCTATTGCCACATCTGTCGGAGAGAAAAAAAAATCTTATTTGTCTTTTTCCATTAAATTTTCAAGATCATGTGTGAATTTGAAAAATCTTAGCCTGAATGCCTTCTGTACACTACAGTCATTAACAATGTTTAAAGATGGTTGTGGTAACTTTTGCTAAACTATGTGATGCTTATAACATCCTTTGTCCTCTTTCCCATCTGGACAGTAAAAAAACATTTCATAACTCAGTTAGGGAACTTTGTTTTAATTCTGGTACATACCCAGCTAAAACACTGTTCTCTGTTACAATTCCAACATTTTTTCCCCTCAAATGTTCACCAAATTTAGTTTATTAAAACCAGGTTTTCTCAGTTTTTTGTAAAATTGGGAAAAGATTGTAGTTGATGGCGGGGGTCTGACTTTTAGGTGTTCAGTATTAGACTGGATGGCCCAAACCAATACACAGTGTCATTACCTCCTCGCTGGGCTCCAGCAATGCACGCTGTCTGGGCATGAAATCTTCAGCCCTTAGAAAAACAAAACAAGTAGTTTATCTCCTCAGCCACGTGGCTCATGGAAGCACGTCTGACCTGTCCTCTGCTCACTACTCTGGCTCCCCACAGAATATCACGTCCAATTCCTTCACTTCAAGGCTCTGAGTAATTTGGGCCCTGGATACTGAAAGTTTGTCTAAATCTCTGGGCTGAGGACAGCAGTTAACAGCTGTGCTGCTCAGGCACAATGGAGCTGTACACCTCGAGGGTGGAGCTTGTTTGAACAAGAGACAGGACTTGCTTGGGAGGCCATTTTAAGAAGGTGGAACTCTCTACCACAGGATGTAAGTGTTTAAAGCTGAGTTACAGGAAGTTACCAAGTATTTTATGAGAGAGAGAAACCTCACTAAAGGAGCTTGGCTTGATAGAAAAAAAAGGAAGAGAAAGCTTGCTCAGATCTGTGCCTCAGTTTCACTACTCTGCAGCAACTACTCAACAATTACCACATGATTAGGGTCATGTGCTGCTGACATTCTCCACCAATTTGTTACTGGATTTGCCCGTCACCTTGGGGTACGCTCATCTAGTAGGGTTATTTTCCTGGAAGGGGGTGTGTGATTCTATTAATGTGCTGCTTGTGTTACTTGTGTGTTCATATGGCTACCAGTCCCCTTCTAATGGAGCTATTCTGTAGGACCTAAGGTTTTCAGGGCTGGGTTCCTCCAGCCCCAGATTCAAATAAACCCCCACATATACACACACATTCCAGATTAATAGTGCATCTGAATGGCCTGGGCTATCAGCACTCTCAGCTGACCCCTTATATGTCCCTGAACTCAGCAGGCTGGGTGACACGGCACTTTCAGCGGCTACCCTTATATGCCCCTTTGCACCGCACCACAACAGAGCACACTTTTGAGCAGGCTGGGTCCAAACAGCACTTTTCTGCTGCCACCCTTATTTGCCCCCTGGACTCCGTAGGCTAGGCAGAGCAGCACTTCTCAGCCACCCCCCCTCACTCTACAATTGTTCTAGCAGTAACCCCCTTGATGAGCAAACCCCATAAGATTTTTAGGCACTCCAGGGATCTTTGGCTTAGGTAAAAGAAGCGTTGCTGCAGAGCAAGATAGAGAAGCCAAGAACACAAAGGAGTAAATGAGGTTTGGAGAGAGAGAGCTTGGCCACCAGCATGATTATAACAGTTATTTTATTGCCAGGTATATAAAGCTTACGATACTAATAGTAATAACCCTACAAGGAGAGGAAAACAATCAAACAGTTACAATATTACACAATTTCAGTTGGGGTATTGGAGAAAGCTAGCCCAGGTTTGATTACAAAAGTAGAAAGTAATACCTGTACTAAAAGAGAGATAGATTAAATTAGGTCTAAGGGGAAGAAGTAGGCTTAACCAGAGAAAGAGAGTGAGTGTTGGGGAAAAATGGGGCAGGGAGAGGGTCTCACCACTCCATGCAGCTCAAAGGTTCCCAGGACATAGACTGTTCAGTTTAGGGTCCGGAGAGCTTGAGCAGGCAGAGCCCCCAACATGATCAGTCAGGAAAAAGGGAAGTCCCACTGGAGCTGAGGCAGCATTTGGTTTGTTTGTTTGTTTGTTTGTTTGTTTGTTTGTTTGTTTGTTTTAGAGATGTACTGACCTCAAAACCCCAGATCCAAGCATCCCCAACTTAGGAAAAAGATCAAGTTCCAAACTTTCAGGCTTCAGATGTTCAAGTTTTTAACTCTTAGCTTCTAGTAAGAACAATACTGTTGTCCTTTTGCCCCAAGCAATTAGCCAATATTCAAGGCATTGCCTCAGTGCTCCTGTTAGGATGAGAAATCAATTATATGAATCATAGAGATTCTTAGTGTAAATATTCTTAGTGTAATCTTGCTTAATTACAAAAGAATGTACACAACATCCTTGTTCCCTGAACACAATAGAAACAGACAACAGGCAGTTTCCTTGCTTAGAAATCCTTAAATCTGCCTCTCCAGGAAGTCCTGTGCCCAGGAAGTGCCATCTCTCTGCTTCCTTTTAGAGTCACTCTTACAGGTACTTCTCTAGCTTTCTTCCTTCCACTCACACAGCCTGAAATTCAATACCCCAGCTCCTGCATTTGTGGCCAGGGAGACTCCTGTTTATCTACGAGAGGGTTTGTCTACATTGCCCCACAGTTCGGAGTGTGGGGGAGCCAACTGTGTTCACACAGGGGAGTTACAGCATAGCATTTTGTTTTCAACAGACAACTGAAGATTATCCATTGTTTCTGGGGAGTCTGTTAGCTGAAGCTTTGCCCATTCCGTTCATTACTGTTACAACCCTTCCAGCCTGAACTTCCATAGCTAATTCTCAGGTGCGAGAGCAGCCAAGCTGAAAATCTGTTCTCCGGTACAATCTCAGATGGTTTGAATATTCTTGTGTCAAATTGTGCCCCAATGGCTTTTCTTGAGAATTAGGCACCTAACCTGCTTGGGTACTTTTGTACCCACTAAGTACCCAATGCCACTAAGAAACTATCTGCATTTTTAGACATATACATACCTTTGTAAAGCTAGCTCTAATGCCCGTGTCTAATGTTAGAAAAATGGTGTCAGATAAGACAGGAGCAATCACATGGTGCCTTCTCACCTCTGAAAGTGCTAAATCACACTCTGGTGACCACTGACATATTTACTCTTTCCACATAACTATGCAATAATTACTAAGTATTGACAAAACCACAGGAGCAGAGCTCTACAACACTCTACATATCTGTGAATGTCCGGGGAGTTGGACAGCTCTGTACGGCATCCATTTTCTTTTTTGTCAGTGGAAATTCCCTCCTCATAGATTGCATGTCCAAGGTAAATTACCTCTTTTTGCAACAACTCACATTTCTTTAGGTTCAGTTTCAGATTGGATTTTAAGATCACCATATCATCTAGGTATAAGAAACTGACTTAGAGTGGCATGCCCTACCAGATCCTCTCAAAAGTAGCTGGTGCAAAGCCAAAAGCCATCATTTTAAATTGCAGCTGTCATTGTCCTGCTGTGAAAGCAGTTTTCCCCCCTGTCTTTTGGATCCACTTTTATTTGCCAGTGACCACTCATAAGCTCCAGTATGGAAAATCTGATTAAACCTGCTTCAGCATTCAGAGTAGCATCTGTTCATGGTAATGGATAGGAATCCTTGAAAGTAACTTCATTTAATTTTCTATAGTGCACCTAGAATCTTGTGCTACCACCTTTTTCTTAACCAGAACCAAGGATGAGCTGAAGGCTAAGATAAACCGTCTTGATACATTTTCTTAACAGACTGTAGTGTCTCTTCCTCCCTTGCAACTTGTAAATGGTGAGGTGGCTGTTTAATAGCCCAGTTTTTCCCAGCATTTTTCCACCTAACAATAGTGTGCCTGGTAAACCAACTGCCAGTTCTGGCCAAGTCCATAAGCATTAGCTAAGAATTGAGATACTCATAGCTGGAAACCAAACCAGCTCACCTGTATGTTAGTTTTGATCAAAATAGGTATTTTTCTAAGGACATATTTAATGTTTAGACTCTATGAACGTGCATCTTGTAAATAAAGCACTGGTTACTGGAAGCTGGAGGGTCTTTGCGTCCTTTGTTTGCCTGAGGGGGACCAAAGCAGAGGGTCTGTGGCAGAGAAATGCCTTACAATGGGCTAATTAGTTCATTAGCTTCCTAGCCCCGATCTGATTGGGTAATTGGAATCTCCTCTCCTTAATTACTCCACCCCCTTCCTTTCAGGGGCCTAATTGGTTACCAGCAACCAGAATTCTGGTTCCGTTGCAGATTCCTAGCAGGCTGTCACATGGTACATTTGACACCTTTGGATAGAATGCACTACGGGAATGTAAATTATTATTTATTATTATTAATTTAAAAGTTACATCTACTACACTATATGTGCTCAGTAATTATCATTATTTCATCAAAATACCCTATGGAGATTTAAAATGTACAAAGCCAATGGATAATTTTTCATTATTTGATTTAATTGTAGTATCTTGGATACGAGTGCACTATAATGATACAAAAACGGATGAGATTAAACTTTTTTGGTTTTTTGAAAGGATCCAGAATTGAAGA
Organism: Mesoclemmys tuberculata; assembly: GCA_007922155.1. Classification (NCBI taxonomy): domain Eukaryota; kingdom Metazoa; phylum Chordata; order Testudines; family Chelidae; genus Mesoclemmys; species Mesoclemmys tuberculata. The sequence continues at coordinate 71,813,105 of ML675603.1, read as the reverse complement.
ATCTGGGTGTGGTTTTGGAGAAGGAACTAGATGTAGCTAGAACTTGGGGTCTTAGTTTTGGCCCATCTCTGGTTACAATATTGTGATAAACTTTCCTTTTATTAACAGAGAATTTGCAAATTATCTATCCATTTCAAACACTTAAAAGTGTATTCCAGTCTCTGCAAACTGGCCTCCCATCCTGAACCACCTTTATCGGTACTCAGTTTAAAAAATTCACCGTCTTTATTTGCAGTAGGGCTTGTCTTGGTAGGAAGAATTTTCCTGTGTTTGGGATCAGTTTGCCTTTTTCAGTTATTTGACAGAAGAAAGATGAAAACAACATGCACTAGAAGTAGGAAATTAGAAGTAGGAAAACAATTTCCAAGAACCAAGCACAAAAGACATTGACACAAAATTAAAAAGACTTGTTTACCTTATGCTACTCAACAGCATCTGAGACTGTGACATCCCACCCCCCCTGCGATCTGGACTGGTGTGTAGTTGTGTCACCCCAATTCCTCACTCCTGGGCCCTGACTTACTCCGCTTTGTTGTGTGAACAACCCACCCCTGGGTCAGCACATACCCAGCCTCCTGCGAGTAATCAGTCCCTGGCCCAGTGAAGGAGCGCTTCGGGCCAGCCACTAAGGAAATTGAACCTCAGCAAACATCCCCAGCCCCAGATATAGCCTCAGGAACTGCCATCTTGCAGGGTTCAGTGCTGTACACTGCACCCTGCAAGCTCATTTATATTTGTCCATCAATTTATCAAAGGAACTGATATGCACCAGCTCTGTCACTCCAAGCCAAATCTTTACACACACTCAATCCACATGCACTCTTTTAGATAAAACAAACAAATAAGTTTGACTACAGCAAGATTTTAAGTGATTATAAATCAGATTAATATAAACCAAGAGATTAATAATGAGTCAAGGAGTTGGTCACAATCAACTAAAAAAATAATTCACATCCTAAACTAAGATTAATAGTTCAGCAGCTTTTCAGTCTGTAATGTTAGCTTACCCACAGCTGGCTACGATGCCTCCAGCACCCAGCCTCCTCGCATCCCCTCCATCAATAGTTGTCAGTCCTTGATATTGCTTAGAAAGTGGCTTCCAAGTGAGAAAGCACTGAGACAAAGATGCCTCTTTCTTTTAACAAGTTTCCTCGATCCCCTGGGGTCAGGTGATTGGCCATGTCTGGCAATAGGCATGATTTCTTCCACTTGAGCCAAAGTGCTCGAAGGTGCTTAGGCCAGTCCATAGCTCCTGTACACATGCCTCTGCAGCGAGCCACAGCTTTGTTTTTGTCTGCATCTATTCAAGCCATGCGAGGCACACATTTGGGGATATGACATAGCAGAATTTCATATCTGTACGTATGCATGGCATTGCAGGAAACATGCTACTATAACATTAATGTTCAGTATGACATGAGCATTCCAAAAACACCTTACATGGCATATTTTGCATTAGACAATACACAGTTACACTGCAAGGGTGAACATGAATGATACACAAATCACACTAGAAGGGTGTCCATGAGGTAGAGCATGTCACAGAGACAAACCCAGAAGGGTCTTTTATCTCCAAAATTTGGACAAAAATTTCAGGTTCAACTAGTCCCCAAATCTCTCTGTATTATCAAAGACAGTTTGCTGTATCCAAGATATGTAGACATGCTGCTCTCAGTCTCATCTATAAAACCTGCTCTTGAGTGCAGCTGTCAGTCAGGAAGACTCTCCTCAGGTCTAGTGATTTCAGAAGTTTAACATAACTTACAAGCGTGGGAGGTGTGAATCCTTAATGGGTATTGAAATTGCTGGAGTTTCATTAAAGAGTCAGAGAGTGAATAGAAATTCTCTGTTTCATCTAAAAAATGTATTGCCTCTGAAGCAGCAAAAAGTCATGCTTTGTTTTGTGACAACTTGAAATTGCAGGGACCTCAAATTTATTATGATACTCTCGGTACATTAGGAAAACTTGACTCTAAATCTGGAAATTGGAAGAAACTATAACTACTCTATATTCTTTCTATAGACATTTTAGTTTTGTTTCCAGCAACCAGCATGCTTTAAAAATCTCTCATTGGACCTGCTATTTTTCAGAACAGATTCTAGCCCATCTCTAATTTTAATCACATTATCCAAGTCTTTCCACAGCCCTCAGGTAGGTTAGGGAATGCTGAAAACTGGAGTGTAACCAATGCTGCCCACAGAGTTTAGCTAGATAATGTCCAACACTGTACCTGCATGAAAGGAGACATGTAAAGCTGACATTAAGGCACAAATTGTCCTTGCAGTTCCCATCCCTGGAAGTGTGGCTGGGTGCTGGGGATCTCCACTGGGGCAAGGCAAATTGTGCCACAGCCTACAGGGAAGAACTCTTCACAGTTCTAGCACCCTACATCTCCACAGGAAGGAGGACTGGAGGATCTGACTGATGGTGGACCCCCTCACCTCATCCCACTCAATACCTGTGTCTGACAACGTTCCTGGGATTCCCACAGAGCTGGACTATGGAGAGGAAACACAACCCCTTGCACAGCCCCTCCAAATCCTGCCTCGGGGGTAAGATTTGCTCCTAAATGCATATTTTTGTCTTTTGTCCTCCATGCCATGCTTGCTGTGAGCCTGGACTTGGCCACTGACTCCCTGTGTGACCTGGAGAAAGTCACATCACCTCTCTGTGCTGCAGTTTTCTCCTCCATAAAATGTAGATAATTCTTCTCTCTCTCTCTCATAGAGCTATTGGGAGGCTAAATACATTAAGAGTCTCAAAAATGCTTGGACAACCTTGGATGACAGCAGTGGGGTGTCATTTAATTACTGGCTTGGCATGTTTTCTGTCTTTACAGGAACACTGACATGAATCTAGAAACAAAATCGTGCTCTGCCTCGAGAGCCCTCCCGTCTGAGGCTGTTACTGTGAAAAGCTACAGAAGAAGCTGTGGGGACTTATCAAATCATCAAAGGAAATGTCAAGATTTTAATATGTAAAACGAGGATTTTAAGACACCGAGGAAGGATGGTCTTTCTGATTAAAGTACTGGACTGTGGCTAAACCAGAGCTGAGTTCAAATCCCAGCTCTGCCAAAGACTATGCATACAGCGTAGGGCAAACTGCACTGGCTGTGACTGTCAAAGCTAACCAAGGGCCTAGCCACGCATCTCCCTTCAGATCAATGAAATTATTCCTTAATCCCTCGTGGCCTTAGTTTCCCATGTGAAAGGGGGATAATAATATTCCTTTTCCCCTCCATTTGTCTGCCTTCTCTAGCCAGACTGTCAACTCTTTGGGACTTGTGTATGCACAGTGGCACAATGGAGCCCGGTCTTGGTTGGAATCCAAACCCAAATAATGTTAAGTGACTCATTGATCTCATTCACAAACATCATCTTTCTTCTAAGTACAAGATACAAGGAGACATTTATTTCATGGTAATACTGATACTGAATCTCTCTCTGTACAACTGCTAAACAGGAAGTTGCAGAATAGTTATGTTTGTTTTGCTTTTTTTTAAAAGGGTGGGTTTTTTAGCTGTTCTTTTTCACATGCTTCATTTTCAGGAAACACATTTTCTACCAACTCCTGCAGGAAATGTGCAAGATAGAAAAAGTGTTGAAAAACTTCATGGAAAACTCAGTCCGGGTGCCCAATGGTGAATCACACCAAAAGTGTGGCAGTTAAGAATACAGAAAAAAAACCCAGAACCCTTCATAAGGCTTTTTAGCTTAGGATCTTCAATGTCAACTTTTTCAGAAGGACTCAGTAATTTGCATGCCTTCCTTTCTGGGCAGCTTGAGACTCCTTGGGCCTTATTTTTAGAGCTGTTGAAGACTCACGGATACCAATGGTAATCCAAATAGAAATTAGGCCTTCGGTGTCACAAGCTGGGCTTGAAAACACGGAGACATTAAATTACTGATTGCATCTGAAAACTTGGCTGCAATGTTATTAATGACCTTATGCAGTAAGGTGTTGAGTGATCTCAACTCTTTTTGACTGCAGAAGAAATTGAGGGCCCTCAGCACTTGCATGAGGCCCTAGATGTCATGACATGCCCGAGATACTGTAGGACCATAGATCTCCATTTTATAAACTGGAAAACTGAGCCTCAAAGAGGCTCTGGTCCTACCAGGTGCTAAGCACCTTTAAGGCACAGACCTGTGTTGGCAGAGTGCAGAGTCACATCACCCTAGTGTGTGCCCTGGAGGAATTCCCCTGGCTTCTAGCATGTAGCTCAAAGACTGCATGATTGAAAGGTTGGAATCTGACATGGAAAAATTGAGACCTTTTATGAAAAGATGAAGGTTCAAAAGTTTGTTTCTTTTTTCCTCTACTCAGCAGTCCATAATGACTGGGAACCTGGAAGTGAATTGCTTCTTCGCCAGGAAATGATGTGCGATACCAGCTGTCCAACTGTTCACTTGATGTGAAAATCTAATTGGGTGTATTAAGTCCATCTCCAACTTGCCTTTTTAGTGGAATTGAATTGAACCGCTAAATGGGCAAGGTAATCAATAGGTTTTTAGGGGAGCCACAATATGTATGAGTTGATCCCAATCCTGCAGAAACAGTGCCCCTCTTTTATTTCTTTGCTTGTTTGCTTCTATTAGTCTTGTGGGGTTGCAAGACATTTCTAGCTGACCACTGGATGCACAGTCAGACACAGGGGTGATGGCACTCAGTTCTTTGGTGGCATATGTGATTAGGGACCACTTTATTATTGCACAAAGCTTGTGTAGTCATTCACATGCGTGCAGAGTGGGTGCAATATGCCAGCAGTCTGATATGTTGATGTTTGACACCCGCTCTGCACTCACTGTGCATTAGCCCCAATGATTATAGAAGGTGCAGGATGACAGTGATTGAAGAGCAAAGCACCTCAGGCTGAGAAAATGATGATCTGAGTAGGGAAGACTGGAGAACAGTGCCCTCTCCAGTATATTTTCTGATATATGTAAGGTCACGTCCTATGAAGAAAGAATTTCAGCTCATCCTTATATTATGATGATTGAGTAACCAGATAGGAAGCTCTGCAGTGTAATAGTATCTAGTAAGATTCTCATGAGGTTTTGTGACACTAAGAGAATGGGTAAAGCTGCTGACGTCAATACCCCCAAGTGTTGTTTGTTGTCTGTCATGAAAAATTATGTGTGAAACAACATCAAAAGTTCAAAACATTAAAAGGCCACCAGCTGATTTTTTAAAAATGTTTTCAGCAATGTGCATTTGAGGAATACCTGGAGCATGACCATTTTCTGAGTGGTGAGCTACTGCTGCTGCTGCAGCACAGGGATTGTAACAGGAGTGCCTGAGGACTTGCCTAAACACAAAAGAAATACCATTGCTAGACAGGTATTTTAAGTGCTTCTAAAGCAATCATGCTTGAAGTCAAAGACATCCTTCAGAATATCATTACCACAATTTCCTTTCTGCCACAAAACAAATCTGATCTAGATCACTGTGTAGGAAGAAGGGCTTTAAGAGTCTTTCTAAAAAAAAACAAAACTTTTTTGCAGTCACTCTTCTCATTTTGGTGGTCAGCGCATGACAGTGTGATAAGTAAAGCTGGAGAAATGGACACAGTGGAACCCACCATTTAGTGGATACGTAACTGGTTAAGCAGCCACAAACAAAGAGTAGCTATTAATGGAATGATGTCAGATTGGAGGGAGGTCTCAAATGGGGTTCCACAGGGACCTCTCTCCTGGGTCTAGTATTTATAACCTTTATTAATGACCTGGATGCAGGAATAAAGCATACACGGATCAAATATGCAGATGACACAAAGCTGGCGGGGAGACGGTTGCCAGCACTTTGGGAGGATAAAGTTACAATTTAGAAGGATCTTGATAAATTGGAGAACAACAAAATGAAATTCAACAAAGACAAATGTCAGGTGCTACACTTGGGGAAGAAAAAACACATGCAGAATGGGGGATAACTAGCTTGGCAGCAGCACTGCTTAGAAGGATGTGGGAGTAGTGGCGGATCACAAGCTTTACACAAGTCCGCAATGTGATGCTGTTGCAAAAAAACCCAACCAAAAAGCAAATGCAATTTTAGGTTGCATTAACAGAGGCATAGCACACAAGTTGCAGGAGGTGATAGTACTGCTCTACTCAGGGCAGGTTAGGCCTCAGCTGGAGTACTGCATCCAGTTTTAGTCACCAACGTATAGAAAGGATGTAGAGGCGAGCAACAAAGATGATTAAAGTGATGGAATGCAAGCCATATGAGCAAAGGTTGAAGGAGCTGGGGATGTTTAGTTTGCAAAAGAGGAAATTAAGTGGGGACATGATAGCGGTCTTCAAATACTTGAAACGATGCCATAAAAAAGATGGAGAAACTATGTTCTCTTGTCATAGAGGGCAGGACAAGGGTCAATGGGTTGAAACTACAGCATAGCAGATATAGGTCAAGTCTAAGGAAAAACTTCCTACCTATAAGAACACATGGACAATGGAACAGACTGCCTCGGGAGATGGTGGAAGCTTATTCACTGGCGGCTTTCAAAAGAAGGCTGGCTAGCCATCTGTCTTGGATGGTTTAGACCAGGGGTTCTCAACCTTTTTGGCTCGAGAGCCACAGCTATCATTTTTACATTCCTGAAGGTCCACCAGTCTCCACCAGCATCCCCCTGCCCCGTTACAGCCAGATGGATCTTCCTTCTGATCTCCCTTCTCCCTGGCTGCAGCAGGGAAACTGTATGTGTCCTGTAGCCCCGTGTACTCCACCTGGGTCCCTAGGCAATGGCTCCCCTCTGCAGCCAGGGGGATGGGAGATCAGTGCTTCCCTCCCTCTACCTCCAGCAGGGACTCCCGCACGTATGGACCCAGGAGGAGTGCTTTGCCATGTTCCCTGCTACAGCCGGTGGGAGGGGAGCACTGATCTCCCATCCCCTTGGCTGCAGCAAGGAGCCTGCACCAGTCTTTTAGCCCCGTGGAAACATGCTCCTCCTGGGTTTTTAGGCAGCGGCTCCCTTCTGCAGCCAATGGGAAGGGAGCCACGGGCCAGTTTGAATGCCCCTGCAAGCCACTTTTGGTCCCCGGGCCACAGGTTGGGAACCACTGGTTTAGACACAACAAATCCTACATACTGGCAGGGGGTTAGACTAGATGACTTTTGCAGTTCCTTCTAACCCTGTGGTTCTATACTCTAGGTGGGTGCCATTAAAACTCTAGGACCAGAATCTCAGTGGTTATAAAGGGGCATAAGACTAGCTCCTCAGCTTCTATCGATGTGTGTAGCACCAATGATTTCAATGAGCTAAGGTGATTTACAGCAGCTGAGGATCTGCCCCTTAACATTTACCACTATGAAAAAATTTGCTTTGGCTGTAGCACTTACAATATTCCTTGTAATTAAAATGGGAGTACTCCAACCACCATGGTGTCCTCACCTACTGCAGTTTGAAATGAACGTCAAGATTAAAAAAAAAAACCCACTGTGGAAACGAGATAAAAAAGGAGGGTTGTCTCGCAGTGAAAGTTAAGTTACATTTCCATTCAGTCACAGATGTCTTTTCCGAAGCAGCAAAGCCTGGCATTTGGTTGGGATATTTGTGCGCAAGGTGTATCACAAAAGCTGCGGTGTCCAAGTGATCCACTTTTCTTCTGCAACTTACGGACATGTTGCTGTAAACACAAAGATGGCACATTGCTGGCTCCAAAGTCATCTAATAAAAGTAACCCAAAGCGGCTAATACCGAGTTGTATTCTGTGAGGGTGTAAGAGGATGGTGTGGTTTGCTTTGTTATAAGCCATTTCCCCGCCACAGGGAAAGGACAATGATATACCATGCTAGAATCTGGGGGTGTTGTTCTAGATGGGTGATTAAACTCAACTAGTGTTAAGGTGCAAGGCTGCATTATCAGCAGTGCCACCGAAAGAAGCACAGCGAGAGCATTTCAGATCAATTTTTGGCAAACAGATCTTTGGCCTCACCCTCCACCCATGACCGTTCATTGACCTGCTTATTCTTACTCCTCGTCTTACTGGTTTGTGGATTGACACATTTTTTCTCCACTTTCAGTCTGAGTATCATCCCTCCCTCCTGTTCTCCCACCAGATTCCCTCCATAGGTGATTTTCTTCTGCACCAACAGTTTTATATACTATCTTTTGCTAATGGATAATATACCACTCTGCTAGAGGTGATACCTGACTTGGTTGGTGCACTGGCTATTTTGAAAAATAAAAAACCCTTCCTGGTTAAATGAAACATTTTGGTTAATCTGAAATGAAATGTTTTGTCTGTTTAAAATGTTAGGTTGGGGGGGGGTTCTATAAAATTGAAGGAAATTTCAAAATTAAAAGTCATTTTGAATCAAAAAGCAAAATTTTTTTTTTCAAAAGTGTCAAAATGAAAAGTTTAGACGTCCAATTATTTTTTTACCAGGAACTATTTGGTGAAACCAACATGAATTCACAAACCTTTAGCATCACCAAATTGCCATTTTTTGTCTAAAAATGTTTCAGCAAAAAATGTCACCCACCTCTACTCTCACCTCTACCTCTATCTAATCTCACAGCTCTGACTTTTTCCCATCATAAACTCTACGTTTCCAACACTGAATTTCTCATCTTTCTTCCTAATCCTTCTCCTGTCTCTTGGACAACCCCACTCCTCCTCCCAAATCCCAACATCACCTTTTCTGTTGTCTTTAATTCTTCCCCTCCCCAATAGAGGGTTTTGTTTTTTTTAAAAGCACTGAAAACCCATTTTCCAAAGTTACTTAGACACTTGGACTCTAAGTCTTACTGGAGACACTTCTGCCTAAGTCACCATTGAGATCTGTGGATAAAGAGAGTGTGTTTATTTGATCTCTAAAGTCCCATATATCTTTACAGCACTATATAAAACAAACAATCCAGTCTCCAGCTGGGCCAATATTTTGTCTCAAATCTTATGTGCTGCATGCACCAAAAGGTACTCAAACAAATAAGAAAATCTCTCAATTTAAAATAAAACTGATTTTTCAAAAATGGTTCAAAAGATGTGTGGGTCGTATCTCAGTGAAAGAAGTTTGTACATCACTAATAGACAGCTGCGTAAACCATAGTACCCAGCATGTTGGCTGATAGTTATAAGATAGAAAACAAATGTATTTTTTGGATACACATGCCAGGTCTTCAGCTGCTCTAAATTGGTATAGTTCCATTGAATTCAAACAGAGCTACGCCAATTTACGCTTGCAGAACAGTGGTACTACTTGTCCCTGGTATAGGAGTTTAAGGGGTCTTAGTTTCTATTATGGACGTGGCCATAGTGTTTTGGTTTTTCAGTAGACAAGGGAGTCGACTGTGCAAAACTTGCACATACTGGAGAGCATCTGTTCGCATGCGTAGAACTATTCACATCAGAAAGTGTGAGATAGATAAAATTTTTGCAGAAACTATTTATAAACCCTTTCATGTTTACCTTTTCCTGTTTACTCATTTTTCTTATGCTATCTCTTGAACATTTTTGCCTCCATAGTTATTCTAAGGCTGTTGGGAGACTCTACAACAAAGGTACATCAAACGCTTAACAGTCTCCACTACCAAGGGAAAAGACCGTTTGGACACATCTGTGACCAAAGGAGGAAGAAGACAGGTAGAACAGATACCAAACCAAGTGCTGTCTCCTTAGTCAAGGTAAAATCCATCTATATTAAATATACTGTAGTCTTAACTGTCATTAACTAACAATAGTCGACAAGGTGGAGACACAACTTGAGAGATACTTGTCTCTAGATAACGTAGATAGCGATGCTTTTTTCAACTTGACTATTAAGCCAATTAAGGTGGAAAAGGGAGAAGAGGAAAACAGTGCATTTTGGAAGTCGTAAAGATGAGAAGAGGGTTTCAGCAACATAAGAATAACCTAAATGTCAGAGCCGTTGAGCACTGGCATTGCCTATTCATTTTACTAACACTACTCTTATACTCATGTAAATGAGATATGAGTTATAGTACATTCTATTTATTATTATATTATAATTATTTATTAATATAATTTATGTATTTTATATATTTATACTATTTATTTATTATATAATTATATATAATTCATATTCATATATTATACATTACATATTGTTATAAATGAATTATACATAATTCATATTCATGAATCAATATATTATCTACTACTGTACTAATGTAAATGAGATATGAATTATATTTATATATTATTTCACATGGGATATATTTTAATATGCATTCACTCTACAGATATCAGTTGCTTTATAAATATTAAACATAATTATAGAATTATGTTAATTACCTTGGAATTATAGTAGAGACTTAGATTAGACGGCATATTGCATTAACCTTCTCTCATTCCTTATTATTTCTAACTAAAGATCTTTGCATGAAAACAGATCTTTATTTTTTTGTAAAGAGATTCTCTGTACATAACATGCCCATTGATTGCTATGGGATGCCACGTGGAAGATTTAGAAGCTTGGATGAGGAATGGCAGGCATCATGTAGTAGGTAGTAAATTACAGTTCAGATTTCCCTTCCACTCCTTCTTAACCTGGCACAAGGGGATCATCTGTTACTAAATCTTCCCACTTTTGTGCAAATGAGAGATTCAACAATCTCAACAGCACTATTCCACTGGTGAAAGAGCTTGTGCAGAGGTAGAGAGAGTCTGCCAGATTAACAAGGAAAAACCCCACTTTCCCAGGACAGAGTAGGTTTCTGTGAGAAAATCTTCATAGAGATCTGCTTCCTCTGTCTTCCCTCCTGAATATTTTTCTCCCATAAGAGTGGATAATCTGTGTCAAATCTCAAAATTCTGGATGAACCTTCAAGAAACAAAGAATCTGTTTTCAAGATTATGGCAAGAAAAATGCAAACGTTTTACTAATTAGAAAAAAATTCTTTCTAAATAGATTGCTTTTCATAGTTTTTTGCTGATGTGTCAGGTCCTCCTTAAAAAGAAGGTGTACAGCACGTTCTGCAAATCAGACCCCCTATAAGTTGTCTCAAATTGAAATATCTAAAAACTGATTACTCAAAAATCATTAGTCACTTTTGAAAATCCTGGAAATAATATTGTTAAATTGAATTTCATCATACTCTAGAGAGAGAGAAAGCACCAATAATGGTTTTGATTTTCAAGACTAGAAAACGGAGATAAGACAAAAAACTGCAGCTCAGCTTGGGTAAAGTTGTTCATAGAGATACAATGCCAACAGATGGCTTCTCCAGTCAGTTATGAGGCTATATATATCTTCTTGGTAAAAATGCTCTTTATTATAATACACAGAGGCCTGGATTCTGCTATGCTTAGGCCTAACCTCCACACCATTTTTGTACCAGTATAACTATGCCAGTTAGCGGTGCAATTTAAAAAAACCCAAAACAATAGTTATACTGATATAACTCCTAGTGCGTTGTTGTAGTGATGCCAGTGTAAAGGTGCATATTATACAGATATAGCTTATTCCCCTTCATGTATGGGAGTAAACTATACCAGTATAACTGTATCCATTGGGGGGGGAGGGGCTTTGCACTAACCAGTTTAGTTAAAATGGCATGATTTTGTATTTAGACAAGCTCTTACACTGCTCAGTACCTTATTCCTCAAGCAGTCACAATGATTCAACTCAGCATGAATAACTGGCAGAATGCGGTCTTCTGTAATCCTTACATACTGATAATTTATTAATCCTCTCTTTTTTATGCACAGGTATCAAAAATGACCTTTACAAGCCTTAGCCCAAACACCACAGAATATTACTATACATATGAGGATGACACCTCTCCTTGCAATGAAGGCAATGATTTCATCAGGTTTAAATCACTGTTTCTTCCAATAATTTACTGCCTGGTGTTTGTCTTCTGCCTAGTGGGAAATGCATTGGTCATATGCGTACTCTTGACCAGTAAGAAAATCACCACCATGACCGACGTATGTCTGCTGAACCTTGCAATCTCTGACCTGCTGTTTGTTTTCCCCCTCCCATTTCAAGCTCACTACGCAGTAGAACAATGGATTTTCGGAAATGCAGTGTGTAAAATAATGGCTGGCATTTATTACATAGGCTTTTACAGTAGCATTTTCTTTATAACCCTCATGAGCATAGACAGGTACATAGCAATCGTTCATGCAGTTTATGCTATGCGAGTTCGGACAGCCACTTATGGCATAATTATGAGCTTAATTTTGTGGATGATGGCAGGTTTGGCTTCCATACCAAATATGGTGTTTAACCAAGAAGTGGAAACTGACCAATCTCTTGAGTGTGTCCCCAAATATCCCCAGGACCAAAAGACCTGGCGATTTTTCACTCAGTTGGAAGTCAATGTCTTGGGCCTTTTAATCCCGCTCAGCATCCTCATTTACTGCTATTCCCACATCCTGAAAAATCTGCAGCGTTGCAAAAACCGAAACAAGATCAAAGCCATCAAGATGATTTTCATCATTGTGGTCATCTTTTTCCTTTTCTGGGCTCCCTTCAATGTTGTGCTTTTTCTAGACTCTCTGCAGAGCTTGCATGTCATAAACAACTGTGAGACAAGCCAAAGACTAGCTCTGGCCCTGCAATTGACAGAATCAATTTCCTTCATCCACTGCTGCCTGAACCCAGTGATATATGCTTTTGCTGGAGAGACATTTAAAGCTCACCTTCAAAGACTATTCAAAACCTGCATCCATCACATTTCAAATACTACTAGTAACAATTCAAGCAATCATTCTCACTCCTTGGCCGCTCAAGTATTAGGCTATTCATATAGTGACAGAGATCTGTAAGCTTTTCCACTGCCTCCCCAGGCATGCTCTCAAACTGCGTTCATCTGAATACAGTGTTTGCCCTAAAAATGTATCGGCATTGACTTAGCTCAATGTTCTACCTCCACGGTTTATTTTTTAGGGATGGAGGAAAGTTGGTCCTGGATTTTGACTTCCACTCCTCCAAAAATTGCAACAATTCCTCCAAACATATGGTCTGAACAGAGATTCTACCTAGAAACCCCCACATGAGCAGAACATGATCTGAAATCTTTGTGGACAATGAAAGCCTTCAGTGAATGAGGAGGACGTAGAATCACAGGACTTTTAAATGTAAATATTTCTAGAATATTACGTATTGCATATGCTCAGTGTCTCTTCCTCGTAATATTTTTCTGTTTTAAACATGTATTTTTCTTGAATAAAGCAAAACAGCTTCTTTATATAATCTGGTTTCCTGACACTTTCCATAGTTTAAAAATCAGGGAGAAGGTTAGGTATACAAGCATTAAAACACAAACTGGGGTGGAGGGAGGGGATATCTATTGAGTTCTGACTTAATTTAAAATGTGTGCGTGATGGTGTCGTTTAAAATTTCCTATCAAAGAAGTCCCTCCTGGTCAGCTGCTTTCTTTCTTAATGATAATTATTCAGTGTAGCCATTGTGTAATAATTTTCAAAGACTCTAGTTATCCAAAAATGTATCTTTATTGCTATTTAGCTTTGAAGTCAAATGAATCGTTGCACCATTTCACTGGCTGGCTGTGCACATGAATCAGCTACAGTTTTTAAACATATGGCCTGACTCACCCCTGGGTTACTTCAGTTTGACGCAAATGTAACTCTCAGTTTCAGTGGCATTATGACTGCATAACACTGAAGTAAAACAGGTGTGAATCACATTCCTGTTTAGTTTGGTGCATAACCTTTCTAAAATGTTTAGTGCTTTGTTGCCCTGTGCTATTGACGCAATCCAGTGCTCACTGAAGTCTATGGGATTCTTCCCTAGGCTTTGATGGGCACTAGATGAGACCTTATGTATGTACCCTATAGAAGTTGCTTGGTAATATATGTTATGATAATTCCTGAAGACAAGTTAGATTCCAGTGCATCGCACTTCAATTTATCATCAAAATAAGACCTCTCAAATTCCCTTCTAGGCAAGCCTTCTCTCAAAATTCCTATAATAATTAATAGAAAGAAAACTACATTTATGTTCATTTAAAGTTGGTGTAAGCAAATTTTTAAAAACCAACACAATGCCGTAAAATGCAGAAAATATACATTTGAATAACAGTCAAATAATTGACTGTGTCAAGAAATATTCCAATCTTTTTCAGCACCTCTACCTTTCATTTTTAAATCATCATTGCAGTTACTTTAATATTACTAATTAATTACCTGAACTATATTTTTAACTTTAACTCTAACTGCTTGTTGTCATTTCTCATGTCTCTACAAATACAAGAAATATTCCATGGTTTAATTAACAGTACTTCCATTTCTCCAAAGACTTTAGGTAGTTGGAAATAATGACATATTCTATTTACATACTCCTATGTTCCACTCTATTGCCTGGGCATAGTCAGAGCTAAGGTTGGAAATATATACTGTATATGATCCTCAGCAGGATTACATCTCCCATGATACATCATGAGAGTCAGATGGTTGTGGTGTATGTCCTCCCTCATCAAGAAGAGAAGCCATGATATTTCAGAAAAGATGTGGTCTATCTTGGGATCCCAGGCTATAAATGAAAATGGAACATGAGGCAGCCAAACTACAACACCTATGAAACATCACAAAATTTCAAAACACCATTTCAGAATCAAAACCTTTTAGGTTTTGGACAAAATACTATGGTTTCAAATTTTTCTCCAAGAACTTTAAGTTTTCTGTGGAAAACTTTGATGAAAATGAATATTTTTTTATTTTTGTCAAAGTTTTCTTATGGGTGAAAAAAAAGCAAAACATTTTCTGACTAGCTGTGCTGGAGACACTTCCCCAGTGGGCTACACAAGTATTTACTAGTCTGCAGTACAATACTGGTGATCCAGTTATTTGGGTTCTCTCTCTGGCCTGTGGTTGTATGTGGTTTGTAGTAGTTACAGATAACCAAAACATATTTAGTCACCATGAAAGGCAGTGTGATACAGTGGATAAGCCAGGACTTTGTCATAGTAAAGATCTGAGTTCTGGGCCCACAATGACTTTGTAATAAACTCTTTCCTATTTTGCTTTAAAAAAAATGGGTGATTGATTTTCTCCAGCATATCTTCCTTAACAGTTTTCTAGATTAGTATAGCCTTATTCAAAAATAAGGGTGGTGAATTGCATGGGAATTTAAACAACACTTACAGGTGAGATTTGAATGGCCAGTCTTTTCTCTCCTAGCTCAGAAAGTTATGATCAAATTTTCATTTTACTAGAACACATGCAAAGACACAAGACAGTCTCCTTTCTTTCCACTATCAAAATGAAATTCTTTAATGGAACCTTAATCATGATGTGTAGGGTGCTGGGCTGTCCGTCCCTGTCCATCTGGGAGCAGAGCTCCTGTGTGTACAGAAGCTTGAAGGGGAATTAGCGTTAGGAGAAGCAGTCTTGGCTCCTCCTGTAGGCAACAGGCAGGGTGGCAAGAAAACAGTCTGTAGCCCCAGGCCCTTGGGTGGGGTGGGGCAGTGAGCAAGCAGTCTATTGCCCTTCAAGGCTTCAGAGGCCAAGGTGAGGCTACTACCCCAGGGGTGGTGTGGTAAGGGGAGAGGGAGACACAGGCCTTCCTGACTCCACTGTGTCCCAGCCCAGGGCCCTATCAGTGGCAGAGTGCTCTGTCACTGGATCAGTGGGGCTCCAGCCACAACTCACTGATGCTACTGCACACCACAACACAACCGGACAATTGTCTGGTTCCCCTGGGCTTCTTCCTACCCCCCACCCTCCCTGGAGCACCTTGGCCTCAGGGTCGCCGTAAGTCTCCTCGGGGCATATGGCGAGGAGTAGCCTCCACAGGCCCTCGGCATCACAGATAGCAGGCAGCTCCTCTAGGTCACTAGCAGCAGGCAGCTCCTCCAAGTCACAGGTGGGGCCGGCAACTCCTCTGGGGCCCAGGCAGTGGGCAACTCCTCAGCAGTCAGGCTGGGGCCCCAGCATCATTGGAGAGAAGTCCAAACTGAGCTAGAGGGCTCACCTTTTATACTTCCTGTCCCACACCTCTGCTTCCAGTCGGGTGGGCAGAGTTGTCCTGGGTCCGCCCACCAGGGTTGGACCATCCCTTCCTGTCTGTCTCCGAGGGAGGCCATGCCTTCTCGCTTCATGGTGCTACTATTGCTGCACCATAATACTCTATTAGATTTTTCTCAGTGTTAGACTTGGAGTTTCTCCAGGGACAGAGTGAGTGCCAATGATCTATTATGTGTCCAACTCCCACTGAAATAGTGGGCAGGCATAATGGAGAGCAGAATTTGGCTGCATAGGTATGAGGAACCCTAAACACAGAAGATCATGAAGGTTTTCTAGTCTCACTACAGTGCTTAACTTCAGGGCTGCTGTGTTTGAACTACTAGTATTTAAGAATCCAGAGGCCAGGTAGAAAACAAAGACTTCATTAAGTGCTTAATTCAATTGCCTGTGCAAGGGAATCTGGGACTTCTGCTTAGCAAACTCTTCAACTAAATATAGAGTAGTACACTCAACCAACAAATCACAACAAATCAAGACACAATGTTCATTACCTGAAGACTCCCCAAGGGCAGGGAATATTTTTCAGGAGCATTGAACCTTACAAAATAATCTTTGTCTGGGTGTTGAATACACCAGACTTGAATAGCATTGACAAGACAAGAGCAGAAAAAGTTCCATCCCAATTTCATGTTCTTA
Source organism: Mesoclemmys tuberculata (assembly GCA_007922155.1). Classification (NCBI taxonomy): domain Eukaryota; kingdom Metazoa; phylum Chordata; order Testudines; family Chelidae; genus Mesoclemmys; species Mesoclemmys tuberculata. Next base: position 71,796,512 of record ML675603.1, on the reverse strand, counting down.
CAGATCTGGAACTAAGGGAAACAAGACCCCCACAGCATGATGGTACTGAGGCCACAAGCCATTGTGGCATATGATTAAATTAGGCTTCTCTTCCTGCTTTGTTTCATTTGTCTTATTGAGCTTCTGTATAACTCTGTGGTCAAGTCCAAATAATATTAAATCTTTACACCTACTGAAGATTGAACCTTGCAAATGAGCATGTCAAAGCACTTCCCAAACATTAAATAGCAAAATCTTAACAACACAACACACTTAGGAAGAGGGGAAATAGATCCATTTTACTGATGAATAAACTGACTTGCTCCAGGCCACAGAGAATGCATGACTACAGGAGGGAAGGAGAGAATGCAAGCAGCCCTTCCCCCCTAGATTTCACTGACCACCAGAGTTGGCAGGACATGCAGGGAAAATATACAGTCACATGAACATTCAGCAGAGGTCACTGGGCAAGTCAGTGGCAGAGGTGGGAGTTAAACTTAGAAGGTCTAACTTCCAGCCATCTGTGCTAACCAATAGATCACATTCTCTACTATAGCCACCAACCAGATACATTTAGCATATGAAACGGAATTTAAACTGTCAGCTAAACAAAGTGTTATTTCTACCTGGTACATTCAAAGAAATAGCTCTACTAGTACATCCAACAAATTGAACCAATCAAGGCAGAAATGTTGCCCTCCACCCCCCCCATCCCAGCATTAGATATTTCTCTAGTCCTTTCCAAGTGTTTTTCCAAAACATTTTTTCCTGCTTCATCATTTTAATTCTTCTGGAACAGCCAGTATTAACCTGGCTAACTGCTACACCTCTAAGGATATATTTATATTTCTCTTCCCTCTGCTTTTCATCTTTGTACACTTCTTTTTCTGTTTCTTGATATTTCTGTGCTTCACTTCTGACTAGCTTTTTTTCAGATTTAGTTTCCAGGGCTCATTCTACAGTAAGGAGCATGAGATCCCTTAAGAAAAAAGGGGTGTTTCATTAACAGACAATGAAAATGCAAGCATAGTGGTTGTGAAGGGTTGCTGATCCCTTTGAGCAGCAGACGGAATAAGAGATGATTGGCCCTACACCAGCCTCTATTCTTGTAAAGCTTGAAAAATGCCTAAGTTTTGTGGGAGTTGTGTGTTTGTTCAATTTTTTGTGTTTTGTTGAGGTTTTGTTTTTGTCTGTTTTTGTCGTCTCTCTCAGTTTGCAGGGAATGGTACTGGGTGGGGCACTGAAAGCAGCTTCCCTAATATGGGGGCTTATAAAAGGAGTCACTCAAAACAGGCAGTGGCACAGCTACAGTGGCACAGGAACCAGAAAACAGAGCTGTAAACAAGGGAGTTTGGTGTTCTGGTATTGTTGTGATGCTCATTGGGGGGTTTGTTTTGGTGGGGTGTTTATTGTGGTTTTTGTTTGTTTGGTTTGGGGTTTTTTTTTCTCTCACTGACAGGACATAGGTGAGAAAGCTATGCCAGATACAGAGGTGGTAGTGTTAGTGACCCAAGCAGTGGAAGAGACAATGAAGATGACTGGATGTGGGAGCTGCAGGATGTACATGATCATGGAGAGTGTACCTCAAAAGAGCTTTGTTTGTATGAAGTGCCGCCTGATAGAGCTAATGGAAGAGAAGGTCCAAGGCTTGGAGATCCAGGTGGAAACTCTGGTTGAGTTTAGAAGAGGATTTGAGCAGATGATGGAGCAAAGGCATGAGGAGGCTGAAGGGAAAAACCCAGACCTGCAGATGGAAGCAGGACCAAAAAACTCTGAGGGGAGAGTGCCAGGTGAGGAAAGTAGCCAGTGGAAGCATGTGACTATCAGAACCAGGCAGAGGAACATACAGGCTAGTGAAGGAGAAATAGAGTTCGGGAACAGGTTTGCGGAGTTGAAAAATGAAGAAGGGGCACAGCAAGCAGTAATTGAAGGTGGAGGGCAAGGAAGAAGAGAAAAGCAGCTAAGCCTGTACAACGACTGGATGAGCCAATGGAGAAACTACCAAATAAGAACTGCAAGAGAATCCAGGATGGGTTGCAGAAGATTGCAAGGGAGCATAGAAGACAAGAGGTCTTGCAACCAGAAAGAACAGAGAATCACACTGTCACCAGGCAGGTCTATGTGACTGGGGACTCCTTCCTCAGAAGTACAGACAGACCTGTAACCAGAGCTGATCCACAGAACAAAAGGGTGTGCTGTCTGCCTGGTGCTAGGATACGAGATGTGGATCTGAGGCTGAACAGGATCCTAGTGGGAGTGGAAAAGAATCCACTGATTCCTTTATGTGGGAAAAAAACGATATGGCTAGATTCTCACTGGAACAAATCAAGGGAGACTATGCCAGACTGGGGAAGTCTCTTAAGGAAATCAAGGCTCAGGTGATCTTCACTGGATTCTGGCTGTCCATAGAAGAAAGCTAAGGCTTGATAAGATTATAACCAACAGATGGCTGAGGCAGTGGTGCCATAAGGAGGGCTTTGGGATGTATGGCCACTGTGAGGCATTTATGGACAGAGGACCGTTCTCTTGGGATGGACTTCAACTGAATAGGGGGGGAAATAGACTTCTAGGATGGAGGCTGGCACATCTGATTAAGAGAGCTTTAAACTAAGGATTTGGGGGAGATAGTTGGGAGATGGCTGGGTGATCTCCACTCCTGATTTTAACATTGAGAGGGAGGAAAATGAAATAGGAAAGGATATAGCAGTGGGTAGGAGAATGGACATTAAGAGGAAGCTGGTGTAGATAGTTTAATAGGTGATAATGGTGATAGAATGACTGTGCCGAATTGTATAAGGAATGTGAGAGAAGCCAAACATAAAAAATTAAACTGTTTGTACACCAGCATGAGGAGCCTGGTTAACACAATGGAGGAACTAGAGCTATTGGTGCAGGAAGTGAAACCAGATATTATAGGGATAACAGAAACATGGGGGGATAGTAGTCATGACTGGTGTACAAATATTGAAGGGTATGTGCTGTTTTGGAAAGACAAAAAAAAGGCAAAGATCATGGAGTAGCACCGTATATCAATGATGACGTAGACAGTAAAGAAATTAAAAGTGATGCAATGGATAAGACAGAGACTGTCTGGGCAAAAATCACATTGGGAAAGAAAACTACTAGAGCTTCCCGTGGGTATCCAACAAGAGGGGATACCACTGTAGATTTGGTGTTGGTGAGTTGAGAGGCCCTTGTAGAAGAACTGGTTGCAGGGGATAACCTTGTTTCGAGCAACCATGAGCAAATTCAGTTAAAAATAAATGGAAGAACAAAAATAGATGTGTGACTAGGGTCTTCAGTTTCAAAAGGGCTAGCTTTAAAAAATTAAGGGAATTAGTTAGGGAAGTGGACTGGACTGAAGAATTCATGGATTTAAATGCACAGGAGGCTTGGAATTACTTCAAGTCAAAGTTGCAGGAACTATCTGAAGCCTGCATCCCAAGGAAGGGGAAAAAAATCATAGACAAGAGTTGTAGACCAAGCTGGATGAGCAACCATCTCAGACAAGTGATTAAGAGAAAGCAAGAGTGGAAGATGGGGGGGGGGATCAGCAAGGAAGCTATCTCTTGGAGGTCAGAACATGTAGAGAGAAAGTGAGAAATGCCAAACATCAAGTAGAGTTGGCCCTTGCAAAGGGAATGAAAACCAATAGTAAAAGGTTCTATAGCCATATAAAGAGGAAGAAAACAAAGAAAGAAGAAGTGGGACCTCTAAGCACTGAGGATGGGGTGGAGGTTAAGGATAATCTAGGCATGGCCCAATATCTAAACAAATACTTTGCCTCAGTTTTTAATGAGGCAAATAAAGAGCTCATGGATAGTGGCAGGAGGGCTAAATGGGATTGAAGATATGGCGGTAGAAATGACCACATCTGAGGTAGAAGCCAAACTTGAACTGCTTAATGGGACTAAGTCGGGGGACCCACATAGTCTCCATCTAATAATATTAAAGGAACTGGCACGTGAAACTGCAAGCCCATTAGCAAGAATTTTTAATAAATCTCTAAACTCAGGGGTTGTGCCGTATGACTGAAGAATTGCTAACATCATTCCTATTTTTAAGTAAGAGAAAAACTTGATCCAGGTAATTACAGGCCTGTTAGTTTGACCTCAGTAGTATGCAAGATCTTGGAAAAAATTTTGAAAGAGAAAGTAGTTAAGGACATCAAGGTCAAGGGTAATTGGAACAAAATACAACATGGTTTTACAAGGTAGATTGTGTCAGACCAAACTGATCTCCTTTTTTGAGATAACAGATTCTTTAGATAAAGGGAATGCAGTAGATCTAATTTACCTAGATTTCATGAAGGCATTTGATACAGTTCCACAGGGGAATTATTAGTTAAATTGGAAAAGATGGGGATTAATATGAAAATTGGAAGGTGGATAAAGAACTCGTTAAAGGGAGACTACAACAGGTCATAATGAAAGGTGAACTGCCAGACTGAAGAGAGTTAACCAATGGAGTTTCTCAGGGATCAGTCTTTGAACCAATCTTATTTAACTGTTTTATTACTAACATTGGCACAAAAAGTGGGAGTGTGCAGATGACACAAAGTTAGGAGGAATTAATACAGAGAAAGACCAGGATATCATACAACAAGATCTGCAGGACCTTGTAAATTGAATCAATAGAAATAGGATGAAATTTAATAGTGGAAAGTTCAAGGTCATGCACTTAGGGACTAATAACAAGAACTTTTGCTATAAGCTGGGGGCACATCAGCTGGAAATGACTGAGGAAAAGAAGGGCATGGGTGTAGTGGTTCATCACAGGATGACTATGAGCCGCCAATGTGATGTGGCCATGAAAAAAGCTAATACAGTCCTAGGCTGCACCAGGAGAGGTATTTCCAGTAGAGAGAGAGAAGTGTTAGTACCATTATACAAGGTGTTGGTCAGACCTCATGTGGAATGCTGTGTGCAGCTCATCTCCCATTTTTAAGAAAGATGAATTTAAACTGGAACAGGTACAGGGAAGGGCTACTAGGATGGTCCAAGGAATGGAAAACCTGCCATATGAAAGGAGACTCAAAGAGCTTGGCTTGGTTTAGCCTAGCCAAAAGAAGGTTGAGGGGAGATATGACTGCTCTCTTTACATACATCAGAGGGATAAATACCAGGGATCGAGAGGAGTTATTTAAGTTCAGCACCAATGTGAACATAAGAACAAATAGATATAAACTGGCCATCAGGAAGTTTAGACTTGAAATTAGACAAAAGTTTCTAACCATCAGAGGAGTGAAGTACTGGAGCAGCCTTCCAAGGGGAGCTGTGGAAGCAAGGAACCTAGCTGGCTTCAAGACTGAGCTTGTTAAGGAAGATGGTATCATGGGACAGCTTAATTTGGCAATTGACTAATCTTTGACTACTAGCAGGCCCCCGGAAGCTCTGCTGGTGATTCTCCAAAACCATTTCAGACATTTTGGTTAACTATAAATGTTTGGAATGCTCTGCGCTTTCTGCTACAGTGTGCGTGTGCGTGCATGCATGCGCGAACGCTTGAGACCTAATAAAAAGTAATTTTAGGTAAAATCAGTCTTGTTTCAGCTAATCATTCATCAGCTGTGTCCTCATTGATTTATTCCTGACACTTCCTGGAGAGAAACAGTTAAGTTACCAATGCTTTGGGTTCTGAAAACCCTGGGTAACACATATGCATCAGAAAAGTCCCTAGTGGTGACCTCTAAAGCATCCTTCAGACTTTCTAGAGGATCAGAATGCTCTGAAGCACACCTAGATGTCTGTGACAGGGTACTTTATCTGTCCAGGGCCTAGGCCAACAAGCGCCAGGGTTTTAGGCTGGGAGGGAAGGGCTAATGGGCAAGGGATCAGAACCAGAGCCCATTAGCCTCCCAGAAAACTAGCCTGGAACATTTAAAAGTTGAAGGAAGAGGACATCAGGTATTGGCTCTCCAATTACTTCTAGCAACCAGAAAGCCACACTGAAAATCCAGCTGCCTGTAGAGGATCCTCCTGAACCAATGAGACTTTCTGTTTAACCCAACGGTTCCAAATCCATTTGCCTCAATCTAACAGAGGGAGAATTTTGGGGCTGTGTCTGGGTAAACCCTGAAGAGGATTTTTTCCTGCCTGATTGGTCAGGAGATTTCCTGTTCGGAAGGTCTGTTTGCCTGCAGTGCCATTTTGAGAGATTTGCCGGCCTCACCACAAAAGGCTGATTAAAATAACCACTAATGCTGATTCACAGCTGCCAAGTGTATCCCAATTTATAAGACATGGTTAGCCCCATTTTACTGTAGCTCTACCAACCTTTACAGGGTGACATATAGAAAAGGGTGCCTGGTGGGGGAGGGATACCAAGAGTGAGCCAGAATGGTTGCATGGTGGCCCAGCACAGGACAGAACCTGAAACACAAAGTGAAACCTTGAGCCTTTAGATGTGAAGGGAAGGGCCGTGTCTCTCTGGTAGCTGCTGGCTAGTTTTAAATTTGTAGAAATTTTACTTTTCCCTAAACTCACAAGTCAACAAGTTACAGAAAAATCAAACATCTCCCTCATAGAGGCATTTCAAAAGAAATAAGTCAACTGGCCGCAACTTACCAGGTCTCAATTGTAAGCCTTTGAGATATGGTATGATTTCTGTGCCCAGGCCCCACCATCTACAAAAGTCTGGGATGGAGACGACAGCTAACTGTTAACAGAGATCCCAAGTTTGCTGTACTGAACAACAGGGCACTTCCACACCAACCCCAAATGTAAGCCCATTTGACTAAAGCTGGCTATTTCTGTCTACTTTTCTCTGAAATTACCACATTTCCATTTCCCTGTTGCTTATTCACCAGCTCAGTTAAGTAATTTTCTCAGAATTGAATCTGGGTGTAGGTTTTAATGATCTGTACATCTCAGTAACATTTATGAAGAAATCTGTCAGCCTATTTGTTTTCTTAGAACCATAACAGAAAAACAGGACCAAGGCTGAATCACACAGGCCCAGGTCCTCAAAGGGATTAAGATGTCTAAATATCTTTGAGGATCTGGGCCACAGTATTTGGGACCGCTTCCTTCCTCAAAGCTCAGCCTCTAGTGCAAGGGTTCCCAACTGCCTGAATTCAGTTGAATACCAATCTGCTCCTCTGAGTTGTCTATGCTGAACTAATCCTGTAATCTGAAGGTCAGTTTTCCTGCTTTTAACTCTCTCAGTCCTTATAGCAAGTCTGGATTTCCTTCAGCTGATCCAGCCTTCTTAGCAATGACTGGTTCTCCTTTTCCCCAGTCAGATGTCAAAACCCCGACAAGTGTTGCAAACTGTGCTCCCACCTTGTCTTTGCGTTCTGTGCACTATCCAAGGTCCTCCATTGCTGCCATTACAAAACTGTTCTTCAGTTTCATTAAAATATAGTTATACATACCCATTCTGTGTTCTAGAGCCAAGATCCCTGAAGGTTTGTAGGCATCTAACTCCCATTCAAATCAAAGTCAGTTAGACACCAAAGTACCTTTGAGCATCCAAGCCAGGGTGCCTATTCTATAAATTAAAATGCCCCATAATACAATACAAGACTGATGATGAATGTGCCTACCTTAGCCTATTCTCTCCTCAGTCTGGGGGATGTCTTAGGCGATGTCTACACTATAGAGTATTGCTGGCATATCCCTGTCAGCAAAGCTAAGGCAGCTAGGCCAGCACAGTCCCCTAGTGTAGATGCAGCGTACACCGACAAAAGGCATTTTTCTGTGACTCCCCGAACCACATTAGCTATTACAGCAGAATCATTCTTCCATCACTGTGGTAAACCAACCTCTACAAGAGATAGTAGCTAGTTTTATGAAAGAATTCTGTTGACCTACTGGTGTCTACACTGGGGCTTAAATTGCCTTAATTACATTGCATAGGGCATGAAACTTTTCACAGCCCTGAGCGATGTAGTTAAACTAATTTAACTTTGTAGTGTAGACCAGCCCTATGTCTACACAGTGCTGCAGTGCAGACTACAGGGGGTGTAAACTGCAGAGTGCATCAAACTGTTGCACTGTAACTGCCCTGTGTGGACACTGCTGCCCCAGACAAGAAGGCTGCATGTTAATGTAACTACAAACCTTTTTATTCTTGCCAGCAGCATCCACACGGGGCAGTTACAGCTCAACACTTTGGTGTGCTTTGCAATTCAAACCCTCGTGATCAGCACTGCAGAAAAGTGTAGAAACTAATGAGCTCCAGCTGTTCCCAGATTCTGTCAATTAATCCTAGCCTTCTCCAGACCAGGGTCTCGTTGCTTTCTTGCTTAGCCAAACTCCTCAATGTCCTGGGCCCCAACAGGCAATACTCACATGTGACATACCAGGGCATAGTCCAGACCAATAAGGGGCTGTTACTCCTGCTCTGCAACCTTGGACGCCTTACAATACCTTGCTGAAGTAGATACCACCAGGGCTGCCCACCAACAGCCTTTCAGCATGCAAGCCACTCCCCTGAGTGTAAATGCAGCCTGCCAGCCACTCTGAGTGACACTTTGGCGCTCCCCAGCCTTGCTTATTGTGCAGGGTAACCCCAACACACCCCCAGCCTCAGATATCCCCCCAAAATGTGCATCCTGTACCGCCCAGCCCTAACCTAGACAGTCCAAATATTTGAAGTATGTTCTTTCTTTAAGGGAATAATATGTCATCTTATTGTCTCAAAGAGTTATTTGGACACTTCAATTTAAACATACAGATAAGATAAAATAGTACAAGTTAATTAACTATGAAGAGAGAGATTTTCAGTGAGTACAAGAAATGAGGCATAAGTCAGAAATGGTTATGAGAAAGGTAAAGTAAATATAAAATGCCTACTAATGCCTAACTTAACAAATTATATCAGATTCAAGCAAAGTTTCTCATATGCTTTCAGTAGTCTAACTGACCAAACTCTGTGGGTCAGGACCCATCTCCCAGAGCCAATGAATGCTTCCTTTTCCCTTCAGGTTCAGTGAATGTGATGGGCAGAGAGAGCGAGAAGGTTCCCTTGGGGTGTTTGTCCCTCCTTTTTATAGTTTCAGTCCCTCATAAAAGACATTTCCAGGTGGGCACTAGGAGACTAAGAGTGTGTGGAAGGATGCTCCCTGCTGATTTGTTCACCTGTTTGAATGGCCTTTGCCTTTCTTTCCTGCCTGATGACTCTGTTTACTGATTAAATGCAAATTAAGCAGAGCACACAGTCCTTTGTTTAGGACAAACATATTTACCAACTTCTGTTTGGATAGGGCTGAGGAGTTTGAAAAACGTTAATAATAACATACAGGGAAATCTTTTAATATCACATACAATGTTGCTACACATATTTTATCAGGATGATACTGACCAGAAAATTATGAGTTTTCAAATGATATCTTACAAGACATGCTTTGTAAAAAATTAAAGTAGTGAGTAGGGTGTGAATACAGGGGTATATTCTGTCACACCGTTCCATCATAGGGTACAACGTTTTGTTAATTACTTTCTATATGTTTTTACACTGATATAAAATATTTCAAATCACTCACTTTATCATTTACTGAGTTTCCTGATTCATCCTGCATGCTATGCCTGTCCACTTTCTGTGGTTTTCATATTCCTGCTGAAGTGAAGATCCCATAATTATCAATAAATTCTCGAACTTGCTTGGTTATAGCCTTCATTAGGAACCTGAAAATGTCTGAGGTTTGCTGAAACTTGGTGAGTCTTAGGTGACTTTCAGGTCTGGATTCCCTGTACACCAGCAGGTCATAATTTCATTTCCTTCCTTTCAGTTCTCTTCTAGGGGTAATGGCTTAGTGGCTTTCTGTCCCCCACTCCAGTGTCTTCAATGGGCATCTGGTTGGCCCACTCCCTCTCCTAGATTCTCAGCGATGGTCAGCAGGTATTTTCCTGGGCCTTAGAATAGGTAGTAATCATTGTTCTCACCACCAGATCTACCTGCTGCTGCCTTTCCAGGACATGGCTGACCTCCACTTGACCAGCCCTTTACCTAGGGCTGAGAAATGCTAGGCTATACCTAAGTATTAGATACTCCCTCATCTCACACTGACAAAGTACCAGAGTATGTATTTGTGGGGAGCAGATTTACATGGCAGCTCCCTCAATGAATTGGGTTGAGGGAGTGCCTAGTGTTACCTGGCAGCTCTGTGTTCTTGGGGAACCAGGATGCAAAACCCCTACTCTCTCTGGCTCACCTGAATTCACCCCCCCCCAGCTTCTTGAACCAGAAACAAAAGCAATGAAAAGGCTGAGACACACACCTAAAACCCTCCAAACAAGGTTGATTGGATTAAGACAACTCCCCATGCTCCATCTACATAGAAGATGTAAAAAGAGGCATCTCAATTAGCACATAGAATGGAGAAGAGAAGCCTCATCTACATCGAAGATGGAACAGGAATTAGCATGAAGAATCAAAATCCAAATCAGGGACCGCACTGAACTCTGGGATTGGCAAAGCAGAGACGCACTGCATGATGGAAGATCTCTGCTCATGATGTAAATGAACCCACACCTACACACATCCAGCTTTGCAGTTATCAGACCATTCTAGTTATTGATATGCAAAACACTGAATCTGCCAGATTGCATTGTGAGCTCCCTCAAGGAACATTGACCATAGCCAGGAGTGATCAGCTCCAATTGTCCTGCATAAATAAAACCACTCTGGGGTACTTCATTGAGACATTGTTTACCCATAAACAAACCTAGTTCTACAAAAACCCCTACCCAAATTCAAACCCTTGTTCTGATGCCTGGATCCAAATGGTGCGTCAGATCCACTGGGACTCCACATTTTCCTGACTGATCATGTTGGGGGCTCTGCCTATCTCAAGTGCTCCGGACCCTGAGCTGAACAGCCTGTCTCCTGGAAACTTCTGAGCTGCATGGAGTGGTGAGACCCCGCCCCCGATTTCCCCCCCGAACTCACTCTCTCTCTCTTCTAGTCCAGGTACATCTTTCTACTTTTGTAATCAAACCTGGGCTAGCCCTCTCCAATACCCCAACTGAAATTGTGTGGTATTGTGTTAGATTGTTTTTCCCTCCTTGTATGGCATCACTATTAGTATCATAAGTTTTTATTTACCTGGCAATAAACTACCAATCACGCTGATGGCCAGTCTCTCTCTTTCTCCAAACTTAATTTACTCCTTTGTGTTCTTGGCTTCTCTATCTTGCTCTGCAGCAACGCTTCTTTTACCTAAGCCAAAGATCCCTGGAGTGCCCAAAAATCCTATGGGGTTTGCTCATCAAGGGGGTTACTGCTAGGACAATTGTACAGTGAGGGCGGAGGCAGCTGAGAAGTGCTGCTCTGCCTAGCCTACAGAGTCCAGGGACATATAAGGGTGACAGCTGAAAGTGCTGTTTGACCCAGCCTGATTGAGTCCAGGGGCAAATAAGGGGAGCAGCTGAAAGTGCTGTTTGGACCCAGCCTGCTCATAGGTGTGCTTTATTCTGGTGCGGTGAAAGGGGCACATAAAGGTGGCAGCTGAAAGTGCCATGTCACCCAGCCTGCTGAGTTCAGGGACATATAAGGAGTCAGCTGAGAGTGCTGATAGCCCGGTCTGCTCAGATGCGCTCAGTTAATCTGGAATGGGTGTGTGTATCTGTTGTGGGGAGGGGGCATTTGAATCTGGGGCTGGAGGAACCCGCCCTGAAAACCTTAGGTCCTGCAGGATAGCTCCGTTGGGAGGGGACTTGTAGTCATATGAACACACAAGTAACACAAGCAGCACACTAATAGAATCGCACCCCCTCTTCCAGGAAGGGAACCCTAATAAATGAGTATACCTCAAGGTGATGGGCAAATCTGGTAACACCAGCTGGCACTCAGACAACACAGTGATGAGCACTGTGTGTGTATTTAACAGAACGCCTGAAAACCTAGGAAATGGACCCCCTAAAACAATGGAGAGAAGAGGCATTAAAAACCAGCAGGCCTCCTCGCCCAGAAGAAAGTGAAGGTAAAAGGAAATGTACGTCTGTTGGGACAGACTTGTGGGAAAGAGGGTCAGGGTGAAGTTTGTTTATCTGAAGACCTGACAAACTATGCCAATGTTTGCTTTGGTTTTAAGGTTTCAGGTGAACTCAAGTGTATCTCAAAGAAAGTAAAATAAACTTGTTTTGCATAAGCTGTGAGGGAGAGTTAAAGGAGTTAAAGATAGAGCTGCTGCATTTCCTTTGCATTCTTTGGTGTGGGTGGCTTTTTGTTTGAAGCTATTCCATCCCTCTTTTGGGTCTTGATTTCTTTGTAAACTTTTAGTCAGTCACTTCAAAAAAAAAATGTGAACACACAGTGTTTACCTACTATCCTTTACATTATTTTCCCACTAATTTAGACTGTTTAATCCATGAGTAAAAATACTAGGCATACTTGAACAAAACAATTGTAATGGAAACAGTTTATCCACATCTGATTACTCATCCATTCAAATGAAAATTGCTTGTTTTTAGGGTATGTCTACACTGCAGAGTGAGGTCTACTTATTTTAAATCGACTTTCACCCCCTGATTTTTACAAGTCACAGGAGCAAATTCACACCACACTTCTTGCGCCAGGCTTGTGCGTCCACACTCACCCACTTGGGTTGACATGCAAAGCCGTGAACTGTGGGTGGCGGAAGCTGTTGGGAAGATTTTCATCATCCCATGATGCAATGCTCCTTCCCCCTCCCTTCTTGCCCCAAACAAATAGGAAACCATTTTTTTTGCGCCGTTTGTTTATTCATGCGTTCACCATTGCTGCAGAGACATGGAGCCCACTCAACTCTGCACTATTATTGTGAGCATTGCAAATACATCCTGGATTATTTTCAAAGGCGAGAGAGAACCCAAAGCACAGACAACAGCAATGTCACTGAGGCTGCCCTGCTACAAGCCATCAAGCGGAACAATTCCCGATTGCTGCAGGCTGTTACGCGTCATCTGCAGTTGGTGGAGCCCCGGTTCTGGTCCTGAGAAACAAGCACAGACTGGTGGGACTGCATCATTATGATGGCTGTGGGATGATGACCAGTAGAGGCAGAACTTTTGTAAGCGAAAGGCCACTTTCCTTAAACTTTGTGCGGAGCTGTCCCTGGCCTTGAAGCACGTGAATACTCGCTTGAGATCAGCTCTGATGGTGGAGAAGTGAGTGACCATCACTCTGTGGAAGCAGGCAACCCCAACTGCTACCAATCAGTTGGGAATCAATTCAGAGTCGGTTAATCTACAGTGGGAGTTGCCGTGATTCAAGTGTGGAGGGCCATCAATAGACTTCTGCTACAAAGGGTAGTGACTTTGGGAAATATGCAGGACAGAGTGGATGGGTTTGCCGCGAGGGGGTTCCCAAACTGCGGGGCAGTTATTTATGGCACGCACATCCCTATCTTAATGCATGAACACCTTGCAACAGAGTATATAAACCTCAAGGGGTACCTTTCAATGGTGTCGCAAGCCCTTGTGGATCACAGGGGTTGTTTCACTGACTTCTATATGGGGTGGTCTGGGAAGGTGCATGATGTGTGCATATTTAGGAATTCAGGTCTATTCGTGAGCATGGAGGTGGGCACTTTCTTCCCAAACCGAAAAATTAATATTGGGGATGTGGAAATGCCAATAGTGATCCTAGGGGATCCTGCTTACCCCTTCCTCCCTTGGCTAATGAAGCCATACAGTGGGCACCTCAACAGCGACAAGGAGCATTTTAACAACAGGCTCAGCACTTGCAGAATGGTGGTGGAATGTGCATTTGGGTGTTTAAAGGCCAGATGGAGATGTCTCCTTACTAGGCTGGACATGAGTGAAAAAAACATCCCATCAGTTATATCTGCATGCTGTGTTCTTCATAATGTGTGTGAAGCGAAGGGGTGAAGCAGGGCTGGGCTGTGGAGACAGAAAGACTGGCCACCAATTTTGAGTAGCCAGATGGCAGCAATATGCTCAGAGCCAACCGCAGAGTACTTAACCTTTGGGAAGCATTGAAAACCAGGTTCTGCAATGACACGCAATAATGTTTTCTGTATATGTGCCTTTCTTTATCATCTCCCCCACCATTGATATCAGTACCCTCCAAATCCCTCCCCAAGCAAGCTATGACTTATTAAAGAGACGTCTTGAAATGCTGCAAAGTTTTGTTTATGAACATTCCGGTGGGTGTAGAGGGTGGGGCACGAGTGTTAATTCACAGTTTAAAGGGACAGTGTGGTTGTTTGCAGTAAAGTTCTCAACGGGGCGGCCACATCCTTCAGCTTGCCTCCACTGGGATGGAGTGCGCCACATACTGCAGCCTTCCCAGTCTCCTCCTAGGCTGCTTGGGGGAGTGGGGGAGGGCAGCAAAGTGATCGGTGGAGGAATGTTGTGAAGGGACTGCAGAGGGACTCTGACCCACCGCCGCTCTTCCTGTAGTGCCACAAAATGCCTGAGCATGTCTGCCTGATCCCGCATTATTCGCAGCATCTCCTGCTCCTGTGCAGATCTTCTATGCTCCATGTCCAGTTTCTGGGACAAGGACATCCTCCATGCTTGGAGCTCTGTTTCTGCAGCCACGGAAGTGTTCATGAGCTCGCTAAACATTTCGTCCCACAATTTTTTCCCCCCTTTTCTGATCTGGGAATGTATTTCTGCAGCAGTTCTGGTGGGAGGGACCAAGACCGAGGTGTCTACAGAAAGACAATAAATGCACAACGTTGCCATTGTTAGCAGACCCAGAGAACTGAAGCAACTGCAACAATGTGAAAAATACTCCCCTTAGTGTGCACAAGGCTAAGCCAGACCCGCATTCCACTCCAAGCATCTCAGAAGGGTCAGCTCACTCTGCCGTTACAGAGGTTTGGGACAAGGTAGGCGCAGTTGATCAAAGGACACTGTGGGTTAATTGTATCATCTGATACCTTTGGACAATTATAGGACTCTATACCCATAGAAAGGAGACTAAAGGAGTATAGGGTATCGATTGTATAGCTTAGGTACTTTAAACATGTGCGGTCTTCCCTAAATGACCATGAGCGATATCAGTCTCCTGAGGGTAGCGCAGGAGGAAAGGGAAGATTTGCTGCATGCAGTGGGGTACAGACCTGGCCCTTATGCTGCTATGCTGTGTTCCGCCCTGATTCTGGCGCAGCTGAGTGCAGTGTGGCACAGTAAGGTATGCTACTGTGGCAGAAGAAACAAGGTTGCCCTTCCCAGAAACCTTGTGCATAGGGTAACAGGTTACCTGCATGAGAGTTTCCTTGAGATACCAGTGGATGATTCTTGGAGCATTCCTCTGCACATCAATAATCTGTTCCCAGAGTAACCCCCCAGTAAAGTCCATTAACACCAAGAAATCCCCTTCCCCCCAATTAAAAAGGCCATTTTAGACATTGGATGAAGGACATAACTGCTAAGAAGAAGAATAAAAAAAACTCACCAGATGTGCCTTCCCCAGGATCCCGATCATTATGGCTGTCCTGTGTGTTGCTGGACTGCTCCGGGGTCAGGAATAGGTCCTGGCTGTCTGGGAGAATGGACACCTCACTCTCCTGAACCCTGATTTCCTCATCCTCCTCCTCGTCCACAGAGTCCTCATCATTATCCCTGGACTGGGATCCAGCGGAGGTATCAATGCTGTGTGGCAGCACTGTGGTGGGATCACCACCGAGAATTACATGCAGCTCCTCATAAAAGTGGCATGCTTTGGGCGAGGAGCCAGAATGGCTGTTCGCTTCCCTAGCTTTCTGATATGCCTGCCGTAGCTCTTTGATCTTCACACAGCACGTCCCTGTTGTGCCCCTCCTCCAACATGCCCTGGGATATCTTCCTGTATATGTCCAAATTTCTTTTGCTGGCTCTGAGCTGAACCACAATGGACTCCTCGCCCCACAGACTGGTCAACTCCATGCTGGAGCACGTCTGGGCCTTGAAATTGCCATGACAAGTTCAGCTATAAAGCTCTCTCCATGTTGGCTGCGCAGGAAATTCAAATTCAAATTTTCCCAGGGCTTGAGGTAAGGGGTGATTTCCTGTTTGCATGGCCACATAACAGCAGTGCATGAATGTCCAGAGTGGTCACAACGGGGCATTATGGGATAGGTCCTGGAGGCCATTAACATTGAATTATGTTACATTCTGTGTACACTGATGCAAATTCGACCCATGAAATTCAAATTATGCGCTACACCACTTACGGAGGTGGTTTTATTAGGTCAACTTTTACTGTGCTTCAGGTCAACAGAACTAATGTGCCAGTGTAGATGCAGGCTTTAGGAATTTGACATAAGTGACGTTATGTCGACCTCCGTCGCCAGCGTAGACCAGGCCTTAGACAAAGAGCCCTGGATTAGATTGACATCTCACCATCTAAGTCCAGTACCACAGTCAGAGTTGAAAACTCTGCTATGCAGCAATATTGACCACACCATAGAACTACAGTTATCTCCTTTTCTGAGAAGATGGAGAAGAGCAGACAGAAGCTGTGGTATTAGGTTATATGGTCTGGTAAATCAGCTTTTGTAAGTGTGAAAGCAGATTTTTCAAACTGATCTAAACCTCATTGTTTGCTTATGCTTTCCCCACATGTACTAAAAAGTGTAAAATGGTATTCGCACCTTGCAAAGAGGACATACAGGAAGATTATTAGGTCCAGATTCAGCATTGCTCTAGGCTGGTGCAGAGGGACCATAGGGTAGGCTTCAGGGTCCCAAGCGAATGCTCACAATGCAGAGATGCCCAATGCCCAGTTACAGAGCTGGTTCCACCAGTTCTGTGCTGCCTACACTGCAGGCCGGTGCACAGGACACATACTGGGGCAGCCATTGAATAGACAGGAGGTGCAGCTAGGGCAGAACTGTGCCTTTTGAGTTCTGCTCCACTGCTAAGCCCCATAGGTGCCACGAAAGGAGGGCTGCAATGTCAGGTAACCCTGAGAGCTGCCCTAGCCTGTGCTATGAGCCACATTCACCCATGCAGGTAGGTCTGTTGTAGGGGAGGCACAAGCAGGTGCTCCTTCGTCTTTACACTGGCATGACTGTTTTTAACTTTCAGAAGAACAAGTAGCTGAGGTATTGCTCTGACAAGCGATAACCAAAATCTGTGAGGAACTGAAAGAAAAACAGTATTTTAAATTACCTTAGAAAAAAACTGCACAAAAAGAACGCTAAGATTGCAAGATCAAGCACTCAAAAGTTAGTCAGTGTTAGAATTAAGGTTGCCCATGCAACCTAAAATTGGATCTCTTGTGCATTTACTTTATGGTAGTCTTCAATGACATTCACACATACTATTTTTTCCACAGGACCCCTGCCACGTTCAGTGCACAGAATGGGCCGGTGTCATGACCAAGATGTGGGCGGTCTGACCTCGTGGTCACAGCAGGATGCAGGCAAGGTCAGATACCAGGAGATCAGAGATCGAGACCGGCCAGAGGGCAAACAGAGTAAGATGTCAGGAGGCATCAGATTGCCAGGAGACCAGCAGCAGGAGCAGGTATCATAGGGGAAGCAGTCCTATGCAGGAAGAATCCAACTGCATGTTCCTGTGCTGGGTTCACACAGAGGTGGTGAACTAGTCAGGATTTCCTGCCTTCTGCCAGCTGGATTACAGGACTGGAGTCCTCTGCTGGGGTTCAGCTTCTATTCTGGCGACTGTTAGTAGGTCACTGGATGGCAGGTTGGAACTTGCTAGCTCCTAAGAACCCTGTGAACCAGGGCTCATCACCCTCTCCCCAAGAGGTGCCCTCAGGGAGATGTGGAGCCAGGCTTTTCAGGGTGATTCCTAGGGAACACCTTAACAAGTGGGGGGGCAGGTACGTTGTCCACAGGTTCCAGGTGCCTTCCTCAAGACATACCCCTCCCACTCAACAAGATACCAAAGCCTGCCACGTTTACATTTCGAGTCCAGGATTTCATGGACCACATATTCCTTGTGACCCTGGCCCTGGACTGGTGGAGGATCTGGTTGGGTCCTGTGAGGAAAACGGTTTTCTGTGTAGGGTTTCAAAAGTGATACATGAAACACCAGATGATCCTTCAGGGAGTGGGGTAATTGTAGTTCAGACATGGCTGGATTAAACTTCAATAAAGACACAAAATATTCAGGTTGCTCTCAGTCCCAGCAGACCAGTCACTGGCCCCAGATCAATTTGCACTGTAGATCTCCAGCAAAGACACAGACTGTAGTCAATACTGTAATAAACTAACTAAACATTAACTAGGCAAAATAAATAAGAATTAGTTACAGGTTAAAGCAAGCAACATATATGCACAAATGAATTTCAGCCTGTGATTCAAAAGGTGGCACAGATGTAGTAATCTATCAGTACTGAATGTGTTTTTAGGGCTTAACCCAGGTCAACCCTGAGGATCTCTGCTTTTTGTTTCTTAGCTCCAGCCCCTGTGAGAGCCCAAATAGCTAAGAGACTAAAAAAATTGTCACATTAGCTACTTTTATTTCCCTCTTTCAGCATTAAAACCAATGGAATGGCCTTCTGCATGTACTTCTCTATGGATGGATGTGGGCAATTAAAGCTTTTGCTCTATGATGGCCGACGTAATTTTGAGAATCCTCCTGGATAGGTGGGGAGAACCATTCTTAAGCTCACAATTTACAAGCATTTTATAGAGTCTAAATACTAACCACATCCTTACAAGTCTAACACTTGTCTTGAACAATGTTAACAAAGAGGAGTGCTATGAATTTGTCAGTGCTCAGCTGATGCCTACAGACTTGGCAAGAGCTGGCACCTAGTTTACCAGCATCACAGTGGGCCATTTTGGAAAAGTGGTCCACCACCTCAGGAGAAGCAGAAATGGTGCTGGCATCATCGTTCCTTTCCTATAGGGGTGAGATGTCGATGGCCCACATCGGCTTGGTGGGAGGGAGTGATGAAAAGGTCAGAGGACCTGAACTGAAGGGTTGCAAGACCTGATTTTAACTCCCTCTGTTCTCGTAACCAATTGTCTATATGTCTGGTGAGGTCCAGGAGGGCATCCAGACTCATGGGTATCTCTACTCGGGCTAATTCATCTTTAACTTCTTCTTGTAGGCCCCACAGGAATTGGTACATCTGTGCCGCCTTGTTCCAGTTTGTATCAGCATTGAGGTGGAATTGCTGACATGACTGGGTGGAAGACCTCTCAGTTGGACAGTACTGGGGCGTCACACACCAAGAGAGGGAGGCCTATTATAACGTTTCCCCAAACAACAGTCTGATAACCAGGCTCAGCTCTGCATGATCAGTAGTACAGGACTAGTGATGCATCATGAACAGGTGATGGCACTGGTTTATAAAATCCCACAGTTGCTGGTGACTACCCATCAAACTATTCTGCTAGATGTATCAGGAAACAGGGCTGTGCCTGGAGTGTAGCCTTTGCAGCACACAATAGGTTTATTTGCTCCTGCAATAGCTGGTTCTCCAAGGTCATTGGATGACCTGGGCCTGCGGGCCTTTCTGGCCCGCCAGATGGTGAGTGGCCCACTCAAACATTTCTGGTGCTCCCAGAGGGTTAGCCAGGTCCATTCTGTTGGCACCAAGGATAATAATATCATCTCACCTCACAGATGTGATATGAAGATAGATAACACCATGAGAGAACCATGGAAGTGCCCAGGAGGAAATAAATAATTTTGTACCACTGAAGGGTGTGGATGGCACAAATAAGACCTACAGCCACACATCAAAGCAAGGGGATACAAAGAAATATTAACTATTCACTGAGCATGGCCCATCCTGTGAATTGAGTGAAGTAAGGGTTCTGTGGAAAAATAGTATGTGATCATATAAGAGACCAAGACAGCCTGCTTACCTAGTTTCCATTGAAAAGTTTGACACAATCAGCACGTTCCCATAGAACGTGGGAACGTCATCAACATTTTCTAGCAGAAAACTATTATACCAGAAAACTTTCAGTCCACTTTAGTTTCAGTTCCCCAACCTCTGTAGTATTGTGTAAAAAGCTGCTTTTCTCAAGGCCCCAAAATGGCAAAAGGGTTAACATCAGCTTTTGAATGCTTGACTTAGCAACATTAACTATCTGCTACCACAGGAGTTTTCTACTTTCCTGTAAAAATCATATTAAAAAACCAGAAAAGTCATCCTTGGGAACCATACTGACCTCCCTATGACTCATCACCACGACTGAGTGGGTTAGATCCACAGCACAGTCCTCTACCACTTGAACTAGTGGTGTATCTGCTACCAGAAGGAGGCTGTTATCCTCTATGGGTCAGCCACTGGAGGAGGATGACACTCGCTTTGCCAGTAAGTTCACAGTTATTGCCTCAGTGCAGCAGGGGGGCATTGAAAGCGTTGGAAAGGCAGTCTCCCCGGCTGCCTGGCCCCATCAGATGGGAGGTGTAATTGCAGAAAAATGCCTCTTCAGCCCTGAATCCCTGGGCTAAAGCATGCTTAGTCTATGCTTATTCACTTTGTGAAGAAGAAGCATGCTCAAGCCTAGAGGGAAGCTTCAGAGAATTTAGCCTCTAACAAGTATGGATAAATTGATTTTTCAGAGACTTATAATTTCAGCAGATTTCCTTGTGAATGACAGAAGGCACATCCCTGACACAAGAGTGACCCTCCTGCCAAATGTAAAGTCTCTGCTCCTGTCATGGTTCAGGAATAGTTGAACTTCTGACCCCTGTGGTAGTCTCTGACTACACTCCCTTCAGGTATAGGCCATGAGCCTTTTCCTCCATGGGGTAGAATCCCAAGATTCGTCCACGCTTAGAGGGGATGCTGGATTACTGTACGCTGGGTACTAACTGTAATTGCTCAGCAGATCCAACTGAACTTGATACCTGCGGTTCTTCCTTTTGGGAGTTGTGACAAGGGGTGAATACAGTGACCCAAGAAAGCCTTCTTAAACCAAAGTTTTATTTAATCACAATAGTAGGAACAAAGCATAGCAAAAGAAGAGAAATTTTAAAACACTAATCAGTCTATTTGCAATCTAGTTAAGTGTTAGATAGGCTTATCTTTCCAAAGGTTGGGGATCTGGGTGTCTGGGACAGAGCAGTCTGTCCCCCAACAGTCTATCTCAATCTTCCCCTAATAATACAATTATTTATAGTGTATATACAATTTAACCCCCCTCCCAAGAGGATCTGTGGCATAGTCTGCACTAATTAAAGTTAGGTCGACAGAAGCCGCCTTATGTCGACCTAATAATGTATGCATCTATGCTACCAGATCCCTTCCCCTGGCGTAACTCATCTGTAACATTGACCTAATTACTCCACCTCCATGAGAGACGTCGCAGTTAATTCGATGTTGATGGGTTGATAGAGAGGCAATGTAGACGCAATGTGTAAATTAACTGAATTGGCCTCCAGGAGGTATCGAGCAATGCTCTGCTGTGACCACTCTGGAGATCATTTTCAGCTCTGCTGTACAGTAGCCAGATATGCAGGAAACAGCCCCTCCCTTGTTAAAGCCCCAGGAACTTTTGAAATTCCATTTCCTGTCTGATCAACATGGAGAGCTCGCCAGCCCAGCTGATCATGGCGACTGAATACCTAAAAACATGCTGCAGCTGGAAGAAGGTATGAGGTGATGAATCTTATTGGTCTGTGGGGAGAAGTGTCTGTGCAGGCACAGCTCCTATCCAGCCAGAGACCTGTAGACAACTATGAAAAGATCATGAGGGACATGGTGTAGAAAGAGTACAGCAAGGACACGTAGCTGTGCTGCATGAAAATCAAAGAACTTCGGCAGGCATACCAGAAGACAAGGGAGGCGAACAGTCGTACTAGTTCTGCACCACAGACACGCCGCTTCTACAATGAGCTGCATGCAATTCTCAGCAGCACCCCGCCACTACCCCCAAACGCAGCATGGATATCTCACAGGATTCTGTGTCCTGGGACATCTCAGGTAACAACGAGGACAGTTTAGATGAAGAAGAAGAGGAGGAGAATGGGAGACAGCTGAGCGGGGGATCCATTCTCCCTCAGAGCCAGGAGCTGTTTTTAACGCTGGATCTGTCCAGCCGGTCACAGGACAGCATGGTAGGGGTTACATGCACTCATGTTTTGTGCTTAATATAAAGAAAAAGTGAGGTGAAATGAGTATCTGCTTTCCAGTGGCCAATACAGCAATGCAGTGGGTGCCCCCTAGAAATCACTGTTTATGTGCACCGGAATGGCCCGGTAATCCTCTGTGGAGATCTACAGGAAATTTTCATAGAGGTACTTTGCAATCCTTTGCAGAAGGTTTCTGGGGAAGGCTGCTTTATTTCCTCCACCACAGTAGGACACTTTCCCATGTCAAACCAGTATTAACTCTGCAGGCATCATTGTGGTACACAGCATTGCAGCATAAGGCCTAGGTCTGTACCCGGACACTTGCAACATTTGCTCCCTTGCCACCTCTGTTACCCTCAGGAGACTGATATCCCATCGGGTCACTAGGGCAATGGTTCCCAACTTGGGGGATGGGACCCCTTTGGGGGGCACCAAAGATTCCAGGGGGTCCATGAGGCTTCAGTAATATTGAGGTCATTTAGCCCCCCAAGCTCCATGCCAGATGCTGCAGCCTCACGCTCCATGCTAGCCAGAGTGGAGGAACAGCTCCCCTCACCCCACTCCCAGTCCTGCACTGGGCAGGCACCCAACTGGAGAGGAGCAGCCTTGTGCCAGTAGGGGCCAGGAACAGCTTCAGCCAAACCACTAGAGCCTGCCTCCATTACCCTCAGTCCATTAGGGATGGGAAGAGGTGGGACCACACAGAGCATGCAGTGGTGGCTGCACCGGAGAAGGCTTAGTTTCTTACTCAAGTTAGAGTAATTATTATGTATTTTGGGGTTATCATCATCATTTATTGGGATTGTGTGTTTATGGCCGGTAAGGGGGCTGGGCAGGGGGGTAAGCGTGTTTATGTGTTTTACCTAGCACTAACTAGGGGGGCTTTCACTCAAAAAGGTTGGGAACCACTGACCTAGGGGAGATAGGAGCACTTGTCATGAAAACTTCCGCTACCAGACAACAGAGCACACGATCCTCCACCCATGGCGATTTCTGGGTCCCTCACCCCTGGTTTCCCTAACGTGCCGGTGGTTTGGTTGGCAGGGATTGAATCTGCAGGGCCAGAGCAACTACTACCAGTAGCGTTAAGGAAAGTGGGGGAGTGCTGGGGTTCTTTCATTGCTGCAAACCCCCATCTGAGGTGTCTCAGTGAAAGAGCACAATTTGGGAGGCTTAATTCTGGTCCCACGTCTCAAAGCAATGTCTATGTTGCTAAGGGGATGGGGCATTGTCTTCTGCTGTGCTCCCAACACGGGTTTTTCACAAGTTGCAGCACAAGTCCCATTACCCATGCCACTGGGCCACACACTCCATGGCTAGAACAGCAAACCAGTTCAATGAATAGCTAGGGGTTCTGATTCTCTTCTGGCTTGCACCTGAGTGTAATAAGGGGAGTGATTTTTAAATAGCAACCTTGCCCTAAACCCAGGGTATGCATTGACAATGGTTGTCTTGTGCTTTGCATGTCGTAGAGTGGAAAGCGTGGCCTTCAGCACATCCTCCACACCTGTGGAGAGGCTTTCACAGATTAGAAGGTGGAAAAATAGAACTAGTGATTACACGTTCAACAAGATAATGAATGCCTCTGGGACTGCTGACAGAGCTACGAGCCTGAAAGATGTCATTGTCCAAAAACCTGGACATGGAGAGCAGCCCAGGAGCATGCCATGCAGAATGATACACTGTGGATAATGAAGGACCAGACACATTGAGCTGTGTGGATGAGCTTCATGAAGAGCAGCTTGAGGCTAGATTCCTGCTGCAGTCTCAGCAAAATGACCTGCAAGCATCAACCTGTTCCCATAACAAGGACATAACAAGACCCATCCAAACGGCTCTGACAACAGAAAGGGGAGTAAAGACACAGACTGCCATCCTGACCCTGAACAATGTATATCAATGACCCTAATGTGCAACTAAATTACCTTAAAGTACAGAAGGCTCCACCCTGGGAACAAACAAAGTACAGAAATAAGAGAATAGTCATGCTTGCAATTAGTTGGTGATTAATAACCATCCTGAAACTGGAGGCAGCATGACACAGCAAGGCCCATAGGCTTAAATGAGAGCCAGCAAGTATAAAAGATAGGGTAAGCACATGGAAACTTTGGGTCTCATTCTGCACTTGTCATCTGGCGCGTTGGATTCGTGACTGATGGAGGCCCGGCTCCCTCCTCGTGCCCAGTCTAATTGGCCAATAAGCTGGCTCGAGCAGCACATAAAAGGACTGGTAATTATATCATACCAGCTTGCAGGAATTCTTGGGTATGAATGTGAGAATGTGATTGCTTTTTTACATTCTTACATTTACAATAAAGTTGGTGTATTGCCTTATCCCCCTGAATAAGATCCTGCTAGTCTTTTCTTTTACAAGTATAACACAAAGACAAGCTGCATTTTTTTCCCCTCCCAATTTTCATCACACGTTTTGCCCAAGGTTACATTATTTTCCTGGTCTTTATGTGTGTGAAATAAAAAAATCAAGGTTTTGAATATGAAGTACTTTTTATTTTTTCCAAGCAAGGGGCTGTGAAACTAATGCAACAGAGGGGATGGTATGGGAAGGCACAACAACGATAAACAGTGGACTTTACTGTGGGTCATTACTGAAATGGGTTTTAAAGCCTCCCTGAGACACAGAGCTCCTAGCTGGGCTCTTCTTATCACCTTGGTATCCGGCTGCAAAAAATTAGCTGCTAACCTATCTGCCTCCATGGAAACCTCTCTCTTTGCCTCACAGATATTATGGAGCACACAGCGATAACAATGGGGCTATTGATTTCACTGAGGTCTAACCTAGTAAGCAAACTGCACCAGTGACCCTTTAAATGTCCAAAGGCACATTCCACCATTCTGCACTTGCTCAGCCTGTTGTTGAACCAGGCCTCACTGCTGTCCAGGTGGCCAGTGTACAGCTTCATGAGTCATTGGTACAAGAGGTATGCTGGGTCTCCCAGAATCACTATTTGCACTTCAACATCAATGGTTATTCTGAGATCTTGAAAGAAAGTCCCTGATTGCAGCTTTCTGAACTGAGCTGTGTTCCTGAAGATGCATGTGTCATGCACATTTCCTGAGCATCTGACACTAATGTGGGTGAAACGCCCTCTGTGAGCCACCACACTTGCAATACCACTGAAAAATATCCTTTGTACTCTTTGACAAGCTGATCTGTGCTAAGACAGATGCAACGCATATCCCTATCACCTCACCACAGTTAACGAATGGTTTTGCCGTGATGGGATTCACTATGTCCTGCATGTTGCCCAGAGCTACTAACTTTCTTAGCAGAAGTTGGTTAATGGCCCTGCACACAACAGCTTCCACAATGGATTTACTAGCTCTGAATTGATTCCCCAGTAGCAGTTTGGCATTGCAAGCTTCCACAGAGCAATCTCCACTCTTCTCCACTGTCAGAGCAGCCCTTATTTTACTGTTGCTATGTTTCAGGGCTAGAGAAAACTCTGCACAAAGTTCCTGGAATGTGGCCTTCCACATTTGAAAGTTCTGCAATCATTGCTCATCTGATGGCTACATAATGATGCAATCCCACCAATTAGTGCTTGTTTCCCAGGATCAGAACCAGCACTCCCCCCCCCCCCGGGGCATGTTCAGCTGTTGCGCAACTGCCAGCAGCAACCAGGAATTTTGTTTTATGGCTTGCAGCAGGGCTGTTTGATTAACAGTGCAATATTCCACGCATCGGCTCCTGTCCAGGCTCTGGAAATACCACAGAATAATGTGTGAGGTATTTGTAACACTCACAACAAGAGTGCACATCTGAGCAGAGTCCATGCTTATCAGGCTATGACATGCATGCAGCTGAGCCAGGATTTCGAAAAGAGGCACAAAAGATATGAGTTGTTTGCTGTAGCTATCAAGGGAGGGAGGAAGGAAACTGAATTGTGGGAGGTTGAAGTCATGTTCCCAT
This sequence comes from Mesoclemmys tuberculata, assembly GCA_007922155.1. Lineage (NCBI taxonomy): Eukaryota > Metazoa > Chordata > Testudines > Chelidae > Mesoclemmys > Mesoclemmys tuberculata. The sequence goes on along the minus strand of ML675603.1, from coordinate 71,770,658 downwards.
TCCCCCCTGGGACAGTGTTCTGGTCCCATGGGGCACTGCAAGCCCTTCCCAAAACCCCTTGCAGTTAGTTGCATTGTGAGATAGCTACCCATGATGCACTGCTCTGTGCATTGATACAAGTGCTGCTAGTGAAGACATACTCCAGTGACACAATGACCATGGTGTGGACACACCCAGCCAACTTAGTTACTGTGGCAGCTTTGACATGACTTGTGTCTTTAAACCATCCTGGAGCTTTCAATCCTCTCGCCTCAACAAGGACCGAGTTCCTCCTGTTGACTTGATTAGCAGATCCACAGGGGGCCTGCTATTTGGAGCCAGAGCTTCAAAGTGAATTGCTTTGTTTGTCCTTTCAGTGTTTGCAGAGAAGAACATATCAGGATTCAGCTTCCCCTTCGTGGGGGCATTTCCTGACAAAGCTGCCCATGAATTAACACAATATATTCATATAGTAATCACCACAGTGACTGGATTGGTGAAGCCACATTTGGAGTATTGTGTCCAGTTTTGGGCCCCCCACTACAAAAAGGATGTGGACAAGTTGGAGAGTCCAGTGGAGGGCAACAAAAATTATTAGGGGGCTGAAGCACAAGACTTATGAGGAGAGGCTGAAACAACTAGGCCTGTTTAGTCTGCAGAAGAGAAGAATGAGGGGGGATTCGATAGCAGCCTTTAACTACCTGAAAGGGGGTTCCAAGGAGGATGGAGCAAGACTGTTTTCAGTGGTGGCAAATGACAAAACAAGGAGCAATGGTCTCAAGTTGCAGTGGGGGAGGTCTAGGTTGGACATTAGGAAAAACTTTTTCCCTAGGAGGGTGGTGAAGCATTGGAATGGGTTACCTAGGGAGCTGGTGGCATCTCCATCTTTGCAGGCTTTTAAGCTGAGGCTTGACAAAACCCTCGCCGAGATGATTTAGCTGAGGATAGTCCTGCTTTGAGCAGGGGGTTGGACTAGATGACCTCCTAAGGTCCCTTCCAACTCTAATATTCTATGGATCAAGATTCATTCATACATTATTACTGGCAGCTCCAACTCACCTCCAAAACAGAGGGACTAGCGTGACAGACTCCTCAGGGTACATCCTGAAACTGTGCCCCCTCAACTCTCCAGTCTGGGCTGCCTCTCACAATGCTTCGCTAATGACAAGCAGCGAACTCCTGCAGGTGCCGTTATCATTCAGTCGCCAGCATGCAGCGATACATGAATACTCTAAACCACTTGTGAATCATACAAGGGAAACACCAACAAATCCTCCCAGCCCCAAGCCTTGCAGCCCAGAAATGTACCATCTTATATTGCTTAAGCCCTTCTCTTGAACAATGCAAGCTTAATTAGTTCACCACTTGGTCAAAAGTGGACATGCACCAGCCTTTCTAATCCAAGCAGATTCCAAGCACTTTATCCTTATTAGTGAGGATGTTTAACACATTAAAATAAGTTTATTAATTACAGAAAGATAGATAGATTTTAAGTGATTAAGTGCTAAGCATAAGCCTAAGTAAACAAGCATTCTAAATCCTAAACTTTCCGACTAAGCAAGAGTTGAATCAAACAGCTTTTCTCACCTGGGACCAGTCTTCCCATCATTCTTGTAGTTTCAGCTTAGGTAGGGGAGGAGAGAGATGATCTCCTGGTGCCACTGTCCCTTATTCTATACTCTCATTCCCTGTCCCAGGGAAGATACTGGCCCAGATACATCCTCCTGGTGACCTGGGCAATCCCCATTGTATGGTGCTTGCACAAAAGTCTCTTGCAGAATTGTAAATCTCGTTTACAATTCCCCTGTTGGTCAATGGCTCGTGATGGTCACTTAATGCTTAATTTGAGTGTGGTGCACCACCTTTGTCGTCACTGGAGAGCTAGCAGTGGGCATCTTCCATACTCAGAACATTTTTCAGCAACCATATAGCAAAACCTCAACTTCTTATAGCGACAATGCACGTCTTTTGACAGAAGTGTGTTTCAGCCCATCATGACCTTTCATATGGTACCTTACAAAGCATGTTGTGTGTGAAATATCACAATCCTATACAAGTGATAAATACCAGGGTTGCCGGGTGCTACTTTGAGGTCCAGTGTGTCATAATTCCCTACTAAGGTTACTGCAAGAGTGTTGGGCATTGACTATCTCAAAGACAGTATGTCAGCATCCTTTTGAGTTTTAACAATTCAAATCCCAAGTGGTGGTAGACATTGTGTTAACCACATATGCTCCTGCAATGTTTTGCATCTTTTAATACTCTGGACTACTCGAGTGATCTCATAAGTTAAGTGCATTTTCTCTGGGTTGCTGCAAGAGTAGAAAGAAGTGCTTTCTATTACTGTTAATATTGCTATTTTCCCAACTGGTGTTACATACCTCAATGTCGATAGTAATGTTTTCCAGTAAACAGGGAGGTGGTGTGCCTTAGTTTCCCCTTCCACACCCCAGTCATATCTCCTAATTTCAGAAACAAAAATAAAAATGCTTTTTACTACTTTATTTCTTTTTCTCCCCCCTTTCTACTACTGCAAGCCCCACAGAGCTAACACAGCTGAGAAAGTGAGCTGCAGATTCTATTCCATTTTGTGTATCATTATGACATTTGTTAAGTTCCAGTCAGTTACACCTTTGCAGCCTCACTGAAACCAGTTGGTTTGCAAGGATGCTACTGAGGGTCTAATTTGGCCCACACAACCATTATTACTAGGAATGTTGCAGAGGGGAAGAACTCAGTTTGATTGAGACTAGACTTTAGTTTATAGGATCAGGAGTTGAGAAAACATTGTTTTATTTGGAAACCCTGCAAATTTGATATGGAACCCCATGGTGATATTTTTTCAAAGCCATTTTGCAAGGTAGAATTTCATTTTGCAAATGGCAGATATTTCAAGTTATTTTTGAATAAGCTTGTGGATGGCTGAAGCTGGGAGACCCCCAGGATCCTCCCGGAACAAAAGACTTGAGTGCGTAGTACTTTGAGGTGGTTTATTACGAGCTCCGAGAAGTGATGGTCACCAAAATGGTTCCCAATGACTTCTGTCTTACTATTAAAGTCGCAGTTTTTATACAAAAACAGACAAAGAGCATCATGTTATTTCATTAACACTAAATTATTATCCATTAAGCAATTAATATTCAGTAGTATTACTGTTCTGTAATACAGAAATAAAAGATAGCACTGTATACAGCTGCACATTCCTCCATTATTTTTAACCTTGCTTATTAGAGCTAGTTTGTACCATCTTTATCTGTTACTTTTACTTACTAGCAAGTCCTTCTTGGGGCCAACTGTAAGGCTAGCAAATTACTGCTAAGAATACAAAATGAGGTTTAAAGTCTTCCTTTCACAGTCCCCCTTTTGGCACTATTTAGTGCCACTGTTTTCTGTAGTCTCAACCATTCTATCATAAGAAATAGAACCACCCTGATAACAAAGCCACAAGCCACCTTAAAGAGGGCTAAATTTTTAGTTCTCTCTCAGATTCTAGGTCTAGTGAGCCTAGCAGGCCTACTTGGGGTTGTTGCTGTGAAGGGGAATGTCCTAAAGGAAACATCTATTTGGTGCTAAGTTGGTTATCTGGCCACATGGTTGCCAGTCCTTCTTCTAAAATGGACACCTCCGACTGAGGTGGGACCTCCTTGCAGTGTGACACATGGATCCAGTTAGGCCCTCCTTCTAGCTTCACTGAGGTATTCACTGTTAGCAAGACCTGCTAAGGTCCTCTCCATCTGGGCTCTAATGAATTTTTCCGTTGATGGACCTTCACATAGACAGTCTCTAGGTTCCAGAGAATGGCACTTCTGTTGTGGCGGTGTAGGTAAAGCTTCACAAACCTGTGAAGAAAAAAGTCTCAACACCTTGTAAGCTTCAGGCAATGACACTTTCTTCATGCGTGAATGTTAAATTTTTAGGTGGACAACTTGGACCAGAGGAAAGCCTAAGGGGTCTTTCCATTAAAATTTCATGAGAGCTGAGGCCTGTCTTTTGGTCTGGTGTGGCCCTCATTGACATTAGGGCTATGGGTAAGGCCTCTACTCATTTGAGTCCAGTAGATGCACACACTTTAGCCCATCTGGTCTTTATTGTCCCGTTCGTGCACTCAACCTTTCGGATAATAGGGGCAATGAAACCTTTGACAGCCCAGTAATCTGCATATTTTACCAAGTATTTTCCCAGTGAAATGGCTCCCTCTGTCAGAATCCAGCTGAACTGGTATCCCGAATCTTGGAATCAAGTCATTCAGTAACTTTTTAATTACAGTGGCTGTGTTGGCCTTCCTGCAAGGATAGGCTTCGACCCAACCTGAAAACATACATACTAACACTAACACATATTCCAAGCCCATACGTTTTGGAAGCTGAATAAAATCCATCTGCATATACAAAAGGTCCAAGGTAGTGGGGCTGCTGTTCTTTCATGCTTTACAACTTTGGATACATTAAAAGCAGAACAAATAGCACATCAAGAGCAAAAAGATGATACTTGACTGCTCAAATTTGGAATGTACTGATCTTTTGCCACAAGGCTAATCAGGGCATCTCTACCCACATGTGCAGATCCATGGTAACTTTGCAAGATGGAGGGTATGAGGCCCTGTGGGAGAACAGGGAGGCTGTCCCTGAGCCTCCACACTGTATCTGGATGCAATATGCACCCTGCCCTACTCCATACATCCTTTTCTTCATTTGGGGCCTGATCTTGTATAATACCCAGATCAGCCAAGCAAATCTGGTCTGGAGTGGGTGATTTCTGTTGAATAAAGATGGCAGCAATTTGGTTTCCCGAGGAAAGGGCTGCTGCCCTTGCACTTGCACCCGCTAGTGCATTAGCCTTACTAACATCATCGGTCCCATTCGTATGTGCCTTACATTGTATAATGGCAACTTGTTTTGGCAACTTCAAAGATTCAAGTAAAACTTGGACATTCTGCATTTTTGATATTTTTTTTCTTGCTGATGTTAAAAACCCTTAGTTGCCCATATCTTCCCAAAATCATGGGCAGCCCCAAAGGCGACCTAGAATCTGTATAGATATTCACTGTGTTTCCCTCAGCTAAGCTACAGGCCCTTGCTAATGCTACTAGCTCTGCAACTTGTGCTGAAGACACCCCTGGTAAGTTCTATTGCTCTATTACTTCATGGTTGTTGCACACTGCGTATCCTGCAATTAGTTGTCCTTGTTCATCACACAGACAGGAACCATCTGTGTAAAATTCAAGTTCAGGGTTACTTAGAGGTGTACTTGATAAGTCTTCTTTTAATTTGGAGAGTTGTTTGATGATTTCAAAGCAAAAATGATCTTCTCCATCTCCTATTGGTAGCAGCATTGCTGGGTTGAAGGGTTTACCTTTTAGTGTTCTTATGTGTGGTGATGCCAGCAGAATGGCCTCATATTTGGTTAATCTTGATGCTGACAAATGTTGAGTTCGACTTTGATTAAGAATGGCTTCTACCACATGGGGAACTTGGACCATTAGCAGCTTGCCCAGCACAATTGAGGAACTTTGTTCTACTAACAAGGCAGTAGCTGCAACAGCCTTTAAACAGGGTGGGAATCCCATGGCAACTTTGTCAACAAGGGCACTGAAACAGGCTACTGGTCTTTGTACCTTCCCATGTGTCTGGGTTAATACTCCTGCTGCTATTCCATTCCTCTCATGGCAGTAGAGTGTGAAGGGCTTTGCATAGTCAGGTATGCTCAATGCAGGGGCACTCATTACTCTTGAGATTGGAGAAAGCTCTTTCTTCCTCATCTGTCCATGGAACTGGGTCTGTGATTTCTTTTCTGGTCAAAGCGTGTAGTGGCTTGGAGTACTCTGCATAATTCAGAATCCACTGCCTGCAGTATCCAGTCAATCGCAAGAAGGCCCGTATCTGCTTCTGTGTTGTTGGTCTGGGTACCTGCCGAACAGCTGCCACACAGCTAGGGAGTATTTTCCGGTTCCCTTCACTGAGCAGGTGTCCCACATACCTCAGTTCAGGTTGGCAAAACTGGAGTTTCTCTTTACTGGCTTTATGTCCTTTTAGGGCCAACACAGTAGAGTAGATGCAGACTATCTTCTTGGAGGCTTTCAGTCTGGGGAAGCCAGCAACAAAACATCCGCAGAAATGGTTAACCTGGAGCCTTTGGGAACACCAGGTCTTGCAGATCTCAATGTAGGTGAAGACAAATAGATATTGGCTATCTGGGTGGACTGGAATGGAGAAAAATGCTGAACACAAATCCACTACAGTAAAGTATGTTGAATTTGCTGGCATATTAGCCAATATAATCACAGGATTTGGCACCACAGGAAATATTGGGATGACAATGGCATTGACTGCCCTTAAGTCCTGAACAAATCTGTAGGTGTTCTTTCCAGGTAAGATAGATGTGTTGCAAGGGATTCTGGTGGGCACAATCAGTCCCTGTTGCAATAGGGTATCTATTACTGGTTCAATGCCTGCTTTGGCCTCTGGGTTTAGTGGATATTGAGACCGCATGGGTAATGGTTTGGAAGTATCAATCTGGACTTGCACTGGTTCTGCACTCAATATTCGGCCAACTTCATTTGAATGTTTGGCCCACAGTTGCAGGGGAACTGCCTTGAGCATGTCTTCCAGTTCTGTTGATTCTGCAGGCCAGTGACTAACCAGGATTTCTTCTTCAGGTTGCTCCTGCAGCCGTCCCAATACAGCATCACCTTGGCTTTCAGGTACCTCTAGAAATGTGCTAGAATTATTGCAATAAATGACAATTTTACACAATAGGTCTCATCCTAGTAGGTTTACTGGGCAGCTGTCACTTAGCAGAAATGCATGTTGTTCTGTAAAAGGGTCAATATGAACAAGCTGTTCCTGTGTTATGGGACAGACCTGTACTGTATTTGAAAGGCCTACAGCTTTTATTGCTTTCCCAGTCTTTGGTATAGTTGAAAAATCTTGCTGCCTTAAGGTGGATCAGGTTGCCCCAGTATCCACTAAAAGCTTAGTCTTTTTATTATTTATTGTTGCTTCAAAGAAGGGTCCATTTTGATCTAAAGGTACCATGGGTCCAATGATGTTAGGTTCTTCCTCTGGGCACCGTCAGTATTGATATTCATCTTGGTAGAAAACGGGTGTAGCCTGTTGCTTGTTTGCTCCCTGTGAGCCTTGAGCTGGTGGACGGGGGTTTAACTCCGCCCACTGGGTTTGCCTCCCGATACTGGGGTCTGTTAGGGCATTCCATTTTCCAGCAACCAGCTTGCTTACAATAGTGGCAAACATTATCAGGGGTTGTACTGGACCTATGCTGGCCCCTTCCTCTTTTGCCCATGCCGCCTCCCCTTCCTCTATTCAGCTTCCTTCTCCCTCTGAAGCTTGGGACGGGGGTGTGTTGTTGGGCTTGCTGTATTTGGGCCAGCATAACTTTGTTCGCTAAGCTCTTTTGCTTATGTTTTGCATTCTCTTGGCAGTGAACTGCTATTTCCACTATCTTCTCTAAGCTTTCTTTTTGCCAGCTGACAGCAATAGCTTTTAATTGCCTCTGCACCTCAGGCTGGAGTCCCTTAACAAAGGCTGCTACCAGGGCTTGGGGAGCTGTCTCTGGCTGCGGGAATCCTGAGTGCTGTTTAAAAACCTTCTTTAACTGTCCATATAATCAGCTGGTCCCTCCTTGTTTGCAATCAGAGTTTTTAGACCAGTCTGCCTTTCATGGACACTTTGTCCACGGCATTTAATAAATCTTTGATAAGGTTCCCTAAAGCTGTTGCATCAGCTGGGGCAGTTTCAGGCCATTGTACCTTTTGGCACAGCCATTTGTGGATGTCTGATGCAGTAATGAGGCGAAGCAGCTGATTCATATCTGCCCAATTTGGATTATAGCACTCCACAGTTATCTGGAGGTGCTCCTTCCAGCCAGCTGGATTTTCCTGAATGTTAGGGAAGGCTACTACTAGATTCTTTAAATCTGTTGGGGACCAGGGAACATGCATAGTAACCAGTCCATCTGGTCCCGGTACTTGTCTTGAGGACACAGAAATCTTTCAGGCTCCCTTTTCTACTGACTCCCAATCACTTCCTTCACTACTATCCTTTTCACTCTTCCTCCTCAAGGGGTTGGTTCAACATGTTTTTAGCTGCTCTCCCCCTCCTTTCTAGCCTTTTCATTTGTTTAGGAGTCTATTTTTTGATAACTTGTCAGTTAAACGCTCTGCCTCTTTCTTCTCCACCCTTTTCTTTACACTTTCAGGCTTTTCTTCTTCTGGAGAGGGGGCTGAAGGGATAACAAATTGCTTACTGCAGCACTATATGATGGGGAAAACTGAGGGGGTGCCTGAGATACGTCCTGGCTTTGTCGGGGTGGTAGTGATCTAAAACCACCACCACTTTCTATTAAGTCATCTAGCAATTCTTTTCACCTTCTTCATCACTCTCTCTCCCTTTCTCCTCTAACTGCAGGTACAATCTGACAGTTGTCTATCCCTTTCTCTAGCTTCTTGACGTTATTCTGCCACCCTCTATCTATACTTTCCTTTTCAAACACTTGTGTACCAAGTAAAATACTGTTGCCATTGATTCTGATTAATATTCTTTAGTCCCTCTACTTGGGATCTAAGGTACAAAAGCTTTTCTTTACCAAACGTCCCCTCGGGGATCGGAAATTGCTTAGGTGGATTATTCCTGGTATACCAATTTCATTTAACGAGATATTTACAGATCAGGGCCCATATTTATCATGAATAACCAGAGCCAGACTTCCCAGAGGAGGGATTGCTTCTTTTGAAGACTAATTTCCCAACCTTTTCCCTGACTCAGACACTCAAAACAGACACCACTCAATCCTGCTGAGGCACACCAACTGAGAACGTTCCCACTTGCAGCCGTACCTCTCCAGTCACTGCAGTGAAGCTTGCAGAGGGTACGGGACATCTTGAGACGAACCAGCAGCTAGTCTTGGTCAGCAGGGGGGCGGAGGGGGTTAACAGTTCAGACTCATTTACTCTACAATCACACTCCGGCTTACAGAAATATTTTAAGTGAACTTTTAACCAGAAAAAAAAGCACTTAAAATATTTGTGGTCTGGTTCTGCGCTTTTAACCAGAAACAAAAGCAGAACCAGACCACAAATATTTTAAGTGCACTTTTAACCAGAAACAGACCTCAAAGGCACTCAGACAAAATATTGTCCAGTATGCAAGCCTTTACCCTGCCCATCCCCTTCTCCCGTCAGTGGTTCTCACCTGCTCCCGTTCCGTGCTGTGAGCAAAGGTCACCTCCAGAGCCGGCTGATGAACGGTCCAGGAGCAGCAGAGGCCACCAGGAGTCGGCAGGTAAAAGATCACTGCATCCAAGTCACGGCACCAAATACTGTGGACAGCTGAGGCTGGGAGACCCCCAGGAACAAAAGACTTGAGTGCATAGTACTTTGAGGTGGTTTATTACAAGCTCCGAGAAGTGATGGTCTCCAAAATGGTTCCCAATGACTTCTGCCTTACTATTACAAAGCAGCAGTTTTTATACAAAACCAGACAGAGCGTCGTGTTACTTCATTAACACTAAATTAAATTAATATTCAGTAGCATTACTTTTACCCCAGAACAGTAGCAGCTGTATACAGCTGCACATTCCTCCATTATCTTTAACCTTGCTTATTAGAGCCAGTTTGTACCATCTTTATCTGCTACTTTTACTTACTAGCAAGTCCTTCTTGGGGCCTACTGTAAGGCTAGCAAATTACTGCTAAGAATACAAAGTGAGGTTTAAAGTCTTCCTTTCACAATGCTACAAAAGTATTTAATACAGCCAAAAATAGTCATATCCTGGACAAAATTTTGTTCATGATACCTAAAGCCTGATCTAATTCCTAATGAACTTAATGGGAAGACTTCTAAAGGAGTTGGAGTGTATCACTCGCCTTGATATTGTGAATAGATGTGTTAGGTCAGACTCGTATACCCATGTGGGTTACAGACAATGGGAGGTGCAGAGACTGCACTAGTCAATCTGTAAGATTGGAGCCCTAATCCATCAGTTCTGCACTCTGAAAATTGAACAATCTAAAGGTCTCCATTAAATTCTAAATGGACTGGATTGCGGAAGGTCTATTTTTCAGACAGGAACTGCTCCTTTAGTTCCTGTAATGTTTGCAAAAATCGGAGATAAGGCAGAGTTCCTCACAGGAAACCCCCATGTTTTCTACCTTCTGTAGATATAGATAGGGTTAATCATCCTATTGATCACAGAGACACAATATCCATTAAAAGCTTGATAAATCAGCAAGTATCTTATAAATATATGAAAGAGAAAAGAAAAAGTGAAAAGGAACAGTAAACAATTCAGCACTAATACTGATATAATTAAACAAGGAACAGCGCCAAGGAAACAAGACATGGACTGAGCTAGCTGGGAATGCAATGGACTGAGAAGCTGCACGAAGCCATAACAAAAATAGGAGAAATATTGTTAAAAATTTGCCAAGTTATATAAAAACATGGATTTTGGTTCTGAAACTGCTTCAGGAAAACAGTTATTTGAAGATGGCTTCATCTAAGAAGAGCACATTAAACCCTTTATATCAAATGGAGAGAGAGTTTCAGATTTATGGCATGCCGTGAGCGGAACTCACAGCTTCTGATATTGTTAATTGGGATTTATGAGTAAACCCACATGCACTTTGTGGAGACTGTACCATTTAACCTCTTATCTGCCCACATAAAAATACTTCTGTTTAGAGAGAATTTAAACTTGTGGCAGGTGTGGTCCAGAAAAAAAAATGCACTGGCTCTTGCAATACAAACACTCAATAGAAGCCCTGCTTTCATATATGTGCAATTCTGTTATAACTGAGTAGTAGTACTTATCAAGGGTAGAGCAGTGGTTCTCCGCCTCTTTCCTACTCAAACCCATCTCCCCCATTTAGCAATATGGGAAGAGCAGGGTGGTCATAACCCTGCGGTTGAGGATCTCTGGTACAGAGCATTATTCTGCATTTTTATATTTACCACCACCCTGACAGGATTGTGACTGCAGGAGCTCTGAAAGTCTGTCTTGTTTGAATTGCTCCAATCTGATTTTCTTTTTAGCAGTCATTTGGGAGGAAGTAGACTCTAGTAATTAAAGCCCAAGACTGAACACTGGCATGCTGAGTGCTATTATCACCTTTGTCACAGACTTATTTGTGATCTTGAGGAATTCACTTCAAGTCTTTGTGCCTCAGTTGACACTAAGGTCTCCTAGGTGTGTGCCCTCACCCCTAGACTGAAGTGATTCTCTCTCTGTGGCCAAATGACTGTTCCACTGTGGAAAGATACTTTGAAAAGTCATTGGGTGGGAGAGAATGCCTCTGTAGTCCAGTGAGTAAACAACTGGGAGATTGAAGACCCTGGGTCCAGTCCCCTGTTCCAATCCTCTCCCCTTGTCTAGCAGAGAGAGGGGAATTGAACTTGAGGTTCCCAGGTGAGTGCTCTAACCACTGGGTGAAAAGTTAGAGTGGGCACCTCCTCTTCCAGCTGTTCTTGGTGCACCAAGGCAGGCACCTAACTCTTTCCTGCAAGAAAGACCTTAGATGCCTAACCTGCCTGACTCCAGGTGGTGGGTTCCCATTCGTGGCTCAGTAAGCAGAGGTAGGAACCTTCCTGCAGCCCAGACTTGGGCACCACTCAATTCCACATGTAGCCAAGAGGCCATCTGTAACTAAAAGTTATAGCACCTTCTCCTCTGCCTGGACTTTGAATAGGGCACCTACTAGATCAGGCCCCCACATGCAACTTACACAGCCAAATGCTGATCTTCCTCCGATTTCCAAATTGCTCCAGAGCAGTGATACTCAGACCTCAGTGGTTCAGGAGACGAATTAGCAATCATTACCTGAAAGAGAAACAATAGATTCACACTACTGTGTCAGTCACTATTTATATATAATTTTAATATTATTCCCACAGCAAAATGACTAGTCAAGTATTATTTTATCAACTACAATTGGTTAACAACATAGTAAAAGAATCCTGATGGGTTAACCATTAAGTCACACAGTGTTTTGGTATCATGTGCTGCAAAGAGTCACAGAAGACACATTAAAGAGCCACTTGCTTCCAGATCAGTGGAAGATGGGGCTGGCAAGTCAGCCTGTTATGCCTGAACACATCTGAAATGTTATTCCCAGTTAGATAAGGAAAGCTTGGCTATTGTCTGCTGTCAGGAAGTTCCATCAATGTCTGTATGGGTATCACTATAATAACTAAAAACAACAAGAGTCCTGGAACACCTTAAAGACTAACAAATTTCTGTGGGCATAAGCTTTCATGAGCGGCAACCCACTTTGTCAGATGCATGATGTGGAAACCACAGACAGGCGATTATACACACACCCACCCCACCCCCAAGGATGAGAAACATAACGGGGAGGGCAAGTGCTAAAAGTCAATTCAGTTAGAGTAGATGAGGTCTATTCACAACCGTTGATTAGAAGGTGAGACCTGTGAACAATGACAATTACTTCTTGTAATGAGTAAACCATTTTAAGGCCCTATTCAGACCCAGTCTGATTGTGTCAAGTTTGCATACAAATTCTAGCTCTGCAGTTTCTCACCCAAGTCTGATTTTGAAGCTTTTTTTGTGAAGTGTGGCAGCTTTCAAGTCAGCTACAGAGTGTCATGGGAGACTGAAGTGCTCTCCTACTGGCTTATGGAGGTTACCTTTTTTTTAGGTCTTATTTGTGTCCATATATTCTTTTGCATAGTGGCAGTCCGGTTTAGTCAATGTACATGGCAGAGAGGCATTGCTGGCACATGCTGGCATGTATTACATTAGTAGATGTGCAGATGAATGAGCTCCTGATGGTGTGGCTGATGTGGTTAGGACCTGTGATGATATCACTAGAGTCGATGTGTGGGTAGAGTTGGTAACAGGATTTGTTGCAGGGATAGGCTCCTGGGTTAGTGTTCTTGTTGTATGGTGTACGGTTGCTGGTGAGTATGTGTTTCAGGTTGGGGGGCTGTCTGCAAGTAAGGATAGGCTGGTCTGCCTCCCAAGGCTTGAACGAGAGAGGGATCCTGGACATTACACTACAAATAAGGGATGGTCACATTAATACCACCCTATACCGAAAACCAACTGACTGCAATATATACCTTCATGCCTCCAGCTTCCATCCTGGACACATTACACAATCCATTGTCTGCAGCCAAGGGCTAAGATGCAACCAGATTTGCTCTGATCCCTCATAGGGAGGGAAACACTTACAGGATTGCCATAAAACATTCTTAAAACTGCAGTACCCACCTGGGGAGGTGAAGAAACAAGTTGACAGAGCCAGATGAGTACCCATAAGTTATCTACCAGAGGACAGACCCATCAAAGAAAACAGAACACTACTGGCCATCACCTACAGCCCCCAGCTAAAATCTCTCCACCACATCATTAAGGATCTACAATCTAGCCAAGAAGATGATCCCTCATTCGCTCAAGCCATGGGAGGCAGGCCTATCCTTGCTCACAGACAGGCTTCTGCTTGCCAACAACACTGAGCATTATTGCTAACAGCCTACCAATGTCAGCTAATTGACAAGCTTGGATCAGCATTTTCTAATGCATATAGCATCAGTTGGCTGCTGATGGGGAAAGGGTATAATAATGAATTCTAGTTAAATATCCAAAACTATATTTGTACTGAATAATGCATGATAATTAATCCTACATAATCTGATAACTACAGACTCATTCAAAATGGACACCAGGCAGCATCTTTTCACACATCCAGTACAAGAATATGACTCAACAATGATGGCTTTCAAATAATTAGATGCCATTCACAGTGGTATATGAATATCAGTTTCTAGACTTGTTCATTTTCTTACAGGTTACCAGGTGAGAACAGTGTGATGAATATTTCTTGGATGGCAGAGATCAGTGCTCCATTTTCAATCAAATTCTACATACAGTATAAATATTTTTCATTGCTTGGACTGGATCTCTACTGCAAGAGAGGTAAAGACTTGCCATTTCATCCAGCAAAGTAGACTGCAGTTCAGGGCTGTCTCATCACCTCTACCACATTTTCTCAGTTAACAGATAAGTCAGCTTTTTGCTGTATGTATAAGGAGATGATCATAGCAACAAGACTGACAGGGTGTTCTACTCACCACTAGTAACACCTTCTTAAATCAGCATCTGAACATTAGCACCACTCAGTTATGACATCCCCTTCTGCTACACGCTGCACTCCCTCTCCCATCTCTCTCACTCCTTCCAGCTCAAGGTATTCTGTCTTTATAGTGACCTCATGCACTGCCCTGATAATGTCATTTCCCCACCAGCTGGTGGGGAAACCTAGGCCCTCCCACTAATTCAGGTTCCAATCCAAGGGCAATGTACCTGGCAGATGTGTTCCCTCAGATCCTGTTGCTCCTTCCCTGGACTCCTCCCTATGGCTTCTGGTTCTTCCTCCTAGGTGTATCAGTTCAAACTCCCTTCTCATGGGGAGTAACTACAGACTTCTGATGTCTGGCACCTCTCACTACTCCCAGGGAGTAGCTGTAAACTACTTCCCTGCAGCCCCTTTTTGATGGGAGCATCCTGTCTTTATAAACCCAGTCCAGCTATTCCACCAGCTGCACTTCATCAGCAAATTAGGCGTTAGCACATGCTGACTTTCCCCCAGGAACAGCCTGCAGGCTAATTGGCCTAATTTACCCTTCAGGCCTTGTATGGTGTGGACACCCCATCACAAAGATGAAAAAAGAGCATGATTCTGATTTACACAAAGGCCACTTGATATTGCTCTGACAGTGTCAAAGGCCCTTAAAGTAAGTTATATTTTCACTCACACTGAGCCCTCTTTGCATGACTAGTTTAGGAGTGAAAATAAGTGAAAAATAAGGCCCAAGGACTTAAAAGAACAGTTTTGTAAAACAGAGAAGAGAGCTTTGATCTCATTTATACTAAAGCACCTTTGCACTGCTCTGGCACTGCAAAGTGTCCTTAAAGTAGGTATAAATTACATTTATATTGACATTAAGGGCACTTTACACTACTAGAGTGGTGTAAAGGGGCCCTAGTGTAAATGATATTCAGGCCCTTTATTTTTTCAGAACCAAAGTGAACCAAATATGGAAGCACAGAGAAATCTTTTTACATGCATGAACTAGTTGAAAGAATCAAACATTAGAACTGGCAAATAATGTACAACAAATAATGTTTTTGGCAATTTTTCCTGTGGAATGCTTGGATATTTCTGCATCCATAGCCTACCAATGCACACAAACTCATAGTGGCTTATTGCTATGGTAAGGGCAAGTGACATTGGGATGTGGTTTGGAAACATGAAAAACATTAACTATTTTTTCTAGGTGGGGCAACTTTATTTGTCACATTCTTACACTTCTGAAAAATGATTAAATATGCTTTCTATCATCGCATTTTCTAACTAGCTGCCTCTGCTATTAGTCATCACTCAGCTGCCTCCTATGTTAGGGTGCTAACATACTTTGCTGAAGACAACAACAAAAGCTTCTCATGCAGAAACTAATGTTTAGCAAAGTTCAAAAACTTATCAGGTTAACTCTCTAAATTCTTTGCTAGTATGACCTACAGTATTTTTTTACATCTTGATATCAGCAGTTATTATACTGTTTATAGCAAAAGGTATTCTAAGGTAAAATTCAACATACACCGTACATTTTTAATCTCTCTTACAAACATATGCTTACACAGTATGTGTTAAATTCCTATCTTTCATTATGATAACATACAGTATCCTGTAAATAACCATCCATCTCTTCGTCCCCAGTGCACCAGAGATCGAGATACTGGCAACAATATAATTACAATCACAATGATGCAATGCTATGTACAAATGATGGGAAACAATTTGCCTCTTTGTTTCTGCCACCACTGTACTCCTTGGTGCTGATCTTGGACCTGGTGGGCAATGTGCTTGTTGTGCTGATCTTGATAAAATATAAGAGGCTGAGAAGCATGACTAAGTTTATCTGCGGAATCTGGCCTTTTCCTGATTTGCTTTTTGTTCTTTCTTGCCATTTTGGGCTTACTATGTAGCATGTGAGAAGGATTTTGGAAACGCAATGCGTAAAATTCTCCCTAATCACAATCCACAGTCTTTCCAGTGCACAGCCTCCTCGCTATGCCCTTCCTGGACTCCCCGTCATTCGACCCTTACTGTCTCAAATGATAAACTGCATTATTGATAACTAGATAAATCTATCAATGGATCGATGATCATATTGATAGATCTATAGAACTATGATCTACATTGATAGATCTCTGATCACATAGTGCAGCATCATATCATGAACTGGCGTGGTTTTTGGGGAAAACACAGGTCTGTGATTTCTGATTACAAAGCTTAAAACAACAAAAAACAAATTTTGGAAGGGATATAAACTCTTATGATGCAGGATATAAACCAACCTCTAATTACAGGGATTTAGGAAGAAATTTTATCTGTGGGTAAGTTTCTCCTCAATTGCCCGCTACAGGCTTTCTTCCACCTTCCTCTGAAGCAGCAGGTGCTGGCAACTGCTGGAGTCAGGATACTTCACTAGACAGACCACGGTCTGATCCAGTCTGGCAATTCCTATATTTCTAAAATGATACAAGCCTCTTTTCTTTCATCTTTTCTACTTTCTCATTTTAAAAAACAAAGTCCCTCCCTTACTCAGGAAAAATTGATGACACTAGTGACAGATTTGGAATTGCCTGTGATTGTGAATATATTTTCTATATAGAGTCATATATATAGGTACGTAGGATTGGATTGGACCTTGAGAAGTCATCAAATACAGCCCTCTGAGGCCCTCTGTACTTACTGTACTCTGTACTTTGTACAGCCCTCTGTACTTACTGAGGCACGACCAAGTAAACCTAGACCATCCCTGACAAGTGTTTGTCTAACCTGGTCTGAAAAGTCTCTGATAACAGAGATTCCAAAACCTCTCTTGGAAGTGTATTCCAGAACTTAACTATCCTTATAAGTTTTTCCTAATATCTAACATAAATCTCCCTTGCTGCAGATTAAGTCCATTACTTCTTGTCCTACCTTCAGTGGACATGTAGAACAATTGATCATCATCCTCTTCTAATAGCTCTTAATATATTTGAAGATTGGTATTGGGTTCTCCTCAGTCTTCTTTTCCCAAGGTTAAACATGTCCAATCTTTAGTCTTTCTTCATAGGTCATATTCTATGAATCTTTTTATCATTTTTGTTTCTCTCCTTTAGACTCTCTCCAATTTGTCCACATCTTTCTTAAAGTGTGGCACCGAAACTGGACACAGTACTCCAGCTGAGGATTCGCCAGTGCCAAGAAAGCCAAACAATTACCACCATTGTCTTATATACAACACTCCTGATAATACACCCCAGAATGACATTAGCCGTTTTTGCAACTGCATCATATTATTGGCTCATTTCAGTTTTGATCCATTATACCCCTCAGACATTTTCTGCAGCACTATTGCATAACCTCTTATTAGAGAGACAAGGTGAGTGAGGTAATATCTTTTATTGGACCAATTTCTGTTGCTGAGAGAGACAAGTCACTTATTCCCCATTTTGTAGTTGTGTATTTGATTTTTCCTTCCTAAGTGTGGTACTTTGCACTTGTCTTTACTGAATTGCAGCTTGTTGATTTCAGACCAATTCTCCAATTTATCACAGTCCTTTTGTATTCTAATCCTGTCCTCCAAAGCACTGCAAACATCTCCCAGCTTGCTGTCATCCACAAATTTTATAAGCAGACTCTCCACTCCATTATCCAAGTCAGTAATGAAAAAATGGAATAGTCCTTTTAGACCTTTCTGGAGCGATAGGTATCACTAACAGTGTGAAGCAAAGTCTGTGAACCAGATTAGGCCTGGCCTTGGCAAAACACCAACACACTAGGTATTAGCTAACACCAAGTAAGCACATGCCTGATTGGAGGAGACGGTACAAAAACACACAGATCTCTCTACTAACTATGTAAATGCATCCCTAAGAGATGGTATGGGAACACACAGGCCCCTCATAAGATAAGTATAGGATAACAGGATAATCGATAAAGATATTCTGTTTGAACGAGGAGGTAAAAGAATGAGGGTGATAGCTAATGATGTCTGTAGTGTAATATGTAACTTGTTTGTATCAGTGTATAAAAGGAGAAGTCATAGGAGGGGCGACTGTCCAGCTGAGGAAGTAGTATTCTGGTGCACAGACTGAGCTCATACCGCTGTCACAGGCATACATGTGTCAGCACAGTGGCTCCCAACCTTTTTGGCTCAAGGGCCACAAATATCATTTTTACAACCCTGAAGGGCCACCAGTCTATCAACTCAAAAAACGTATTGATGTATACGCCATTAAGGACTACAAATCACTGCATATTTAAGTGAACGCTTTGATGCTACTGTGTTCATTTTTACATTCACTATTTTACACCTACAAATGACTCACAGTATGTCACGTAATCACAGACAAAGCACTAGTGTAGATGAGTGACTGTCACTATACACTGAAGGACATGGCCTGGCAGCTAAGTCACAGCGGGTGGCCTGCTAAGTGCAGGCCAAACTGGAAGAAACTGATTTTTAGCGTCTTCTCCTCCCCAAGCATGGTAGGTCCTGGCTGCTCCACCAGCAGTCCCTCTTACCCCCCACTGCTGACAGATAGAAGGATCACTGATCTCCCATCCCCCTGGCTAGAGCAGGGAAACAGCAGGCCTCCTGTAGCCCCGTGCTCTCCACCTGGGTCCCTAGGCAGTAGCTCCCTTCTGCAGCCAGGGGATAGGAGATCAGTGCTCCCCTCCCTCTGGCTCTCTCAGAGACCCCAGCACCTAGGGACCCAGGCAGAGCGCTTTGCTTTCTGCTGGAGCTGGGGCAGCAGAGTGCTGATCTCCCCTCCCTCTGGCTCCAGCAGAGACCCCAGCACCTATGGACCCATGTGGAGTGCTTTGTCATGCTCCCTGCTATAGCCAGAGGGAGAGAAACATTGATCTTCCATCCCTTTGGCTCCACAAAGGAGCTTGCACCAGTCTTGTAGCTCCATGGCAATGTGCTCCGCCCGGGTCCTTAGGCAGCTGCTACCTTCTGCAGACAGCGTGAGGGGAGCCGCAGGCCACTTTGAAAGACTCCACAGGCCACTTTTGGCCCCTGGAGCACAGGTTCAGAAGCACTGTGTTAGTGTATCTGTAACTCTAGTGGGGAGGTGGTACAGTGCTTTGTCAACAATAAACGTGGTGAGCTCCTTTACCACTAAACCGAGCCTCTGGTCTTTCATATGAAAACCTTCAAGGTCCGTTGAATCAGCAAACTGCATCCTCTTACAGTGCAGTTAACACAGGAACTCTAAGCACAGCAACGGTGGCAGCAGTAATCCTCAGCACTTAACAACATACTAGCAAACAGGAGCAGCTAACAGGGGACTTTTGCAGAGGAGTTTTCCAAGGGAAGGAGGAGCAACTACACGAACCTTGGGGTGAGTTTGTCATCTTTAGTGTGTGTTTTTAGTGTGCTTGCTTCTTGACTGAAGTGTATCGTGTGGTTGGTTTGTTTAGGGCACTGGGGCTGATCCTAGCAGTCAGCATGGATTCGCCAAGGGCAAGCCATACCTGACCAACCTGATTGCCTTCTATGATGAGATGACCGGCTCTGTGCATGTGTGGAAAGTGGTGGACATGATATAGCTGGACTGTAGCAAAGCTTTTGACATGGTCTCTGGCTGTACAGTATTCTTGCCAGTAAATCTGCAAGTGGCTAGAGCCAACTGGCTGGAGCAAAAAGCCAGGCTCAGTGCTGCTGGAAAGGACCCACTGCTATGGGGCAAGTTCAGGGAGGGCTCACTCTCAATCCTCCACCCCCAGGATCTCCCCTCCATTTCAGGCTGGGATGCAGACAGCAAGCCCTACACATGTAGGGAGAGCGGGGTCTGACAGTTCTATGCAGCCCCTGCCCCCAAAGAATGTTTTCACCAGCTCCCTATGCCAAAGGA
>ML675603.1:71686639-71735732 GCA_007922155.1 Mesoclemmys tuberculata | reverse complement strand
TTAATCTTTCTATGTCTCAGTTCCTCATCTGTGAAATGAGGATAATACAAACCCTTTACCTCAAAGGGGTTACGTGAAAATAAACTTCTTAATGTTTGTGAAGCACTCAGATGGTCTAGTGATGAGCACCATAAAAAACATAAGAAAGTTATTAATTATGTATTCAGTGCAGGGCCTGGATGCTGCACAGGAAATAAAACATGGGGCTACATACTAAATGATAAGTATAAAATGAAATATTGAATAGGTACCAATTCAGTGAGCACAGTCTATAATGACTGTCCATAATAAGAAAGAGGGGGAAAATGGGATCTGGGTAACTACAGGCCTGTTAGTTTGACCTCAGTAGTACGCAAGGTCTTGGAAAAAATTTTGAAAGAGAAAGTAGTTAAGGATATCGATGTTAATGGTAATTGGGACAAAATACAACATGGTTTTACAGGATAGATTGTGTCAGACCAAACTGATCTCCTTTTTTGAGATAACAGATTCTTTAGATGAAGGGAATGCAGTGGATCTAATTTACCTAGATTTCACTAAGGCATTTGATACAGTTCAACAGGGGAATTATTAGTTAAACTGGAAAAGATGGGGATTAATATGAAAACTGAAAGGTGGATAAAGAACTGGTTAAAGGGGAGACTACAACGGATCATACTGAAAGGTGAACGGTCAGACTGGAGGGAGGTTACTAGTGGAGTTCTTCAGGAATCAGTTGGAATGTGCTAATAAAGTTTGTGGATGACACAAAGTTGGGAGATATTGCCAATACAGAGAAGGATTGGGATATCATACAAGAAGTTCTAGATGACCTTATAAACTGGAGTAATATGGCTGTGAAAAATACTAAGGCAGTCCTAGGATGCATCAGACAAGGTATTTCCAGTAGAGATAGGGAGGAGCTAGCACCATTATAAAAGGTGCTGGTGAGACCTCATGTAGAATATTGTGTGCAGGTCTGGTCTCCCAAGTTTAAGAAAGATGAATTCAGACTGGAACAGGTGCAGAGAAGGGCTACTAGGATGATCCAAGGAATGGAAACCAGCCTTATGAGAGGAGACTCAAAAACCTTGGCTTGTTTAGCCTAACCAAAAGAAGGTTAAGGGAAGATATGATTGCTTTCTATAAATACATCAGAGGGATAAATACCAGGAAAGGAGAGAAATTATTTCAGTTCAGCGCCAATGTGAACGCAATAACAAAGGGATTTAAACTGTCAATCAGGAAGTTTAGACTTGAAATTAGACATAGGTTTCTAACCATCTGAGAAGTGAAGTTCTGGAATAGCCTTTGAAGGGGAGCAGTGGGGGCAAAAAAGGTGGCTAGCTTCAAAATTGAGCTTTATAAATTTATGGAGGGGATGGTGTGATGGGACAGCCTTATCTGAAAATTAACTGTTCTTGGATTACTAGTGGTAAATTTGCTAATGGCCTATGATGGGATGTTTAATGGGGTGGGTTCTGATTTACTACAGAGAATTCTTTCTTGGGTGTCTGGCTGGTGAGTTTTGCCCACATGCTCAGGGTTTAGCTGATTGCCATATTTGGAGTCAGGAAGTAATTTTCCCCCAGGGCAGACTGGCAGAGGCCCTGGGGGTTTTTGCTTTCCTCTGTAGCATGGGTCACAGGTCACTTGCTGGTGGATTTTCTGTACCTTGATTTGAGGACTTCAGTAACTCAGTAATAGGTTAGGGGTCTATTACAGGAGTGAGTGGGTAAGGTTCTGTGGCCTGCATTGTGCAGGAAGTCAGACTAGTTGATCATTGCTCCCTTCTAACCTTAAAGTCTGTGAGTCTATGAATCTATGTGCACTGAATGAAACAGAGGTCCTGTGGAAAAAATAGTATGTGATCATGTAATTAAAGAAAATATAATGCATATGCACAAAGGGTCTGAATTAAGGCTATACAGGCAACCTTAGTTCTGGCATATCCTAATGTATCTCCTTCCTGGAGCACTCCTGGTTCCCAAGGGAGTTAGAGTCCCATATTCACTATTATTCACTCCTTTCTGAGAGACTTAGACCCAGATCCACAAAGGTATTTAGGCTCTAACTTTAATTGATTTCAGGAGAAGTTAGGAGCCTAAATATCTTGTGTCTTGGCCTTGGTGACTTATTTAGGACTAATGGGCTCTGAGTTCTATGAGCCACTTTATGACTTCAGCCTTCATTCTGACATCTCAACTTTTTAGTGCAAGACTTTGCAACCTTAATGATCTTTTAATGTAGGATTTATTTGTAAGTAATATTTTTTTGTTAAATAGGACAAGCAAACCAGAGGCTGTACAATGTTTAACCCACAGTGAGGGAGGGACATGGATTAAGCACTAGAAAGAATAGTGTTCCCTTGATGCATGCAGATGGTGCCACAGAACTTCACTGGGGAACTGTCCAGCAAAGCACCTCCTGAAACTTTTGTATGGCCGCAAAGCTGAATCCCAACGTATGAGAAAAAAAACCAAAACAAAAGATATGTTCAGTAATAACTACCACCACCAAGGTCTCTGTGTGCTTTGCTCTTCCACTTAAACTGTAATTGCAGATGAGTTGGCAAACGTCACACCCAAAACGTCTGTCCTTTTCCAAATATACTACAGTCATTCCAATCACTAGCGTTTCCGAGGGTGCTGGTACAAGGCTAGAATGTGTGTGGCCTTTGCTCAATCATGAAAGAAGACTCAGTATTCACAACCTTTTCATTTGTTTTCTGCAAACATTTTTATGAGTTATTTGTTCTGGTTAGCAAGAATGTTTTCAGAAGCTCATGCAGATATGCCCATACAACAGTACCCACTAGAGAAGATGTAATCAAGCCCTCCTGCTTACCAAAGTTATAGTCATCCAGTCAGGGAGAAGAAACGATACCATGTGATTTGGGTAATCAATTGCACAGCACAAATAGTAAATTATAAATGTAATTATGAATATTTAAAGCTATAGTCATAGTGAATAATTAATGAGAAACCCATAGCCTGAAATATTGTTTGTATAAAACCTTTGAATAATTTTTAATAACTAATATTTATAAATAGCAAAATTTATTCACAGATAATTTGCAAATAGCAACTAATAATTTGCCTCATTTTGACAGTTATTGATGGAAAAGATCTATTAAATCATTGATTCCAAACAACTTTCAAACTCCAGACCATAGGCATTTCTGATACTAAGGACATACACATTAGAGTTCAGGCAAATGGCCATTGCAGTAAGAGGAAATAAAATCTTGAATCAAGTGGATAATGTTAACCCAATATTACATTTTGGCAGCACCCAGTAATTAGAATGAGATAATCAATCCTAACAACAGATACATTCAAAATGGACACTGGAGAGCATCTTTTTTGACAAACATTTTACAGTAAAAATATGGCCCAACAAAGATGATGGTTTTGAAATAATTAGATGCCATTCAAGGTGGTGTTTCAATATCAGTTTATAGTTTTGTGAATTTTCTTGCAGGTTATCAGCTGAGAACAACATTCTGAATATTTCTTGAATGATAGAGAACAATACTCTGTTTTCATTCAAAATCTACATATAAACATTTTTCGTTGCTTGGCCTTGATCTGAATTGCAAGAGAGGTGAAACTTGTCATTTCATCCCACAAAGAAGATTCTGGTGCAGGGTTGTCTAATTTATCTAATCATCTCTTTCACATTTTCCTAATTAACAGGTAAGTCAACTATTTGTTGCATGCAAGGATATTATCAAGACAAGAGCAAGAGAGCCTGATTCTCATTTATACTAAGATCACATTACCTTGCTCTGACAGTATAAAAGGGGCTTAATGTAAAAATAAATTATATCTATTCTCACTCCCTTCAAGGCTCCTTTGCATGACTAGAACAGTTTAAAGTGGCCTGGGTGTAAATCAGAATAAGGCCAAAGACTCAAAGGAACAATTTTGTTAAATAAACAATATGGGCCTTATTCTCATTTATACTTATGGCTTCATCTTTTCAGGGTTCATTTTTAGCAATTTTTTAGTTTTACATTGATGTCCAAAAATTGGGGTTGTTTGGGGGCTCTCTCTGTGTGTACTGCAATGAGCAATGTATTTTTTCAGAACCAAAATAAAACAAATACAGAAGAACAAAGAGGTCTCTTAATGTGAGGATTGAGTGAACTTGTTGAAAGAATAATTTGCAACAACTAATGTATTTGGCAAATTTTGCTTGTGGAATGCTACTTAGATATTTTCCACTCACAGCCTATCAATGCACACCCACGTATTGCCATGGTGTGAGCTAGTGACATCTGAATGTGGTTCAGAAACCTAGAAAACTGTAACTGTTTCTTCTAGATAGGCCCTTTTTTAATGTTATTTTTGGGTCTCATTCTGACACTTCTGAAAACCACTTGAACACACTTCTAACAGATCAGCGTAGAACTAGCTGCCTTTGTGATTAGTCATCAGCCAGCTTTCCAGTCATTTCAGGTAATGATGATGACATAGTTTACTGCAATGACAAATATTTCTTATACATAGTACATGTGGAAACCAGTATTTAATGAACAATGGAGGTATCCAAGCTTCTCAAAATAAAGGTTGCAACATTTTTAATAATGAAAAGCATTCAGCAACTTAAATATGGGAGTCACTACCAGTTCACCCATAATATTTGTGATAAAATTCCAATTGTTGTCTAAGTTTTAGTCCATCTCTTTAGTTTTAACCATTTTTTGTTCATCCAGGACAGCACAAGATGACTGAAGAAACTGACATGACAACTTACGATTACCCTATCGACTCAGAACCATGCCAAAAAGCTGATGTAAAAAAATTTGCATCTCTGTTTCTGCCATCACTTTACTCCTTGGTGCTGATATTTGGTCTGGTGGGCAATGCGCTCGTTGTGCTGATCCTGATAAAATACAAGAGGCTGAGAAGCATGACTGACATCTATCTGCTGAATCTGGCAATTTCCGATTTGCTTTTTATTCTTTCCCTGCCATTTTGGGCTTACTATGCAGCACGTGAGTGGGATTTTGGAAACGCAATGTGTAAAATTCTTTCAGGGGCCTATTATACTGGCTTCTACAGTGGAATCTTTTTCATAATACTTTTGACGCTAGATAGATATCTGGCAATTGTCCATGCAGTGTTTGCTTTAAAAGCTAGGACTGTTGCCCATGGCATCCTCACAAGTGTTTTCGTTTGGTTTGTTGCCATATTAGCCTCTCTTCCAGGGGCAATATTTCACAGTGTTCAACAGGAAAGGGGTCACTGGACCTGCAGCTCTCATTATCCATCAGGTTCTGAAACACAATGGAAGCAATTCCAGATTTTAAAGATGAACATCCTGGGACTTGTCATTCCACTGGTCATTATGATCGTCTGCTACATAGAAATTATAAAGACGTTACTGAGATGTAGGAATGAGAAAAAACATAAAGCAGTCAGGCTTATTTTTATAATAATGATTGTATATTTTATTTTCTGGGCACCATTCAACATTGTTGTTCTCTTATACACTTTTCAAGATTTGTTTTCCTTGAATAATTGTGAGAACAGCAATCAGCTGGAGATAGCAATTCAAGTGACAGAAGCGATTGCAATGATTCACTGTTGTATCAACCCTGTCATCTATGCCTTCGTTGGTGAAAAGTTTAGAAAATATCTTTATACCTTTTTCCAAAAACGCATTGCAATCTACCTCTGCAAACCTTGTCCAGTTCTTCATGGTGATAAATTAGAACGCTTTAGCTCCACATACACCCCTTCCACTGCAGAGCATGATATCTCCATTGGTTTGTAAAGTGCATTAGAAATGTAGACAGTAAAAGTTTCATTGTCCTTTTTACTTAAAAGATTGTGCAATTAAACAAAGCTTTTATGGTCATTGCATTAAGACCCGGACAGTAACCAATCACAGTAGTTAAATTTTTGGTGACGTTACAGTATTTCTCATTCTTCATATACGGAATACTTCAAATCCCACAGGAAAATTCAAATACTACAATTTGGTAAGTATCCAGGATAGCATGGCATGCAATGTAGTATGATTTTGCAGTTTAAACCTGGGCTCTGGCCAAAGAACAATTTCCTCAGGAAATATAATTCAGAAGATAGCTTGAAGAGTTCAGGGAACAAGGTTTGTCTTCTCTCAAGAGCCATTTACCTATATGTAAAACCACAAGAAAAACTTTAGGAGGAAGGCATACATGAGAGGGTGTTATAGCCATTTACATGGGGCACAATGTACCTCTTTTACTTCAATATTCAACATTAATGGAATGTTACAGGAAAAAATCTGCAGCAAAATCATAAAAGGTGTTAAACTTCCTATGAATTTTAATGTTTTTTCATAATATAATCAACTACCTATCTGATGTGGGGAGGATTTATTTACAATTACACTGCCACATTGTTTTTCCTACAGGATTTGAAGAGCTGTTAAATCTTCATAAAAAAAGAGATTTTGATAAACAGGGAAGTAATAGATTGTGTACACTTCTGTTGAGGAATATGACTTATCTTCTGTTAATTGTGTTAAACAGGGGTACCCTATTAGCCAGTGACTGTCTCTTTAAAATAATCCTTTCCCTTTGACTACTGCATTCAGTTATTTTGATTTCAGTTTTATACATTCATAGAGGAAGTTTAAACATTCAAATGCGTATACCTTTATGGCATCATTTTCTTTAAGGGTGCCTCAACACAGCCTTCTCTTTTATAAGCTCAACTGTGGAGGTAACTGCATATATATCAAGCCATCAGAAATCTAAATGCTATTAATTGCAAGGCACAGTTGTATCCACAAAACAGGATCTTGATTCTGAAAATTATATCCTTAATAGAGAAACAACAACTTCCAGGCTCTGATCAAAGAGCATAAATCAAAGTAAGGAGAGTGAGAAATGAAGATTAGTCTTGATGATTGCAATATATTACATGCTTTTGTTTGATAGTAAAAAGAATGGCTAAAAACAGATGGCACAGGTGGGAATGAGATGCAAAATAGAATTGTGGGCTGGAAATCACAACTCTAGATTTTTTAATTAACTGCAAAAAGACTGGAGAGTGGAAAAAGATTTAAAATACCAGCCCTATGTTATTTTATAGTTACTTTGCAGTGAAATCCTGAATGAAGCAGGGCAAATATTTGTAGTTTTGCTTTACAAATGCTTACTTATATTTTTACTTTCCAAAAAAAAAAAAAAGGAAGGAAATTATTTTGTATGCAAAATATCTTGCCCTATTTCCCTGTCAACTTTGAGAGCAGAAATTAAACATAGTTTATGCCTTCTAGTCATGACTCAAAAGAATGGAAAAACAATTCGTTTCGTGTCCCTGGTACCCTTAAAGTCAGTTGTCCATTATTTCCCAGTAATATATTACCTTTCTTGATTCTGTGGTGGGATAGTAGACTGCTGCCTGCTATCTATCTTTGGAATGCTCAGGACACCAATTTCCATCAACCATTGGTGTCACAGTCAAAATAAATTGTATACTGAAGATTTAACATCAGTACGGATAGGAATTGACATGCACTGCACTAAACCAAGTGCTGGGCATGCTAGATGAAAGAATGCTATGGGATATCACAGTAGCTGACCATGGACTCAGAGGCTGGAATATATAATAAGAAAAAGAGAATATGGAAAGCAACATCTCTCAGAAAATGTTTAAGACCTGAATCTTACAGGCTTCTGCTTCACCTGTTTTTTCCCATTGAAAAAAGGTGTTTTTGGTCATAGTCGTCTTTTCCTTCCCGTGAATCAATGTGAAAACCTCTTACAAGAACAAGAATTTTAGCATCTAAGTGGTATTCAAGAAAAATTAAAAGAAGTGCTGGCTTCATTTTGGATTTGAAAGTTTTTACTCAGCTAGGGTTCAAGTATTTAAGGCTGTATCACCTTTTAATGTGCAATGACATTGCCATATAGATGTTGCATGGCCCTTAATTTTGAAACCATAAACAACTCAATTTCAAGAGAGTGGTGTTATATCCACAGGATGATCACAAGGTAGGAGAGAGGAAACAATGGATGGTGTTTCAACAAGCTGTTACTTAAGTGTTGAGTCCTGCAAACACTCATTCAAGCAGGTGTTACTCAGGCAGACAATCACCTAACTTCCATCCATTTGCTTTAAATTGCATTACTCACACAAGCAAGTGCTGCTCACATGAGTAAAATATGGCAGGATTAGATCCCAATATCTTAATACTTCCCATATTGCTTTGCAGCCTCACACCTCTGTACATAACTAGTTATTTCATCCTGACAATATACCTGTGAGGTAAACATCTGCAGTACTACAAAGCGAAGGCAGAAAATTACCCTCAAGGTAAAGTTATTTTTATGGAAACTATATTTTTTGTAAGTTTGCACTAGTGTGAAAGCAACTTTTTAATACTAAATACATGTTATGAAATGTCTATTTCAGTTTCATTGAGCTTTCTCTATTTCCATTTTTATTGTGGTGTGAATTCTTATGCTATGATTTTATGCTTCCATTTTCTTCCACATTAATACAAGTTATTAATAAAACCATTGTTTGAAAAGCTACATATACTGTATATGTCTCATTGTCTTTGTGGTAAAGGGGTTTGGGCTCCCAATTCTGAGAAAGTGCTGGGATTGCTCCTTACATGGACACCATGGGGATGAACATCACCATAAAGAGGTGGGGAAGACGTGGAGCAATGGACCAGAACCCTCCCTTATACCAGCCCACAGAGAAATTGAAAGTTCCTAGGCAAGAAGCCACTGCACCATCCTAAAAGATGTTGCAGCTGGGACAGCCCCAGGCACCTAGAAGCCTGAGGAGGGATTTGGTACTTTGACCTTTGAAAATAATTTTTTTTCAAATTTTAGGGTGCAAATATCAGTTTGGGTGGGTGTTATAAAGCATGTGGGGAGAAAGTGAGTGAGGAAAAACTTACGTAGCACTGGGGAACATACTGGATTCTCCCACAAGCCAGCTCTGGCCACTGTACAATTACTTTGTGTTGCTAAGGTTGTATAAATTGACCTTAGCCAACCGGAGAATCTGGCCCTTAAAGTTTTGTATCTCCAGAATATTACATATTTAAAAGAAAACATGGATAAGTGTCTGTTGCTCTACATCCCTCTCCATGTTCCCTTCTCTGTCATCACCATTCCCGTCTTCCCTTCATGCTCTTTCCAATCTTCTGTGCTCTACTTCCATGCATCTCAGTGCTCTGTACTCTCCTTGATCCCCTCTCTATCGCCTGCCAATCTCCATACATCCCTCCTCCCTGACAGCCTATCGCTCTAAGACTTCCTCCCTGACATCCATTCCCTGCCCCAGTGGGTCTCAAACTTTCTGCTGTCGTGCCTCACTTTTTTTGATGCAAATGAGCTCAGTCCCCACCTTCACGTGAACTAGAGACAACATGCAAATATAGCAATAATTAATGCAATACTAGAAGGATAAAGGAAATAAATTCACACTAGCATTTACTTTGCAACATGTCAGTGAAATGAATGAGCCTGAAAAGAAACTGGGGACCCGCGAAGAAATAGGCCTAAAGGAGGTACAAGCTGTGGATAAAGGGACTAACAGTCTATCAGGCTGAGGGTGCAGAATGGGTGGAGGGATGGAGACTCCTTCTATTCTATACCAGCATATCCTTGAGATAACTGTGGCAGATACAGCTACTTAATTCTTCCCCTCCCTGATTTCTCTCCACAAGCAGCTCCATGCTCGCTGCATAACAGCAGGGAGGATTGACAGAAGAACTGTCCTCAGTCCCAGGTGCCCACCTGTTTGCAAGAGAGAGACTGTGGTTGGAAAAGGAATGAGCACACAGGAAATCTAACAGGCAGTAATTTGCATTTTTTGTTTTCAAGATACTCAAAAAATAAGACAAGAGTTTCAGGCACCCACACCCAGACTTCACCAGTGGGGGCTGACCCTACTGTTTGGGAAAGCCTGCTCTAACCACAGTCCACTTCCTTTCCAGTGCACAACCTCCTCACTATGCCCCTTCCTGGACTCCTGTCTTTCGACTTTTACTGTCTCATTTGTGATAACGAGATGGATCTATCTTGATGGATTGATGATCATATTGATAGATCTATAGAACTATGATCTACATTGATAGATCTCTGATCACTTATTGCCCCATCATATCACAAACTGGTGTGATTATTGGGAAAAACACAGGTCCGTATGTTTATTTCCCTGTGATCTAAAACAACAAACACCAACAGTTTTGGAAGGGATATAAACTCTTATACTGCAAGACATAAACCAAGCTCTAACTACTGGGGTTTAGGAAGAAATTTTACCTGTGGTCAGGTTTCTCCTCAGCTGCCCACTACAGGCTTTCTTGCACCTTCCTCTGAAGCAGCAGGTGCTGGCCACTGCTGGAGACAGGATACTTCATTAGACAGACCACAGGTCTGATTCAGCCTGGCAATTCCTGTGTTTCTAGAAAAGAGACAAGCCTCTTTTCTTTCATCTTTCTTATTCTTTTATAGTGAAAAACAAAATCCTTCTCTTACTCAGGAAAAATGATTGACATCTATGACAGATTGGGAATTGCCTGTGATTGTTTGTGAATATGTTTTCAATATAGAATCAGAGAGATGTAGGATTGGATTGGACTTTGAGAAATCCAGCCCTCTGCACTGAGGCAGGTCCAAGTAAACCTAAACCATCCCTGACAAGTGTTTGTCTGTCTGAGTCTGAAAAACCTCCAAGGAAAGGGATTCCAAAACCTCCCTTGGAAGCGTATTCCATAATTTAATTACCTTTATAATTAAAAGTATTCTCTAATACTAACGTAAATCTTTCTTGCTGCAGATTAAGCACATTTCTTCTTTTCCTGCCTTCATGGATATGGGAAACACTTGATCACCATCCTCTTTATATCATCTCTTAAAATATTTGAAGACTGGTATCAGGTTCCCTCTCAATCTTCTTTTCTGAAGCTTAAACGTACCCACTTCTTTTTAGCCTTTCTTCATAAGTCATATTTTCTAAACCTTTTATCATTTTTGTATCTCTCCTCTAGATTCTCTTCAATTTGTCCGCATCTTTCTTAAACTGTGGTGCCCAGAACTGGACATAATACTTCAGCTGCAGCCTTACCCGTGTTAAGTAGTCTGAAATAAATTTCTCCCATATCTTACATACGACACTTCTGTTAATACACTCTAGAATGATATCAGCCTTTTTTGCAACTGCACCACAGTACTGGCTCATATTAAATTTGTGATCTGCTGGAACCTGCAAACCCTTTTCTGCCATACAATTCCTTAGCCACTTATTTTCCATTTTGCAGTTATGCATTTGATTTTTCCTTTCTTTGTGCCTCTCTTTCTTGAATTTCAGCTGATTTCGGACTAATTCATTCTCCACTCCATTTTCCAAGTCATTAATGAAAATATTGAATAGCACTGAACTCAGAACAAACCCCTGTGGGACCCCACAAGAGACATCCTCCCAGTCTGACAGCAAACCATACATAACTGCTCTTTCAGTAACATTTTTCAACCAGTTTTGCACCCACCTTATGGTAATTTCATTTAGATGACATTTCCCTAGTTTCCTTATGAGACTGCCATGAGGTACTGTCTACAGCCTTATGCAGTGGCATACAGAAAGCCTCTGGTGCCTGACGGCAAAGTCTACATTTGTGCCCTGTCGGGCCTCACTCCCCACCCGCGCGAGGGCAGGAGGGGTCCCGGTGCCGTCACCCAGCTGCCCTGGGAAGGCTCTGCCACCCCCTTGCCCCGCACTTACCTGCTTCAGCCCCACAGCCTGACACCGGCTTGGATGGGGCAGACTCACCCCCCCAGCCTGGGGAGGAGGGCTGGGCCTGCCCTTCTCTATGTGCAGGGGGGAAGGTGCTGAGGAGCATCCCTCAGAGCCTCCTGCGCCCCCTGCCCCCACCCATCATGAAGGGCCAGCCCGGCATGCCCCCTTCCACACCCACACACTTACCTGCCGCTCCAGCCCTGCAGCCCGGAGCCGGCTTGGATGTGGGGCATCCTCACCCCCAGCCTGGGGGGGGGGGGGGGACGAGCTGGACCAGCCCTTCATGATGTGCGGGGGGGGCACAGGAGTGGAAGCAGGAGCAGCTGCCCCCCACCCTCCTGCGTTCTCTGCCTGTTGTGAAGGGCTAACCTGGCGCCTCTCTCCCACTACCCACCGCTCCAGCCTCCCAGCCCGGGCAGAGGGCGCAGGAGGCTGAGGGGTGGCTGCTCCCATTCCTGTGCTCCCCCCCACGCATCGTGAAAGGCTGGCCTGTCTCCTTCCCAGGCTCGGGGTGGGGGGGAGGCTGCCCCCCATCTGAGCTTGCACTGGACTGTGGAGCTGGAGCAGCAGATAAGTGTGCTCCAGGCCAGCCCTTCACGAGGGGCGCAGAGCTTCCTGTGCCCCCTGCACATCGTGAAGGGCCAGCGCATTGCCCCCTTGAAGGCCGGTGCCCAGGCCCTTCCGTGCCCCCACTTGATGCACCACTAGCCTTATGTCTGCTGCCTCCCTTCTCCCCCACTAGGCCCGTAATCTGTAAGAGAAGGAAATTAGGTTCATTTGGTATGATTTGTTCTTGATAAACCATGTTGGCTATTATTTATCATCCTTTTATCTTCTAGGTGCTCACAAATTGATGATTTAATTATTTGTTCCAGAATCTTTCCATGTACTGAAGCTAGGCTGATGGGTCTGTAATTCCCTGTGTCCCCGTTTGAAAGACACGTACTATATTTGCCCTTCTCCAGACCTCCTGGATCTCACCCATCCTTCGTGAGTTCTTAAAGATAATTATTACTGATCTGTTTGACTACTGTAAGGGGGCTTATTGTATGGATACATGAGGTTACTTCAAGAGTCTGAGTGCACCAAGCAAGAAAGAGTACTGTGGCTTCAGATAGCTACCCAACTGCCAACACTCAAGGGGTAATGCAAGAGCCATTCGCTGATACTGCGGCTCCTGCCTCTGCTGAGCTCACTGCTGGATTAGTTTGTTAAGGGAAGGGAACCTGTGAACTGAGGAGAACTAAGGCCTACACTAGCACTTATGCCAGCAAAACTTGTCACTCAGGGGGATGAAAAAACCACACCTTTGAGTGACATAAGTTTTGCCGGCATACACACTTGTCTGGACAGCGCCATGTCGGCGGGAGAGCATATGTCCTGCCGACATAGCTACCACCGCTCATTTAGGGGGGTTGATTATGTTGGCAGGAGAGCTCTCTCCCACCGACAAAATGTGGCTATGCAAGCACTCTTACAGCAGCACCGCTGTACCAATACAGAGGTGCTGCTGTAAGTTTTAAGTGTAGAGTATCTCTAGACTCAAATGACACAGTCCCTCAGGCAGGCAGAGACAGACTGATCCACAGAGGTTAGAGGTGACTGGGAAGTTGGACCTATCTAGGCCGCCATTTTGGGATGCTAGGACTCTAGATTAGACAGACGTACATGTGTAGACCTTTCGTTGTTTTAAAATTCTCTTTTCTCTCCAGCTTTGTTCCTTTTTGTCTATGAAATAAACAATATTTTTGCTTAAAAAGGCTGTTTGGGCCACACTGTACCAGTGGTCACAGACTCAAGGCCCAAATTCAGTCAGACCTGCAGGGTAAGAATGATTGGTGCACAGGGGACTGCAGCCCAGGGCCCACACTGAAAGTAGGAAAATCACATGATTCCCCTCCAGTAGCAATGAAGGTGTAACAAATTTGGAGAAGGCAATAGAGTAACACAGGTGTGGCAAGGCAATATCTTTTATTGGACTAACTTCTGTTTGTGAGAGAGACAAGCTTTTGAACTACACAGAGCTCTTCTTGGGTCTGGGAAAAGTACTCAGAGTGTCACAGCTAAATACAAGGTCAACATGGCTATAACAACACTGCATAGTGTAGTATTTAGTCCCCCTTTCAATACATCAGCTTACCTTTCTTCTGTGGTATAGATCAGAGTTTAGTCTTTTCAGGGCTTTGATATTTATATCTCTATATTATACAGAGTTAAACCTTGGATAGCTAGAGAGTGACATAAAATCTCTAAAGGAGAAAGGTTCATTACATCTATCTTAACACTTAACAGTTTACTTACAATCCTTGAAGCAATTGTGACTATTGTCAATAGCAAGTCTTTTAAAGACAGCAGTTTCAGGGGGTTCCTGTTCCTTCCCCAAGTTTTAGTACTTGTTATAAGTTCAAATGCAAAATGTAATTATATGCACACACACATATGCTCCACTAGGGCTCTTTTCTGTGAAATATACAACTTAAGCTCCTTAAAGCCTGGGAAACAAATGATGTCCCACCATCTCCTTTAAACACCCATTGAGTCTTCACACTGACAGTGTGCATTTTTCACAGCCTGCAGCAATTTAGTCTTCTTCTTCTCCAGTGGAGTTGGGGCACTTGCAGTTTCAATCCAACAAGCTAGCTAAGTCCCTGGAACACAGTCCTTACTGCAGACCCTTCTCATCCTTGCAATGCTCCACTGCTGAGGTTTTCAGGCTGGCTCCCACTTCCTCTATTTATAAACTCCTCCCACTCCCCTTTCATTCCCATTGGTTCCACTCTCAGAAAGAGACTCTGGTTGTCCTGCCAATCTGCTTGCCCACAATGGAAATCACCAAAGTAACTTCAAACAGCTAATGAGACACCTAGTTCCTGCCACACCCAATTTGTGAATGATTCTGTCCATTCAGCAGGGTCATCATGTCTACCTCTGGCAAGTGTGCAGGCACTGAGAGTCCCGCAAATGAAAAATAAGAAACTATGTGTCCTTCTCACTGTTTCTTCCCTTATTCTCACCACTATGTGCTGCAATACTAAGAGTGGGATTACAAACAAAACCAAACTCTTTCTATAATTATAGCTTTGGATTGTGAAACCTAAGTCCTGCCACTATGATTTCAAAATCTATTATACATCTGTGTTTTTCCTAAGGACACTTGAAGGTCCTTTTTAGAAAAGAAGAACTGCTTGATTTTTTTTTAAGTGAAAATGATTTGTTCACTTGAAGTCTGTTAAACTTGTGTATATTGTATCCTTCACACAGGAAGGGGTGTATGCCTGCACAGTGTTTCTGTGTGAAACTGATTTATTCAGTTCAGCTGGTCTAAACAACTAAGACATCAGTGGCACCTCTTAGTAATTTGGTAAGTCATCTTTCATCTGTTTTTTGTATTTATACATTTATTAGCTGCTTATGTAGAGTAAGAGGTAACACAAACGCCTATATATGAAAACACAGAAAACTACCAGCTAAATCATGTATTAGTGGATTCACCTTTAAAAATAACCATGGGGAAGGGCAGAGAGAATAGACTGAAATGAACTATTTTAAAAAGGATAACCACTGGAAGTGTTCAGAAGGAAAATCAGCTAAGCAATTAAGCAAATTTCCAGGGTCTGTCCTGGATGAGAATGCAGGGAAATAAGATGTCTCTCTAACAATTGGACTGAATAGGAAAGTTTTATCAGGAAGAAAAGTTGTATCAGGAAGAAAAATCTGTTTTGAAAACACAATAATAGACCAGATTCACAGCTGGTATAAACTAGTGTAGCTTTACTGAAGCCAGTGGAGTTACACTGATTTATATAAGCTGAGGAACTGCTCTGATATTGGGAAAATATTGGTTTGAAATCTGAGAATGTGAGCATATTAAACAAAAAATCCTTCAGACATAATCTAGACAATACCAATTTTTTCAGCACACCGTACAAACGGTCTGATTTTACAGTCCTTCAGTTATTCAGGCAAAACTCAGAGTGATATGAAATCAGTTTTGCTTTAGTAAAGATTGTAGGTTTCAGTCCAAGATGCCAACTGCACAAGTCCTGTCATAAGTAATGGAAGTTGCATTCCTAAGTATCCATGCACCATGATGGAAATTTACCATTGAATATTAAAAGATGATCCCCCTTCTGTCCAGAAGAGAGGAGAAACTATCTGGCTAAGGCATATTTACATCTATCTCAGAATGACTGCAGAAACACTGGTTTTATAAACACTGAGTGTGATGTGAACTATATATATTCAATATGTATTTCCACAGGAAATCCCATGTAATCTAACATTAGTGTCCATTTACTGTAAAGTTTTACTCTGCATTCTAACATTTTAGTGCACCATGAACGAGAATTACGACTACAGTTAAAAATTTTAATCTTTGCCATTTTAAAAAAATCTGAACATTTGTGTGAAACAATAATATCTGTCTTTGCTGATTTTTGTATATACTTAAGGCACAGGTTTATTCACTCAAAATGTATAATCACTGGGTTAACTTGTACCAGACAAACAGAAATTTTGATAGGTTGATTGCAGATTTCTGGGAATAAATTGTTGTCTGTGTTCATGACTACATTTACACCCCATATTGTAGTACTTTTCATCCATAGATCATAAAGCACTTTTCTCAGAAGGGTTGGTTCCTTCATCTCTCTTTTATAGATAGGGAAACTGAGGCACAAAGAGGTGAAATGACTTGCCTAAAATCAAACAGCAGGTCAGTGGTAGAGCCAGGAATAGAATCCAGATCATCTTACTCTTAGTCAAGTGTCTTAGGCACTGGATAACACTGTTCCATAAAATAGTGAAAGAAATTGCTTCATGGGGTATTGCATATAGGGATATGGCATGCCTCCTCTTTTAAAATTGGTAGATGCCAAATGGTGATTATCAGTATCTGTTGCATAGATACGAATTACAAATTCAAATACTGTGAAGAGAGTTTTCTGGAGCAAGGGAAGGAGCTGGACTAGTAGGAAGATTTTACTGAAGCCAAGCAGAAAGGAGGGAGAGAGAACAGGATTTAGGCGTTGAGGATAGGTTGGAGGAAAGAAGACAAGCACCAACATGAAGTTCTCAGGATCCAGAGACAGAGTGGAGAGAGGAAAGTCGGAGCAAGATGCAGGCACATCATAAGGATGAGGCAGCAAGAAACAGCCTTGATGACATGGAGAGAGTAGGGGCTATAACTAAAGTGTTTGCTACTATATCATTGTTTTGACTGCATTTCAGAATCAGCTTTGTATCAATCCAACAAAATGGCCAGACTCTTGTAGAAATCAACTCCAAATCAGGTACTTGTCACATCGCTATTCGCTGATCAGTACAAGCTAGGATAAAGACTCATCCACTATTTCTAATCAGTTTCAAATTTCATCAGCCATTCCATTGCACTTGCTTTTTAAATGCTCCATGCTGTTGAGCAGGACTGCCATTTTATTCCTTAAACACCAGCAACCTATCTAAACTGCTCTCTCCCTGGTGATAACTGCACCAGGTTAAGTAGGGCCATATCGGTCATCATCAGAGGGTATGTTTGGAGTGGCTTGTTCTCCTTACGGGAGTTTTTGAAGCTATTTCAATTTCTTCAGTTGTCCACGCCACAGATACAAAGAATGGCCCCAATTCTGCAAGTGACTATGCAGGCAAACCAAACCAAACAGAAAAATAAGCTATGGAGGGAAAAGGTTAGGCTATTTTTTGGGGAAGCTTCTTTTCTTAGAGTACTATTAAAAGGGACTACATAAAATAAGACCTTTGCTGTCAATCTATCCAAGCCATAGCCACTTACTATAACAACAAAACCACATTCTTACTTTCACAATGACTGTAGAATCAACACAGCTGTGGAACAACTGCTCAGTACTTTTTGAAAATCAGGCATCTTTAAGTTGTTTCAAATTTGACACACAAAAATTGAAGCATTTAAAAACACTAGTAACTTTTGAAATTTTGGCCTGACATTTAGGCTGTGTTTTCACTGACAGCGGCAAATTCGCCGCCGTCAGATCGACTTATCTGGATCGACTGAGCAGTCAGTGAAGACCCACTCGGTCGATCCAGAAATCAATGTATTAAGACCACCTTCTCAAGTGGTGTAGTGCTGCATTGACGGGAACATGGTTCCTGTCAGCGCAGTGCAGAGAAGACAGCGCGCAGAACAGAAGCACAGAAGTAGACGGGAGTTATGCAAGTTTTTGTGCAGTTTGCGTAACTCCGGTCAGCTGCTGCCGAATCTCCAAGGTAAGTGAAGACAAGCCCTTCATTTTCCATAGAACTCAAATGTATTGCTATATACATGTAATCATGATAATTTTCCAAAAGTAGTTTAACAAGGTCTTAATAAAAGCAGAATGGTCCAGTCAGATACAAAAAAGAGGCAAAATAGATTAAAGGGGATTACTGTCCAAGAAGAAAATCATCTTGTTCCCCATTGGGCATGATGTTATCTTTCTTAATGGCCACCCATAGGCCCATCTCCCCATTTGTCTGATTCAAAAGGGTCAGGATCAGAGTTTCTGCAGATCAGAAAGATTCTTATGCAGATTCTATTGCAGCACAGTTCAGCAGTACACCCTCACAGAGAGCAAAGGGTTATACTTTCCTTGAACAAAACTCCATGTCCTCTTAGCTGCTGCAGGTGCTTTCCTTGCATAATCTTTTTGGGGTCTCTTTTCTAGGGCCTTGTCTACGCTACAGAGTTTTGTCGACACAAGTTATGCAAGTGTACAGCCACCACTGTAATTAAACTGCTGTTGCATGTCCTCACTATGTACCTTGTATCAGTGGAATGGATTCACGCTACCAGCCTTTGCAAAGACACAGGGAGCAGTGCACAGTGGGTAGCTATTCCTCTGTGCAACTACACGCAGGGTGCTTGGGGAAGGGTTTGCAATGTCTTATGGATCATATGATGAAGGTTTCTGAATCCCATCATTCCATGGGCATTCTACTAGATTGACAGCTACTTTTCAACTGCCCTATCAGCCACATTGATATTGCTGAGCACAAACACAAGAAGCCCACGGAAGTGTATGAGTGGAGGTGGGAGGGGAGAGTGTTGGCAGGGTGTGTGTGTGTGAGAGATTGTTGAGGGACAGTGAATGTGTCTGCACGCTGTCTCTTTAAATTCAGACAGCATCCAGGAGCAACCAATCCTGAGGGAGAAGCTAGTGCACAGACAGCTGGCGTCCCCCTGTACCCTCACCCAGCTCAGCAGAGACCTGTACACTAGTGAGGGGAGGGGACACTCTGACATCAGCCCCTGCCTCCATCCTTGGATCTGCACAGCACATCAGGAGTCTTCCCCCCCCTCTACTCTCAGCAGGAGCCCGTGCTGCACGCTTGCCTACTATAGGCGAGCAGGATTGATTCCCTCAGAGTTCTCCCACAGCCTCGTCTCCCCACAGACCCAGGAGAATGATCCACCCCCTCCTCCACAGTCCAGGCAGGATTGCCTTTGCTGCTGGGAGCCTGCATGCTCAGCTGGGCAGTAGCTGTGTGAGCTCTTCATGCTGAGCAATTTCAAAACTTCCTGGGACTTTGAAAGGGTAGGGGCGCATGCCTGTTTAGCTGGAATGTAGGGCAATGCAGCAGAGTTCAAAACAGCGAGCAGAGCATCTGGGTGAGCATTGTGGTTTAGCTCCTGGAGCCCAGTTACGGCACACAGCATCTATGCTGATGCTTTGCCACTCTAACTTTGCCACAAAAAGTCCAGGTGGTTTTATTTTGTCACCAAAGCAGAGACGTTCGGTTGGCGGGGGGAGCACAGTAGTGTGTATAACAGTATGTATGCCACTACTGTTTTGTCACCAAATGCTGACTTTTGGTGTGCCAGGAGATGCTCCCATCCGGTGTGACCTGACCATGCCCGCCCACTCCTGAGTCCTCTACTTCTGACAGTAGGCCTGGAGCTTCTCTTAAAAAGGGCAGCAGCAGCGTGGCACATTCATTCCGTCCCTCTTAGAGAGCCCAAGCATGCATTTCTCGCTTTCGGCTCACATGATCACTTCTCTCCCACTCCATGCACACTTCCATCCCAATAGCGGCTTCTGCCTGCACTTTCCCACCTGACATTGAGCCACCAGCTGTGCATGGCACTGCGCTCCCGAATGGCTTCCTGCCTGTCCTGTGCCTGGCGCTATTCAGGGCTTTGCCCCGGCTCTTGCGTGCACCCCTCTGGGGAGAGGTGAATGAGCATGGCTGGAACAGCCTTCTGGGGCTCGGGGTGTCAGTGCCTGGCTGCCTCCCCTCCTCATCCCCCAGCAATAGCCATGCCCACTCAACAGTGCAGCCTGCTGGCAGAGGTGGGCATCCTGCCTTGGGAAGGGCTAAGCAGGCATGCGGCCTCCAAGAAAGGCAGCAGAGCCTGTCTAACCAAGCTGGGAGCACACCTGGCCAGCCCTTGCCTGCCTGGCTAGGCATCCCATGTGTCTTGATGTGCCATCATAGAAGATTAGGAATGGAAGGGAGCTCAGAAGGTCATCTAGTCCAACACCCTGCTCAAAGTAAGACCAACCCCAATTAAATCACCCCAGCCAGGGCTTTGTCAACCCGCACTTAAAAACCTCTAAGGAAGGAGATTCTACCACCTCCCTAGGTACCCATTCCAGTGCTTCACCACCCTCCTAAAGAAAAAGTTTTTCCTAATATCCAGCCTAGACCTCCCCCACTGCAGCTTGAGACCATTGCTCCTTGTTTGGTCATTTGCCACCACTGAGAACAGCCTAGCTCCAGCCTCCCTGGAACCTCCTTTCAGGTAGTTGAAGGCCACTGTCAAATCCCCTCTTACTCTTCCCTTCTGCAGACTAAACAAGCCTAGTTCTCTCAGCATCTCCTCATAAGTCATGTGCTTCAGCCCCCTAATCTTTTTGTCGCCCTCTCCAATTTGTCCACATCCTTTCTATAGGGGGGGCCCAAAACTGGACTCCAAATGTGGCCTCACTAATGCCAAACAGAGGGGAATAATCACTTTCCTCAATCTGCTCCTACTAATGCAGCTCAATATGCCATTAGTGTTCTTGGCAACACTGTTGATTCATATCCAGCTTCTTGTCCACTGTAACCCACAAGTCTTTTTCTGCAGAACTGCTGCCTAGACAATTGGTCCCCAGTCTGTAGCAGTGCATGGGATTCTTCTGTTTTAAGTGCAAGACTCTGCACTTGTCCTTGTTGAACCTCCTCAGATTTTTTTTGGCCCAATCCTCCAGTTTGTCTAGGTCACTCTATCCTAATCTTACCCTCCAGCATAGCTACCACTCCCCTCAATTTAATGTCATCTGCCAACTTACTGAGGGTGCAATCCACCCCATCCTCCAGATCAGTAATGAAGCTGCTAAACAAAACTGTCCTCAGGACAGACCCTTGGAGCATGCCACTTGTTACTGGCTGCCAACTAGACATTGAGCCCTTGATCATTACCCATTGAGCCTGATGATCTAGCCAGATTTCTATCCACTTTATAATCCACTCATCCAACCCATACCTCTTTAACTTACTGGCAGGAAAATACTAGGAGGACGATAGGAGAAGGCCATCATTTGAGGTCACGCACGCATGTGTATCTAATCATCTGCGTCTAAAGAATGGCTCAGGGGAGCCTAGACTGGTTCTTTGTCCACACCCTCCAAGGAGGTAGGAGAATTTCTGCCGCACATGGTTCTTCCAAAGGAGTGGTGGTCAGGCTGCTGTGGCTACATACTCGGTCTAGGTGGGTGGTTAGTCAGCCTGACTCTCTCTTCTTCTGCACCACAGCTGTTCTGATAGTTCCCAAGCATAACCGGTATAGTGTCTGTTGCTGCTGCGTAGGTAGCAGAATAAGCCTGGTACTCTGGAGTGCTCAACTTCTGGTTTTAATTTGGCAAACAGAATTTCCTGGGGGGGAAGAAAAGGCGCTTCTTTAGCCCTAAGGTTTTCTCCCTGATGCATTTCAAAGGCCTCATGCCAATAATGGAAATGTCTGAGCTTCTAAAAAAAAGTTTGCAATCATATTTTATAATAGAAAATGTTAGGCAGCTGAAATATGGGAGTCACTCAGTCTTCAGAATTATTATTTGTGGTAAAATTCCAATTGTTGTCTAAGTTTTAGTCCAACTCTTTAGTTTCAACCATCTCTTTCTTCATCCAGGACAGCACAAGATGACTGAAGAAACTGACATGACAACTTACGATTACTACACCAGCTCAGAACCATGCCAAAAAGCTGATGTCAAAAAGTTTGCATCTCTATTTCTGCCATCGCTTTACTCCTTGGTGCTGATATTTGGCCTGGTGGGCAATGCGCTAGTTGTGCTGATTCTGATAAAATACAAGAGGCTGAAAAGCATGACTGACATCTATCTGCTGAATCTGGCAATTTCCGATTTGCTTTTTGTTCTTTCCCTGCCATTTTGGGCTTACTATGCAGCACGTGAGTGGGATTTTGGAAACGCAATGTGTAAAATTCTTTCAGGGGCCTATTATGCTGGCTTTTACAGTGGAATCTTTTTCATAATACTTTTGACACTAGATAGATATCTGGCAATTGTCCATGCAGTGTTTGCTTTAAAAGCTAGGACAGTTACCTATGGCATCTTCACAAGTGTTCTTAATTGGGGTGTTGCAATATTAGCCTCTCTTCCAGGGTTAATATTTCACAAAGCTCAAAAGGAGTCATCTTATTTTACGTGTAGTCCTCATTATCCATTGGGACAGGAAAGTAAATGGAAGCAATTCCAGACCTTAAAGATGAACATCCTGGGACTTGTCATTCCACTGGTCATTATGATCTTCTGTTATGCAGAGATTATAAAGACGTTACTGAGATGTAGGAATGAGAAAAAACATAAAGCAGTCAGGCTTATTTTTATCATAATGATTGTTTATTTTATCTTCTGGGCACCCTACAGCATTACTCTTCTCCTGTACACTTTTCCAGATTTATTTTCATTAAATAACTGTGAGAGCAGCAGTAAACTCGACATAGCAATCCAAGTGACAGAAGCACTTGCAATGATCCACTGTTGTATCAATCCTGTGATCTATGCCTTTGCAGGTGAAAAGTTTAGGAAATACCTTTCTACCTTTTTCCGACACCACATTGCAATCCACTTACATAAATATTGCCCAGTTCTCTATGCTGAGACGCCTGACCGGGTTAGTTCCACATACACCCCTTCTACTGGGGAGCAGGAATTCTCAGCTGCCTTGTAAAGGTTGTCTAGTAAAAAAGTTACGTTCACTTTTTGTGGGAACAGTTGTGCAAAGAACCAAATCTCTTTGTATACTTGGCTTTAAAGAGGCCACTAAAGGGGTACCTATACAATATACATGCACATCAATTTTCTCCACAAAAAAGGGATGCATTTGTATGCATTTGTTCATACAAATGGGTATTTGTACATTTAAAAAGGGGATGTGCATGCTTAACTTTTTACTTGGATATGTAAATTTAGGCTTTTGTAGGGACATGGTCACCTTTTTTTATTTTAAAGAAACTACAATAGATATGCCATATTTTAGTAAACTTGGCTCTGGAAATGTTTGTGATTTTGCTCTTTACACTAAGTCTCTGGGGTCATTAACAAACTTCCAATGTACTTCTTGAAAGAAAGTTTAATTTAGAGCATGAAATGAGGTCAGAAGTGGAGACACATCCTCTTGAACTACCTCTCACATCTTAGTAAGAAATATGCCACTCATTTATACTCACATGTATTTCATCCAACACAAACCTGGTGCTGTATCAGTATTAATTTTGCTAAACTGATATCTGTAATGCAAAATCTTGCAAATGAGATAATAGAAAACTTCATATATTTGAAAGAAGAAAATTCAGCTTTTCTAGTTTGCTTCTGCTTTTATTTTTGGTTCTGTATTGTTTTTCACATAAAATATTAATTTGTTAACTATATGGTTCTATTAAAACATACATAGGTTACTACAAGATATGTAAAATTCCTTAAAAGAATCATTTTAATCAACAGTTGTTTCAAGGAGATGTTACTGTTTCATGGTCAAGAAATTAACAAAATATGCATCCCCTTCCTCCCAAAAGTTTATTAATTAGTAGAGGTTCATCAGTAAGTCAATGCTTGTGCAATACTTAAAATAAATAGATCAGGTCCTATATAGAGAGCTTGAATTGGGCTGGGTCATGCCCAGTCAGTAAGGTAATAATTGTTTTTTGGGGGGAGTGGGAGGGTTGTTTGTTTGGTGTTGGATTGAGGCATCAATCTTCTCCATAACCCCAGGGAGGGAAAAAGCAAATCTGTAGCTGTTATGGTTGCAGATAAAACCTTAAAACTATTAAACCAACACAGTAATACCAGCCTTTATCTGTAGATATTGAAACAATAGCTCTGAGAGATGTGAACTACTGTTTTTTTAAATGGGGTTAATTCAAATGCCAATGCTATTCATTTAGGGGTCTATATTAACCATCTCACTGATGATCAAAGCATGTAAGAAAGCAAAAGAAGAATCATAGCTCTGCAAAATCTACTGTATGTGGCATCCCATTTTGGTGCTGCAAGTAGTTGGTATCTGGGAGATACCACT
This sequence comes from Mesoclemmys tuberculata, assembly GCA_007922155.1. Lineage (NCBI taxonomy): Eukaryota > Metazoa > Chordata > Testudines > Chelidae > Mesoclemmys > Mesoclemmys tuberculata. The sequence continues at coordinate 71,711,457 of ML675603.1, read as the reverse complement.
TTTTTTTCCCCCCAATTCAAACCCTGTCTATAAGTGTTAAGCATTTTTGTTGATATACAGTAGAACCTCTGAGTTATGAACACTTCGAGAACAGAGATCGTTCATAACTCTGAACAAAATGTTATTATTCTTTCAAAAGTTGACAACTGAACATTGACTTAATACAGCTTTGAAACTTTACTGTACAGAAGAAAAATGCCACTTTCAACCATCTTAATTTAAATGAAACAAACTCAGAAACAGTTTCATTACCATGTCAAATCTTTTTTTTAAACTTTCCCTTTTTTTCAGTATATATTTAACAAAGTACTGTACTGTATAGTATTTGGTTTTTGGTTTTTTTGGTCAGTTTGTAACTCTGGTGTTCATAACTCTGAGGTTCTACTGTAGTAGCAGGACATTATTAAGGATATGATTTGGTCATGGAGGTCACAGATTCCAAAATTTTCTGGGACCTCTTTGACTTCTGGAGCAGGGCTGGAGCAGCTGTCAGCTCCGGGGCTGCTGCCCAACAGCTGATCAGCAGCCAGCCCCAGGGCCACAGAATAGCTGACCAGCAACCATCCCCAGAGTCATGGAGCAGCTGACTAGCAGCCAACCTGGGGCCACAGAATTACTGACCAGTGGCCAGTCCAGGAACCATTCCCAGCTGCTAAACAGCTGATCGGCAGTAAGCCCTGTAGAGCAGGAGGCTGGAGCAGCCGCAAGCCCCGGCAATTGTCTTTCCCCTGCCCCAGTGTATTTTTAGTAAAAGTCAGGGACAGGTTGCAGCTTCTATTAATTTTTGTTTTTTGCCCATAACCCTGCCCCTGATTTTTACTAAAAATTCCAGTGACAGAATCTTAACCTTAGACATTATCCAGCCATTAATTTGTATCTAAAACTTCCAAAGTTTGTAATGAGAGTTATGATGAGATTAATAGCAGAATATAAGCAGGCTATTTCATAAAATTTAGGTCCAGCAAAGCACTCAAACACATACATAACTTGAAGCATGTGGGTACTCATGTGTTTGAGATCATGCATATGTTATCATGCTTTGATGGATCGGAGACACCCTCTCCAGGGTTTCTTCAACTTCCTTTGAAACATCTGGTTTTGGCCACTGTCAGACAGGATTCTCGACTAGATAGACCATTGTCCTGATTTAGCATGGTAATTCCTGATTCCTTATGTTTCTATATAGCCCTTAAATAAATACTTTGATAAGGAAGTGGTACAGGCCATGGCATTGAAGATGTTTCAAATTACTAAATGCATTTGAAATCAGGAAATGAAATCAGGAAATCCTTGCTCATCAAACCACTTCCTTCAAATTATTCTCAGTTTTGGTATATTGTTATATTATTGTTGGGCTACATCCATAAAGGAAGTATGGGCAAGCTGGAATTCTGTTTTCTAATTCATTAGGTTTTGATTTTTACTTTCTTTTCACATATTATGCATGAGCCATCTTTTGGAATTTGTTATATGAATTTTTACTAGATTTTATACTGAAAAAGTGAATAGCAATACATTAATTTCAAAAGGAAAAGGATTATTTTCATGTCAATTGAGGAAGCTTTGGAAGAATAAATTCTATTTCAAGGAGGTACTTTCCTGCATATAGTAACCTGCTTGCATAGTTTTGTTTTTTTTTTTTTAACTTAAAGAATAAAAAAGCTCTTTTGTGATTTATTTACTTCTCAACAAGAGCTGAGAACTACCATTAATGTCTTCCTGGATCACACACATATTGTGAGTCTTATGGAGTGTGCGTATTCTGACTCTCCAACCAGGAAAGGATTAACCAGTTCCATGAAAAGGGACTTAAAAGCCCTGCCACTCTTGTGCAAGATCTCAGTCCTATAGGGAAGAGCACACAGCTGAAGCCTGTTGAGGGGGATGTAAAAGATGGAGCTCTTGTGTCTAGGAAAAATTTCTCTTACAGCATGGATATTTTCTGGAGAAGAGCTGTTAGCAGGGCCCAATGAACCGTAGCAAAGGACAGCATTCGGACTTACGGAAGCAAGAACCTGATGGGACTACAGCATCTTCTTAAGGGACCTATTACTTCAATGGAACTGGATGCTTGCTTTGAAAACTTAGGACCACCCAGATCCCATCTACCCACAGGGTGTGTTTATAGTGAACTATATTAAATGGGGAACACCAGAGATGCAGAAATGGTGGAGCCTCTGCTAATGGATGGCACTCTTGGTATATATAACTAAGGGATCCAAAAACAAAACAAGAGATATACTATGACATAGTCTGTTTGTGTTTGCACTCTATTAAAGTTGGTTGAATTCTCTGGTTGTGGCTTCTTGCAGAATGTGTGTGTCCTAAAAGAATGGGGGAGGGCTGGCAAAGCTACTCTTCAACACTGCATGTTACAATATGGAGTGAGCAGACAGCATAGGGTAAAAAGTAGATGGCACTGAGCAATAGCAACTGGATATATAGCATTTCAGTTCAAGGTCAAATTCTTTGTAGATCCATTGTAAATCCTTTGTAGATCAACCATGGTGACAAATTTCTAACCAGTGGATCTTAAGGTTCTGTCTGCTAGAGTAAGATTACCGCAAAGGAAAATTAGCTTCTGACAATGTGACAAAACATTTTCCCACACATCAAGTATAATTAGTATAAGTATCAAGACAAACAATCAACTCAGACTTAATTGCACCTCACTCATTAAAGGTCCTATTGTGCTGGGTGCTGAATTGTTGTCTACTGAGGAAGCTGAGCATGCACAAATGTTTCAGAAGATCAGTCCCTCAGTCACTTAAAAAGTGTGTTCACTACCTAAGACCTTCTAAACAGGACTAATGCTAGATGTTAAAACGAATCTTTCTAAAAACTTATTCCTTATTAACATTAAAAATATGTTCTACTCTTTCTGACTAAAATCAAGAGTAGTTTGCTATCTCATGCAGTCTTTTGTATCATACTGTTGTAGGGAGGTGAACTCTAGTTTCTAATTGCTATTTTACATGGCTACTTTTGCCTAGGTCTTAACCATTCCAATTTCTTAGTTTATAGTGCCACCATGTGGCTACTTGGTTTTGCCTACTCAAACCAAGCCTGTTAATATTAAAAAAATGTTAAAAGCCAAGCATTGAACTTTCCTGCCAAAAGTTTAATACAGCTGTCTGAGGATTCTCACATTGCCTCCAGCCAAGGCAGCATAACAATCAAGCATAAGACGAATGGCAGCGTTCTGCTCAGTATTAGAGAGGCTGGTACCCAGAGACAGACAAAAGCTAGTACAAAAATGAGCTTGTTGGCTTTGCATATACAGACACATTGCACAGCATTTTACAAAAGTAGGGGCATGCTCTGCTGTCACTGACCATGTTTTCCCCACAATTGTGCTGACTACTGTCATCCTTGGCAATGGTGCTGCAGGTAGTTTGTGAAGCAGCAGAGAGCGTGTAGGAACCATAACAATGCAAATGACCACTCCCTTCCCCCGGAGAGGGAAAAAAGATTGTACAATAGAGTTTCGCTGGTACTGGAACACAGCTGTTGTCCCCACCTCTCCCAGATTCACTAAAGGGGGAGATCAAAAGGAGAGTCCAGACTGGGTGACAGCTCCCAGTGTAGATTGGTGAACTTTTAGGGCCTTTCTCTTTCCTGTCCTCAATGGAGTGCAGGGGTGGGGGTGAAGGGGCACAGCAGTCCCAGAGGGTAGCGTGAGAAGAGAGTCCCTAAGGAGAGATCTGCAGTGGGGTGGGTGAGATGAGTTAAGAGCATCCCCAGCTCTGGACACCTCCTGTTGCCTAAGGCGCTCAGCCCCACTGATTGGAATTGGCTGATGTGATTGCGGACTCATTGGCCGCTATCTATGAAAACTCGGGGTGACTGGGGAATGATGGGAAAAAGGCAAATACAGTGCCCAGCTTTAAATAAGGGAAGGAAGAGGATCCGGGGAGCTACAGACGAGTCGGCCTGAACTCTGTCCCTGGAAAGTCATGGAGCAGCTCCCCAAGGAATCCATTTTGAGGCACTTGGAAGAGAGGAAGGTGACAGCCACGCGCCACTAGCCCGTCCCCAGAGGGGGGCGCCCGAAAGCCGGGTCTAAGCCTCCAGCAGCGCCAGGTGAGAAGCCGTTGGGCAGCGCGGCATCGTCTGGCTCGCTCGCCTGGCGGGAAGGCGCAGCAGCGGCCGCCGCGACTGGGAGGAAAGCGCGCGCGGGAGCGAAGAGCGGGCTCGTGCGGGCCGAAGGCGAGAGGCGCGCGCTCGGGCTGGCCGAGCGGGGTACAGCGAACGTGCGCCGCGCGCGGCCGCCCTTTTCCAGAGCAGCCCCGGCCCGGCCGCCCGTCGGCGGAACACAGGAGGGGGCGGGAGCACGCAGCGTGCGTGCGCAGCTTTCATCGCCTTCCTGGCGCGCCTGCGCAGTGGGCTGAGTCTTCCCGCCAACCTTGGGTTACCGGCTGGAGCGCCGCGGTATCTACGGGAGTAAGTCCGGTCCGGAAGGGGGGGAGGGGCGCATCATCCGTAACCTCCTCTTCCGGGGCCCCGGGCTCACCCTCCCGCTCACGGGGCCCTCCTGGGCCTAGCCGGCTCGGCCCCCTTCTTCCGCGGGCCGGTGGGGAACTCCCCCCCCGCCGCCTGTGGGCAGGGCGCCCTGAGCGCGGGGCTGTTGCCCGGCAGGAGCCGGCCCGGCGGAAGGGGTCTGAGGTGATGACGGAGCTGCGGCTCGAGGGCCCGTGGCAGGCGCCAGAGTCACGACCGACGCGCGTAACCGACGGGCCGCGCGCGCGCGCTTTTGTGCGTGGGTGGGTGTGAGAGGTGCGCGCGCGATTCAAACCCGCGGTGCGGGAGGGGCTCCTCGGGTTCGAGGTGACGGCGCGCGGGGAGGCGGGGCCCCGCCCACGGTGCGGGATCGAGAAAGGGGGACTTGGCCCCGCCCACTGCTCGCCCCCTGCCCCCAGGAGCGTCCCGCCGGCCGCAGCAGCCGGGGGAGCTGTCAGGTGTCAGCGGTGCTCGCTCCGCTAGCCGGGTGTGTCATTGCAGCCCGAGTCGGGCTGTCGGCAGCTGCCTGTTACCTGCTCCGCTTGTGCAGCCTGGGGCTTTCCTATGGCGGTGTTTAAATCAGTGGCTTTAGATTGTGTTGTGTCGAACGAAGCTTCTGTAAGAAGTTCAGCACCTTGGACCCCATCACCCTGTCCTCTCTGGGAAACCCCGGTAGTGAAATACTGAGAAGGGAATCCCCTGGTAAAGGAGAGCCCTGGAAAGATTATACAGTATGGGATTGCATTATTTCTCTTCCCTGAGCTCTGCAGAGCTCGTATGGAGGATGGTGCACTTAGGCCTACTGTTGCTATTGTTCCTGGTAGCCCCAGCTAACTCTCCAAGCAGCAAGGGAGGGATGACTAAGCCAAGATGTAACTGATCGCCACTTCTGCCCCATTTCTGCATCAGGAGGAATGCTCTCTGAGATGTATTGAGCCTCTAAATACTAGTTATTGGAGCAGTATATGAGCAAAGAAGCATTGACATTTCCAAGGAGTAAATTGTTCATAATGTTTAGGGACATTTATTCAAGAAGGTCAGAAATGGCAATAATTTATGTGGAAAAATAAATAAAATACATCTCATTAATGCAGGTCTTGAATATATAACATGGTTATTCTAAAAATAGTACTTAACTTCAAAACTTCTTTTGTTTCATTCATTAGTTAAAGGATGAGAAGTGACAAGGAGCCATTTTTTGTTAAATTTATAAAGTCCCTTGGAAACTCTGAATATTTTTTTAAAGCTCTTGAGGTAAGCACATTTGGTACGACTATCAGCTGTTTTTCTGAATTTAGTTTTCCATCTAATTATTTTCATGTTTGTTTATTTGTATTTTATTAATGCATATATCTGTAAATAAAATGTATTATTTCTGTAAGATGAAGGCATTTAATGTTAGGAAAATACAGTTGCCTTATCTGACTTTTTTCAACAGTCAGGAATAACATTTTCTCTGTTTTATACATCATATTTTTACTAGTTATAGTGGGTTATTTCCAGTTTTCAGTACAGTGGATTCATAGAGTGAAATCATAGTTTTCACAAAACAATTTCCCTGTGGGCCCAGTCCTTAGAGGTGCTGTGTGCCTCTAGAAAGGTGCTGAAGAACCCAGAACTTTGGGCCCAATCCTACAATTAATCACCTAGAATAGCGCTTACTACTGTGAGGTTGTTTTTGAAATAATTGAAGATAGATTGAATAACCTAATTAAGAACCTTGACCTCCCTAAGGAGTAAATTTTCCCACAAGATTTGAAGTAACTTTTTGAAGAGCTTAAATGCTGTGCTTTGGTGGTAAACATTTGAATGATTGGGATTAATGGTTATGGAGGGCAATCAGCCGCTTCCAGAGGAGAGTGAACTGCAGTCCTGAGGGCACAGGGAGTCTTCAGATGGTCCCTCATCCATGATACTATAGCTTCAGTGAGGAGAGTGTCAAGTCATTTCTTCCCTGGGAAGTCAGTGGGAGTTGGAAGACTCTCAGCGCCATGCAGAATCTGGTCCTGTAGGTGAAAATTTGTATGCTGTACATTGCAGTGGATTGAAATACTTTTATATATTTGTTCAACTTCACTACAAGTGGATTCTTGTATAATAACTTTGCTATAAGTACTTTCAGCAGGATATGCTTTTGCAAGTGCCATAGAATTCGTTTCAAATAATTGTCCAGTAGAGAAAAAGGGATTCAAAGACAAAGGAAATTTATGTGTATTCTTATTGTTTCATGTTTTCTTGCAGTCTATAAAAGAATTTCAGTCAGAAGAATATCTCCAGGTCCTTGAAGAAGCGCCAGCACTCAGTATAAAAGAAAATGACAAATCCCTTTACATCTGTGACCCTTTTAGTGGCATCGTTTTTAGTCACCTCAAAAAGGTTTGCTACCCAGTAGATTACTTACAAGTGTCCTATTCCTTTCTAGGGAATGCTCATTTCTATGATCCTATACATTTCCCTTTCTGCATTCTGTGTACTGGCTTATAATGTACACAGTGAATACATGTAAATACAGTATGCAGTTAAACAGAGTTTCAGTGGGAAAATAGTAAAGGGTAGGAATAGCAAAAAAAGGGAAAGGCAAGACAAAGGGTTCAGTCCTTCTGTCTCACTTACCCCTGCTTCTGCAGGATCAGTGGGAATCAGCAAAGGTGGCTTTATATCACCTTTTGTGTTTCTCCCAGTCGTAGCAGCCTGGAAAACTGGCTTGGCTGCAATGATCTCTGAGTTGTTGTGGAACCAAAGATAGGTTAGCCAGAGCACAGTGGCACTCCAGACATTGCCTCTGTGTTATCTATGCTGGGGTTTTATGCCACGTGAGGATTCCCCTGTGATTGAGGAATCCCCAGCCAACCGGTTGGTCAGTTTCAACTGTTTTGTGTTGCTGGAGTGGGACCTAGGGTCTGCCTCAAGATATTTTTTGGAAAATCACTTTTTGTGAGAAAAATGTCACACTTCCATATTAATCCATTTTGGTCTTCTTGTTTCGTTTTTGTTGCAGCTTGGCTGTAGAATCGTTGGACCACAGGTAGTCATATTTTGTATGCAGCACCAGCGATGTGTCCCAAGAGCCGAATACCCTGTTTATAATATGACCATGGCTGATATAACAATATCCTGTACTAGTCTTGAAAAAGAAGCTAGGGTAATACATTTTAGTATATAATGGAAGAATAATTGTTCAGCTATATTTTTGTGAAGTTTTCTTCCAGATACAGCATTAATAAGATTTATTGGTTAATTCTTTGTAAATACATTTTCACTAACTGAAAACTTTTTAAGAGTCAGGAATGCAATTCAAGTATAGAGAGAAAAGGTTCTCTTCTTTTTTGCCCACTAATTTTAAAAATAAAGTTGAAAGTATAAATGATGATGACATAACACTCATTTTTACATCTGAATAATTTTTTGCCTTTTAGAATGAGTTAAAGTTCCATTCTAATCTTTTAAACTAGAAAAACATCTGTAGTTTTACTTTGGGTGTTTGGAATGCGTTTAGCTTTTTCTCAATCGACTGCTATCTTTAAAGAACTACATTATCAAAGTAATCAGTAGAAACCTCATATCTGCATTATAGAAGTGGTATGTAGAAAAAAATACTTCATTGGTTGTTTAGAGGGCACATATATATATAATATAGGGCATTCATGAACTGACTTGAATTCTAGATGGATTGCCCAGCTAGTTGTCTATAGCTAGAGTGTCACAGACTATATGATATGTTACTGTTTATCTCAAACTATAAAGTAGTTAAAGGTTTAATACTTAGGCTACTCTTAATTTCTATTAAATATTGAACATTTTGATCACACTGTATATTAAGGTTCCATTTATAAAGGCTTAATAAATGATGAATCGATGTTTGAATAGGTAGTTAATGAATTATTAGAGTTCTGCTTAACGAGTGTCTTATAATCACATACAACACCTTCTATTGATGTGCTTATAGTCATGTATAACATACAGTACTCATGTCTGTATCATGCTTATGGTATCTATTACTCGTTTGTTAATCCTTTAAAAACTATTAATATATTTACTCTTAATAAAAGTGTGACCAACATTTTTTCTTAAGTAACGAATTCTGTGTCTAGTAATAGTATGTGATGTGGATTCCTGAGTAATAAACAGAACTCAGGCATTTTTCTTATTTATTCTGGATTGCAAATGTATTGTAGAGGGTGCAATTCCCACAGTATTCACTATTTTACAATTTTAAAATGGATTCCTTCAAAATTGTTCATTTCCATGTAGGCAAAAAATATTTTTCTGTTTTAAAGTTGCCATGAAGTTAAATTACAGGAGAAATCACAAGAAATGGAGTAATATTTTTTTAAAAATAAGCAATATTAAAATTAAAATACATGTTTTGCTGTTTGACTACTTTATCTTTACTTGCCTTTTTTTTCTTTAGGAAGAAGTTCATAAGTATGTACAGATGATGGGTGGCCGTGTGTACAGAGATCTCAATGTGTCAGTAACTCATCTTATAGCTGGAGAAGTTGGCAGCAAGAAATATTTAGTGGCTGCTGCTCTGAAGAAACCCATTTTGCTTCCCACTTGGGTAAAAGCATTGTGGGAGAAATCACAACAAAGGTAAAAGAACCACTTTTTGTATTAGGAAATACTCAGTCTTGTACTGGTTCCAAGCTATATTTATTCTATTGGAGTTGTGTTGGAGAAAGGGCTCTTATTTTCTTTTCTATTTTTTTTCCTCTCTTGCAGTATGATTAGATACACAGACATAAACATGGAAGACTTCGTATGTCCTTTGTTTCGTGGTTGTACAATCTGTGTAACTGGCTTAAACAGTGTGGACAGGAAGGAGGTCCAGCGTCTCACTACTGAGCATGGTGGTCAATATACAGGGCAGCTCAAGATGAATGAGTGTACCCACCTCATTGTTCAAGAGCCAAAAGGTAGAACTATAAAGTAGATCAAACACAAGCTGACTGAATTATAAGAGACAACTCATGCGTAAAGCTAAGTATGTGACTAAGTGTTTGGAAAATCAGGGTCAAGGTCTGTAAATATTATATGCATGAAGAGTGATACATAGTGTTCCTAAGGGAAGATGGACAGGAGAGCAGAGGGATGCAAAAGGAGAGACCCAAACACTATTTGAGGGGGAAAGGGGAGAGGCCTACAAAAAAACAAAACTAAATTTTGTTGAAATTAGGAGACTTATGAATTTTAGTGATGATATTGATTGGATTAGTAAACAAACATTTGAAGATAAAATCTTCCCACTAAAATTTCTGAATTTCCTTTTACTAAAATAAAATTAAAGCACTATTTTGTTCTTTGTAATTGTTTGAGTCATATTAGATAGAATTTTTTATTTCCTCCCTATTTTTCCCAGGCAATTATTTTGCGATTTCTCTTTTTCCTTCTTGAAGCCCCAAAATCTTATTATGGCAATTCCGTCTCTGGCCAAAAAGCTTAGCCTAGCTCCTCCAGTAGGACTGCCAACTCTGCAGAAACGTGAGAATTTCTGTCACTGAGTCTGAATGTATCCTCTGCGTGCTCAGATTACAGATGTTTATACTGCTTTCATCATTCTGATTAGATATTTCCAAAACATGTCAGTCTGAAATTAGTGAGCCAAGTAAGATTTAAAATCTGATTGCACCATGACAGAATGTGCTAATACTGACTGTCCCTCTTTGAATATTTTTTTTAAATTTAGGACAGTTATAAACAGCGCATTGTAGATGAGATGGTTAAAAGGTTGCAAAAGTTTCAACCGTTCATGTTTTGGAACTTTGGTGTTGCAACTGCGAAATACATCCCATTGATAACATAGTTATCCATTTCACTAGTTGTCCGTTGCTTTCCATTGTAAATATGTGAATAAAAGTATGCATTTGATTTTATATATAGTGTAATATAAAAACACATAGTTTTAAGGCCATAAAGTCATGAGCTCAAGTTCCACAGTAGAACTTTGGGCTTATGTCTAATGTTGCACTACAATGAAGTACAGATGACCTACAAAACTGATATTTTTATAGCCTGCTGTAAGTGGTAAGTATATTAATCATTAATATTGCTGTATTATGATTATTGTTTGGTAGCATTGCTGTTAATCTGCATCTGACATGTTGCAGTTCCTTCTGCCAATTTCATGTTGAAGTTCAGATGGAAATTTAAGATCTCATGGCAGTTTTCAAAACAGAAAACCTAACAGATAAAAACAGAACCTAATGTCCGAGAATGTGTTAGAGCTATTTGGCTAGTGTGCTTGTACTAGCATATCTAACACACTGCTTTTAAAGGAAATTAGGATACCTTGATTATGAAAGGTGTAATATAAAATCAATGAATAAGCTTTTATATCATAGGCGATAGTGCTGTCAAAGGAAGCAAAATTACATTGATACAGCTTTACTTAATTCAGTGCAAACTGCCACTCGGGAATGGAGGTAAAACCCCTTGGTATTTGAGAATGTTTTGGAAATTACCATTTGCAAATGCAGTTTTTGTTTTAACTTCTTTGATTTGCAACGTGTGGTCATCCTTCAGATTTGTCAGTTATTGGGAGCATTAACCTTTTATTCATTTTGATTTGTCTTTATATAAAGGCCAAAAATATGAATGTGCCAAAAAATGGAATGTACAGTGTGTGTCTATCCAGTGGTTTTTTGACAGTATTGAGAATGGCTTCTGCCAAGATGAGGCAATATATAAGACAATGTCTGTACAAAAGCAAAATACCACGCCCAGTACATCAACTCCTACTAGCCAAGCCAGCAGACCTGATGGTAAGTAAGACATCTCAGTATACTGAGGGAATTGATGAGATTTCAGTTAAGAGAAAAGAAATGTTTCACTTCAGTGGGCTGCTTCCTACCCTGATAACTGCACGTCAGATTTTGGTAATAAGGCCATGATCCTGCAAACACATGCTTAACTTTAAATACACAGGTTTACTCATATGCTTGAATTTAAGTATGTGTGTGTTTGCATAATCAGGTCCTGAACTTGGATTTTTTTTGTCTGCGTATGAACCATTGGAAGGCAACAACCAAGAGCAGTCTATGTTCATATCAAATGTAAATGCATCTAATTTAGTAGATGGCCACAAAGCTTATTGAGCAGAATAAATTTTCAGAAATTGACTTCCCACAATTTATGGTTGACAGTTGTTCAGGAGAAAGTGGAAAATGAGATCTGTGCACTGTTGCCAATAGTGAGATCATACTGAATTTTAGTGTAATTAAACCCTACATTTTAATAGAGGCTAGACTATGCATTATTGTGATGCTCAGTTTTTGTCTATATTACTAGCAAGGCAAAATCATATTTGACAATCATGTTTGGTTGAGCAGTTGGAGGAGTGAACTTACTTTCCTCTTTATTTTATTTTAACTTTATTTAAAGGTCACACCCTTTCAGATGTCAGCCACATTTCCAATATCAGTTTGAATGGCATTAATGAAACTGCATGTAGCTCTGCTATGAACAGCAGGCTGGATCCTCCTGATGATTTGGAGAATTTGGATATCAGTTCTTTTCAAGCCCCTGATGATTTACTAGATGGATGTCGAGTAAGTTTAACAATGTACAGTTCCAAAATGACCAGTTATCCTGGGATGCAGTTAGTCTAGGTCTCCTGTAGTTATTGCTACAGCAAAATGTTATTCCCATTCCCAGCACAAAGACAAAATCTATTTCAAGATAAACCAGACTAGACTCTTTATAATGTATTTGGGGTACTGCAAGAAGTGTGTCCAAATTGGAGTTGGATAAGATGTGAAGCAGTATTGGCAACTTTATTTAATTGAAAATACTTGATTGGGATTTTCTTCTGTTAGTGGGAAGTTGAGTAGTGCAAGACAAAGTCACCAGGATGAGCATTAAGGATGGGAATAATTTTTTGGTTTTTGCAGCTTCTCATAAGCTAAAGCTTGTTTGTTTGCATGGGGGTTTTGTGGGGTTTTTTTGTGGGATAATGAATGGTACAAAAATATACTACTTCAACTAAAAATACCGTACCCTTTATTTTTCGTTCTTTCTCCTTGCAGATTTATCTCTGTGGCTTCAGTGGCCGGAAGCTAGATAAAATGAGACGACTTATTAACTGTGGTGGTGGTATTCGATTTAATCAGCTCAATGAAGATGTCACCCATATTATTGTGGGTGAATATAATGATGAACTGAAGCAGTTTTTGAACAAGACTACTCACAGGTTCTGATAACTGTTGCTTAAAAGATACTTCTGTAATCATGTTTCTTCTTGTAAACAAAGAAAATATGTATTGACTAAACTTTTTTGGGGGGGTAGTGGGGATTAAATAGCTGTGTATACTGTAGAGATAAAAATTGTAAAGCCCATTAAGTTGTCACTACCTAACCCCTGGGAATAGTGTGATTTGTGTGTGTGCGTGTGTGTGTTTTTTTGTTTAGGTAGCCTATCTCCTCCCATTCAATAGAGGGGGAGGGGCGAATTATTAGCTGGGAAGATTATATGAAGATTCTACAGACCCTTAATATTTGTGATAAATTAAATTTTTCTTGGTTGTATTTCTTGTAGAAAATAGGTGTAAAAATCCATATTGTCAAACTTTGAACTATTCAAAAAATGTTAAAGGCTGCTGCATGGATACCACTCAAACTTTTTTTGTTGTAACTGGAGTCAGATAAGTAGCAAAAAACTTCTCACAGAAACACAAATGTACTTGTTGAGTGTGCAATGTCTGAGAGAAAAGAAAAAGGTTAAAATGGGTTCGAGGGCCAGTCGTGTGTGTGTGTAATATAAAAAATAATTTTATTTTATAGGCCTCATGCAGTGACAGCAAAATGGTTGCTGGAGTGTTTTGGTAAGGGTTACTTACTTCCAGTGGAGCAGTATATCCCTCTGAACTACCAGCCAATAGAAAATCCAATATTGGAGCAACCTGGAATTAAGCGAACACTTCCCAAAAGTAACAGTCTCTCAAAGAAAGAAGCTGTGGACCTTGGACAGCACCAGAAAGCAGATGAAGATGACCTCCTCTCTCAGTATGTGAATAATGATTCCACATTAAGTAAGTTCTGGTCCAAGCACTTCATAAAAGACAAAATTCATTTACAGGTCTTATGAAAAACTTCTGCCATCTACAAAGATGGACATAGAAAATGTAAAACAACAAGAGTCCTGTGGCACTTTAAAGATTAACAAATTTATTTGGGTATAAGCTTTCGTGGGCAGAAACCCACTTCGTCATATAGAAAATGTAGTTACCTGATCATAATCATATGTAAATGAATTGTAATTCATACTCCATAGCATGTACATTTTAAAAAGTTTGACATGCTTTGTATATTAATTTCCCTAGTATACTATAACATAGTACTATTTGTACTATAACAGTACAAATTATATGTAAACAGTCAGCAGTTTTTAAGTGGAATCTAAAACCTTGGGTTCCAGTAGTGCACTGTTCTCAGCTAATAACTTACAGGACAGTTGAAACTCATTTTCTCCCTTAGATCATCCTCAGATTGCTTTGAACTGTATGTGAAATTTTCATCAAGTGGTTATTTTTCCTTTTTGTTGTTGTTGTTGAAGTTGAAAAGCTAGAAGCTGGTAATTTAAGTGTTGCTACTCCTGTTACCATTCAAGAAGAGAAGCAGTCCTCTATCTGTCGTAGTTCACTGACTGAGACATCTACAGTGATTGAAGAAGGCTTATTCAGCAGACTGAGATTCCTTCTTTCTGGTTTTGGTGAAGAAGATGAGGCCTGCATTGTAGAAATTATAACGGAGAATGCTGGGAAAGTTCTACCCACTCAAAACAGAGCAATTGCAGACTATGCTGTGGTTCCTTTACTGGGGTGCAAGGTGGAGTCAACTGTAGGAGATGTTGTTACCAACACATGGCTGGTAAGGGGATACTGTACAGCTATGAGCAAACAAATGTTAGTGGTAGAAATGTAGAAACCGAAAAGTTATTGATGGTTATATTTGCGTTAGAGGGTTTAGCTTTGTTTAATTAGTATACACCAAATTAGAGAGTGCTTTAATGCACCTCTTGTTTATAGGCATGTCTTATACTGTCTCCTTTATTTCTTCATGCTTTATTCAATCAGATTCTGACTTAGTGGTAGAAAGACTTTGTACATGAGACTGTGCTGTAGTTATCTGCATAATAGGATTAAGAAGAGAGAGCTGGATGCAGTTAACTTATGAATGATATTTCTGTTTTAACATCTGTTTAGTAAGCTCTCTTTTTTATTTTGCTCTACACTTCCCCATATCTCTCTAATAACATATATAGTTGTACATGTGTGATGCAATTGCAGGCTGGCTTTATAGCTCAGGTGGTCAAAATACCTAAATGAAAATGCTTATCTGTACTAATTGCCATTTGTTGGTATTTGTTATTAGATAATTAACTGAAATAAAACCCATGCTAGCCCTTATATTGAGCTTTAAATATTTTAAAGCAATATTCATTGTTGGGGAAAAATAGCATTTTAAGAGGCTTGAATCTTAATGTGACTTTGACTGAAGCTTTCTGGATCTTTTTAAAGTAATTTTTATCTGATTACACATAGAGTAACATTTTTACTTTGGACTTGAGGAAAAAAGACAAAGGATGTCTTGCTTGCTGTTGATTCCATAAATGCTGTAGTACAATGGCTAAAATAATGTTTTTTATTCATTTTTCTTGGCTTGGTTCTCATTTTCCATTTATTTCATCATTTTTAAGATTATGTGTGTAGAACAGCAGCTCCTTTTAAACCCTCAGTCCAACCCACTTTTCACCCCAGTATCAGTAATGGAAGGAAGCACTCCTCTGGAAGACTGTGTACTTTCTTTCAGCCAGTTTACTGGTGCAGAGAGAGACTCCTTGGTGTTCTTGGCAGGTCTTCTTGGAGCAAGGTATGGGGCCTGTTGCCACTTACGTTCGCTTTCTGGCATCTAAACATTTTTTAAGTGTTTAGTCACATTGCTTATTTTTTCTCTAAAAACCATAGTTTGGAGTTAAATTTTGTTCTAGGCTTTTTTTGGATTTTATTCATTTGTGAAAACTAATGTTGAAACATTGATTTATTATTTGGCTCTGTATTTTCCCACCCCTCTTTTCTCTTTACACCTTCCAGAGATGTTATCTTTAAGTGTTCAAATATTTGTGTATGACATTAGTGAAAATATGCTCTGAAAAATGACTCTTAAAAGGTGGCATGGGGGAATATTTATGGTTGCCCATATTTATTTGGTCAATAATTTTCATAGTTTGCTCATTGTACGAATAAAACCTTCCTTCTCCCCCAGTTGCCAGCTGTACAAACTTACAGATTTCTGAGATCTAGAAATCTGGCAATAATTCTTGGCTTGTGCATTCTCACCATCTTAAACAAAAAATTGTTTTTTGTAGTCAACTCTACCCCCATCCCAGTTACAGGTGTGCATCACATTGTCTTTAGCAGAGTTGCACAGGTGTAAGTGAGGGAAGAATATCATCCTGCTTTTGGAAGTTAGTTAACAGTTCTGTTTCTGATACCGGAGCAGGACTAGAATCCAGCTCACTCTCCATACGTTTGTTGGCTCTGCGGTGCTAATAGGAACAGTCTGAAATATGACTTCATTTTTTAATGATTTACTTATATAAACTTATTTTAGAGTCCAGGAATTCTTTGTGCGAAGAGCCAACCCAAAGAAAGGAATGTTTGCCAGCACCCATCTAGTGGTAAAAGAGCCAGATGGTTCTAAGTATGAAGCTGCAAAGAAGTGGAATTTACCTGCAGTCACTATGGCTTGGCTGTTGCAGTCTGCAAGGACAGGAAAGAAAGCAGATGAAAGCAAGTTCCTAATTGAAAATGTTAACACTGAAGGTTGGTTGTCTTTCATGTTTTCTTGTGTATTTTAATTTACATTAATCTTGTCATGTTGCACTGCACTGCACTATTATTAACAGAAATTGAAGTATAATCTGATTTTTTTTTAATCCATAGGACTTTAAATTATTAAAACCAAAAGACTTCAGTTTACTTTTCACTAGTTAAGATGTTCACTTTTTTTCCTATCATTAAACTAAGACTATAAAGACTAGTCAGTCTCACTTCTTTATGATCAGTGGTCCAGATCTTTAGCTGGGGTAAATTGCTGTGAAACTGTACTGAAGTTAATGGAGCTATGCTGATTTATATCAACTGAGCATCTAGCCCAATGTCTAGTTATTTGTGCTTTTTAGTTCATGCTCGCTTACATGATACTGTTTTGTTCAGTTGTAAAACACTGCAGAGGATTATTTAAATCTTATTAAAAACTATTTTACAAGAGAAGGAAGGGTCTATAAAATGGTTTTGTTTAGTAAAACAACCTTAAATTACTTAACAGTGCCCCTTTTAGAATTGAGAAGCAAACTGGACTGATTAATACTGAATACCAACTAACTCACTAGTTCTTACCAATGCATTTGTGGGCTGCATAAAATTGCAGTGGTAAAAACATACCTGCAATACTGCATTCAGTTCTGGGCATCTCAGTGTCTGAAAGATCTTTCCGGGTTGGATAGGAATTCAGAGAAAAGCAACAAAATGATTAAGGGACAGAGGGAATGATTTTATGTAAAAGCAATTACATATGTTTGACCAAAAGATAATTAAGAATACCAGTCATATTTATGTATGGGTATTTAAAGTGTGTAAACTCCAGAGGCAAACGTCTGTTGACTTCAGTGGGATAAAGATTTGGCCAAAAGAGAGAGCAGAATTTTACGGGATAGCCTAAAGGAGCATAGTTAGTAGCAGTGAAATGAAACTGAGCAAAGGAAAATCATCCAGGCTGAAAATGAGGAGGGAAAAATCCTAACTTTGAGGGTGGGGGGTGTATTTAATATTTGTACTAGAGTAGCAATCAGAGGGTCTAAACTGGTTTGAGGTCATATAGTACTAGACTGTGCAGTCATAGACTTAACGGGCAGAAGGGACCATCACATAGCCTGATCTCCTGTATATCACAGGCCACCAACATCACCCAGCACTATGAAGTTCCCATTTCAAAAAAGTATACAATAAAATATGAAATGGGAGTCTTCCAAAGAATGTGTTGGATGCCCTATTACTGGAGTCATTTAAAAGTTGTGTTGGCAAAGAGTCAATAATACAGCAGTGAACCACTGGTAACATGGACTAGATTGCCTATCAGGTCTTTTCCATCTCTGGCTCCTCAGACTCCTCAGCTTTATCCAGTGCTGATTAGCAGTATTTATGTCATTAGCATTTCAGTCTTTAGTGAGGCTGCTGATCATTAAAGAGAAAACAGGTGAGTAACTGTAGCCTTTCAGCAACGCCATAATTAAATGTTTCTTTTCTTGGTTTAATACTTTAAAATTCACTGAAGCAAAAGACAATATAAGAGCGACAAAGGTTACTCTTTTAAATATACAAGGACCAGCACAATGGTAATGTGGTACAGCACAAGCACCAGTGTAGAACATAGGAACTTAGGACAATGTTTTCTCTAAAAACTAAAATCATGCCTTCCTTTTAGAACATATTTAAAAGAACAAAATACTGGATAAATGAAGTCCTAAGCATAATGCAAGTATATGCACTTTTATATTAAGGGAAAAAATGGTGGTGTTTAATTATAGTTTTCTTTATTTCATTTAAGATAAAGAAGAGAGTTTAATAAGCCTGCCCAAAAAGACAGAGACAACTATAATGCCTTCACATATACCAGACCATACTAGCAATCTCCTTGAAACTGTGACGAAGACAGCTGTGGCGCCTCTTGATATGAACCAGTTCCAAAGTAGAGCTTTCCATACTGTGATTTCACACCATGTTGGGCAAAAGCCAACCCTTCCTTTAGAAGGAAGACCACTCCAGAAAGAACCATCTTTACACCTTGATACACCATCCAAATTTCTTTCCAAAGATAAGCTCTTCAAGCCTTCATTTGATGTGAAGGTAAACTCCTTTGCAATTTTTTAAGCCAGCAGTGCCAGTAGGGTCATATGAGTGTGAATGAAAAAGACACAAAAAACTATGCTAACTTTTGTAAAGAGTGTGTATAAATAGTTTATAAATAAAAATAATTCTAGGCTTTATAGTTTGGCAGGCAGTTTAGAAAATTCACATGTTCTAAGGAACAGAGGTTATTAGAATTGATACCTAAAGTACATAAAGATAATTAAAGCATGAATATTTTGAGAAACAGATACTATAATACCTTTAACAATGCCCCATTGTGCCTATTGCAACATAGACCAGAGAGTCCTAAAGCAATGGCCTGTGTTACATAGTCTGTATTGCTCTTTAAAACAGAGTGAAACTTTAGTAGGAGGGTTACAGTTTTTGCCAACTATAATAAAACAAACAGCCCGTATTTGACCCATGATGAAATAGTTTTCCAATGGACTGTGTATAATTTTAAACTTAACTTGTACATTTAAGCTTTCTTGCTCATCCTGTCAGTATTCATATCTTTGCAATATTATTCTTTGACTCCCCTTTCCACAAGCATTCCCTTAATTTTCTGTTGCTGTTGGCTTCTACAGAACTGTTACATTACTGTGATGATCCTTATACATCTGAAAGAATAGCAGCCATTATCCCTCTCATATTTGAGGGGTGCTCAAAACTACTTAAAAATTTAGTTGCATGAAGATGCAGCAAGAAATAGGGGAAGGAGAAGCGGTTGTCTTAAAGATGACCTGCAAATGGAAAAAAAATATTGGATTTTTGCCCTTTTCTGCTGCTTTTTGTTGCATAAGAAAGGCCATTTGCCTTTTGTTTAACCGTAGGTATATCAGTGTTGTAGAATTTCTTGACTGACTCAAGTGTGTACTGGAAGCTTACTCAGCCATTAATTGAAAGGTGGAGGTGGTGAATATTAATGTTTCCCCTTTAAGTTAAACAGTGTTAAAAACAACAAACCCCAAACAGTTTGAATATAAATCACTTCCCTTCTCAGTTAAGCCAGTTTCACACACATGGTTTCTCTAGTGTCCTAAGCCTGTTGATTTTCCATTAATCCATAATGGTTAAGGAAAAAACAGGTGGACAAGGCTACAGTTTCTAATTTCAAGCAGAGGGAAGGAAATTTGTAGAAGGGTGTGGAATAAAGCCCCTTTCAGGCCATTTTTAGGCGTTTCTCAAGAAGCAAGTAGAGCAGTGGTTCTCAACCAGGGGTATGTGCACCCTTGGGGGTACACAGAGGTCTTCCAGGGGGTAGATCAGCTCATCTAGATATTTGCCTAGTTTTACCACAGGCTATAGAAAAAGCACTAGCCAAATCAGTACAAACTAAAATTTCATTATATACTATATACTGAAATGTAATTACAATATTTATACTCCAGTTGATTTATTTTATAATTATATGGTAAAATGAGAAAGTAAGCAATTTTTCAGAAATACTCTGATATGGCACTTTTGTGTTTTTATGTCTGATTTTGTAAGCAAGTAGTTTTTTAAGTAAGGTGAAATTTGGGGTACATAAGACAAATCTGACTCCTGAAAGAGGTACAGTAGTCTGGAAAGGTTGAGAATCACTGAAGTAGAGCACACATCCACTTGTTTTTTCTAGGTCATATTTGAATAGATATTAAATAAGAGAGACCTTAAAGAGATAGGCTGGTACTATGGTTAGGGCATGGGACTGGGACTCAGGAGATCTGAGTTCGGTTCCTGGCTCTTCTATACACTTCCTGGGTGAGATAGGAGAAAGTGACTAGGGGAGAGGCTATTCTAGATTTGATTCTGACTAACAGGAAGGAATTAGTTGAGAGTTTTGAAGTTGAAAGGCAGCTTGGGTGAAAATGTTCAGAGTTCATGATTCTGAGGAAAAACAGAATAAAGACAATGGACTTCAAGACGGAATATGTTAGCAGTCTCAGAGAACAGATCAGTAAGATCCCATGGGAAGCAAATCTAAGGGGGGAAAAAAGAGTTCAGGAGAGTTGGTAGTTTATTAAGGGCACAAGAGCAAACTATCCCAATGCATAAGAAAAACAAAGTATAGTAGAAGGTCATACTTAAGTAGGTGATTTTCAATGATCTGACACTCAAAAATGAGTCATGCAAAAAGTAGAAACTAGGTCAAATTATGAAGGCTGAATATAAAACTAACCACACGCATGTAGGGACAAAATTAGAAAGGTCAAAGCAAAAAAAAAAAAAAAAAAAAATTAAACTAACTAGGGACATAAAAGGTAACAAGAAAATATTTTACAAATAAATGAAAAACAAGAGGAAGACCAAGAACAGAGTAGATCCATTACTTAATGAGGAGAGAAAGATGATAATAGAAATTGCAGCAATGGCCAAAGTGTTAAATGTCTTTTTGTTTCAGCTTTCACAAGAAAAGTTAGCAGTAATTGGATGACTTACACAGTGAACACTATTGTAAATCGGGTAGGCTCTGAAGCTAAAATCGGAAAAGAACAAGTTAAGAATTACTTAAACAAGTTAGATGTCTTCAAGTCGGCAAGGCTTAATGAAACTCATCCTAGAATACTTAAGGAACTGGCTGAAGAGATCTCTGAGCCATTAATCATTATCTTTGAGAATTCGTGGAGGATGGGAGAGATACCTGAGGATTAGAAATGGGCAAATATAGTACTTATAAAAAAGTGAATAAGGAGAAGCTGGAGAATTATAGATTAGTTATCTTAATTTAGGTACCAGGAAAGATAATGAGGCAAAAAAAATCAATCAATTTGTAAGCACCTAGAAGAAAATAAGGCAATAAGTAATAGTCAACATCGATTTGTCAAAAACAAATCCTGTCAAACCAACCTAATACCCTTCTTTGACAGGGTAACAAGCCTTGTGGATAGGGGGGAAGTGGTAGATATGATATATTTCAACTTTCGCAAGGCTTTTGTTACTTCTCACTTGGCTTTTACTTAACTAGAGAAGTATAGCTAGACAAATAAACTATCAGATGGGTGCACAACTGGTTGGAAAACTATTCATAGAGTAGTCAAACTGGAATCCTGGGTCCTGGGTCCAGTTCTGTTCAATAGCTTCATAAATGATTCGGATAATGTCATAGAAAGTATGTTTATAAAGTTTGCAGAGGATACCAAGCTGAGAGGGGTTGTAAGCACTGTGGAGGACAGGATTAGAATTCAAAATGACCTTGACAGACTGGAGAAATGGTCTGAAATAAATAATTGAAATTAAATAAATTCAATACAGACAAATGCAAAGTATTACATTTAGGAAGGAAAAATGAATTGCATAAATAAAAATGAGAAATGACTGCATAGGCAGGAGTACTGCAGAAAAGGATTTGGGAGTTATAGTGGATCATAAAATAGAGAGTCAACAATTTAATACTTTTGCAAAAAAAAAAAGCAAGCATCATTCAGGGATATATTAGCAGGAGTGTTGTAAGCAAAAGATGAGAAGTAATTCTCCACTCTACTCAGCACAGGTAAGGCCTCAACTGGAGTATTGTGTCCAGTTCTGGGTACCACACTTTGGGGAAAATGTGGACAAATTGGAGAAAGTCCAGGGGAGAGCTACAAAAATAATTAAAGGTCATGTTTTCTAAAGCTCTGAGGAAAGATTGAAAAAACTGGGTTTGTTTAGTCCAGAGATGAGAAGACTCAGTGGGGGCATAAGTCTTCTAGTAAATAAAAGTTGTTATAAAGAGGAGGGTGATAAATTTTTCTCCATAACCATTGAGGACAGGACAAAAAGTAATGGCCTTAAATTGCAGCATGGGAGATTTAGGTTAGACATTGGGGAAAAACGTCTTAGCTGTAAGCGTAGTTAAGCAATAAAACAAATTATCTAGGGAGGTGGTGGAATCTCCATCGTTGGAGGCTTTTAAGAAAAGGTTAGACAAACACATGTCAGGGATGGCTGAGATAATTCTTAGTCCTGCCTCCGTGCCAGAGATTGGACTAGATGACCTGTTAGTCCCTTCCAGTCCTACATTTTTATGATTCTATAATCTCTTACTTCCGCAATTCCCCATCTGTAAAATTGAGATATTATATTCACATCCTTTGTCAGTCTTGTCTATGTAGATTGCAAGAAATTTGGGGCAAGGACTGTCTTTTACGGTGTCTGTATAATGCCTAAAGAAACAAGACCCCAATCTTGTTTGGGGCCAAACAAGATTAGGATTTTAGATGCTACTGTACTACAAATAAAAAGTGTTTTTGAATAGTATGAAGCGTTAGTATTAATTTCATTAGGGATCCTGCTATTCAATGAGAGAACTTTTGACTCTGGAGAAAGGATAGTTCATCCATGTTAATTCAATTATTGCTTTTTTACTCTTTTTTGGTAGGATGCCCTGGCAGCTTTGGAAACTCCAGGGGGTCCCAGTCAGAGAAACAGGAAACCAAGTACTCCTCTCTCTGAAGTCATTGGCAGGAACTTGAAATTAGCTCTGACAAACAGCACTCGTCATACAGCAGCTCTTACTGCCAGCCCTCTGTTTAGGACTGCACAACCAGAAGTGGTAGGATTATGCCTTTTTTTTTTAGTAGACTTAATTAAGAAGATAGTGTATTCATCTAGTTGAGTTAAGAGATGCTTAACCTTACATGATAGATTACGAGTCGTAATAGATTTGATACTGTGTTTTGATGTGTTCAGGCAGAAATTTGAATGATTACTTGTTCTTTTGTTTCAGTTGAAAGAGGTGAGACCAGTAATTTTGACTCCTAAAAGGCAGAGAACTGTATTTAAAGATGTTTGTACTACTGACCTGGTTTAAGTTGTTAGGCAGTATGTGTGTACGAACTATAGATATTCCATAGTTCTAGAACTTGTACCTCATCATTGTTAAGGATGTCTGGTGGTGTGAGGATGGTGGACAAGGCGTAAATACTTTTCTGTGATAATCTGTAATATTGAGAAGATACCCATTATTTTCTGTGACGTTATTGGAATTTATTTTTGTCATGCAACTCCCTTCTTCCCCCATCTTCTTTAGAGTGCTGTTATTGCTTGACTTACTCAGAAGCAGGAGGCAAAAGATTTGTCACTCTCACCCCCACATTAAGATGTGTTTTGCTCATTTTCCTAGTAGTGTGCTTACATACTTTTTCCTGGAAGCATGGAGCACAGCTCTTTCATGCTTCCTTTTTATACTAATGTGAGCAAAGTTAGAAAGAACAGAAAATAGAAATGTGGGAGATATGTACAGCGGGTGCAGTGGACTGAAGATGCAGAAGAAGGCAGTGCTTTGTGTACCACTTGCCACATTTGAACTCTAATAAGTATGAGAATGGGGAAGTGGAATGATGTTCAGCAAGGGAAGATTAACAGTAATTTGCCATGCTGTAATCTCCTCTTTCTCACTCTCTTCATGCCATATGCATCCTTGGGCCCCCTTATCCTTGATAATAAGATGTTGTGTCAGTAGTTTTAGTATTTTCCCTGTTTAAAACTTCAAGCAGATTTTCAACTGCTAAGAAAGGGACATAATATATTCTTTTGAGACTTTGTGAGATCAGTCTTTTGCTTCTTGGTTCCTGGTATGTGGAGCCATAGCAGCACACCTTTATGAATGGGGAGGTGGAGGAAGTAGAGATAAGCAAAACTACTGTTAAGTAGTTTCTCTTCTTTATCATTACAAAGGTGCTGAATCCTCTGAACATGACTTTTTCCTATTTTTCCCCATGGTCATGAACAGGTGGAAGACTCAAAACCTCTTGCTGATCTGGTCATATGTGTTAGCAAGAAACTCAGTAAAAAGCAAAGTGAACTGAATGCTGTTGCTGCTTCTCTGGGAGCAGATTACAGGTATTAACTGATGCCAGCAGTTACTATACTCTGCACTGATATAACTTTTCACTCGAATAATTCTGAATCTTGGTGTTCTAATGTCTGTTGTGTGCATATTTTTTTCAATTATAGCAAAGCATTAGCCTTCTTTATATTAAGGTTACAACCAGTTTCCATTGTAAAGCCCTATGTTCGCCTGCACCTATCTCCCTCATAACTTGGCTTGGAAAATCAGCTTGGGCTGAAAATTTTCAGATTTACATTGAAAGTAGAGGATTTTTCTGCCAAGTTTGAAGGCAATTTGTCAAACAGCTTTTGAGTTACAGATTATTTTAAAATGTACCTTGATTTTTTTAGATTTTGGGTTTTTAGATTTTTGGGTTTTTAATGGGTTTTGGGTCGCTGTAGCTCAAAAATTTCATGTTTTCTCCAAACTGTACACATTGTTAAATCTTCTCATACTCATGCATCAGCTATATTTTAAGAAAACAGGCTGTAATTAAGCAGAGTTATTAACTATTTTTGTCATTAATTTGGGTCCCAATATTGCTCCTTTTGATTTCCATAGAAGTTTTTGTTTGTGTGTTTGTGTGTTTGTGTGTTTGTGTGTTTGTGTGTTTGTGTGTTTGT
>ML675603.1:71493310-71686629 GCA_007922155.1 Mesoclemmys tuberculata | reverse complement strand
TGTTTGTGTGTTTGTGTGTTTGTGTGTTTGTGTGTTTGTGTGTTTGTTTGTTTGTTTGTTTGTTTTTGCCATTTAGTTTAGTGGGAGCTGTATCAGACATCTATATTTCTATAGATGATAGCTAAAAGAAATTTTTAATAGTTCAAGTGGCAAAGGCCTGTGTTTTTTGTAACTGGGCTACCAGAGTTCCAGTCTCAGCTTAATAGGTATGCAATGTTCTATTATGGAGGGGAAACTTTTTCATATTGAAGTTACAACTATTTCCAATAAAAGACTGAGATGAGCCTGAGGTAACATCACAAACAGAGTGAGATCCTCATGTTTTCAATTACAGGTCTAAGTTTCAGTGCCTGCTAGAAAGTTTTTCTGAAAACTTCAAATATTTTGAAATTAAAAATCTTTAAAATGGCTCCTTTTTTGAAATTTTGCATTTTCTTGATTTTGGCTGAAAATAATTATGCATTTCATTTTTGGGGTTAATAAAATGGTCAAAAATGTATTTTGGAAAGAATCCAAATATAAAAGGCTCAGTTCCTCAGATAGGCATAATTTCCATTGTGTAAATTCCATTTATATCAGACCAGAGATGGGCCCTACACCCATGACCATAAGAGCTAAGGAAGTACAGACTTTCCAATTCTGAGCAAAGCTCATGAAGAAGCTAGCCAAAGAAAAAGTACCAGATTATCAAACTGCAACTAATATCCTAGGCTTGACTGTGAAAAGCTGCTGGGGATATCCAGAGCTGTGAGACATTACGCTATCCCTCTCAGCCTCAGCAAATGGAAGCTTTGCTGCAGCTAAACTGTGTAACAGTTCCCTGACACTAGCTTATTTGCCTTGCCAGCAAACTTCTCAAGGCCATTCCAGCCCAAAGTTTGCCTAGCAGGGAACAAACAGTGAACTCCAGCCCCTAACCTCCATCTCTACATTCACAAAAGATACTCAGTTTGCTGCTCCTTTAAAAGAGACACAAACAGCAGCTGGTTATCTTGACTATAGTTATCAATCACTTCAGTCAAAGCACAGGGTTGGTTTAGATAAAAAGTAAAACAAGTTTGTTTAATCAAAAAGGGAGAGATTTTAAGTGAGGTCAAGTATAAGGGATAAAGATAGAAAGGATTACAAACAAAAGTAAAAATACACTTTCTAATGGCTAAGACCTAACTTAACAAGCTGCAGTCTTTGTTCAAGGTAGTGTCCTCACCAGTCTTCCTTTTCCAGCAGTGGCTGACTAGGTCTTAATCAGGATCCTCACAAAGTCCTTGGCACTGGTTTTCCTTGTTTCCACATGTGAAGGATAACTTAAGTGTTCTCTGCCCCTCTCTTTATAGTCCAGTAAAGCTTTTAAAAGTATCTCTCTCAAAGTTCATTGGCCGTGCTTCAAGAGGAAGGAATGCTTCTTGGGGGTGTAATCTCCATCCCTTGTTGAAATTAAGTGATCATTCCCCTCCTTCCTCCCTTCCACACACACATTTGGTGTCCCAGTGGCTTTGGTTGCCTGGCATGCAAATGTGCTTTTCTTTGCCTTTGTCTTAGGTCAGACCTTGCTCAAATTACACAGGAGACACATTCAAGCAGTAGCTTTTGTCTGGAAAAAAACCTCTTTATCAACTCCCTCTGACATGCCTGATTTAAATACCTTTTTATTAAAATTCCAGCATATCCGTATAATCCTTTGTGGGTTGAACAGATGTACGGCATGCCAGAATATTAATGATCCATGAGTTATTAGTTTTCCAATGACCTATTACATGACACCTTTTAGACATAGATTATAATAATAGTTGGGTTACACTGAGCTGGTCAAGCCAACTGAAACTCTTTGCTAGATAAGAGGGAGCCCCTTGCCTTCTGGCATAAGGATACTCTTAAGGTCACACCTACGCAATCTGGATTCGGGCCAGGATGTGGGACAGAACAGCTTTTGAAGCGCTGTCACTGAAAAGTGGTCAGACATACATTCTCATTCTCCTAGGCCTCTGCAACATTCAAAGCTGCCAAACATGAGATGCTGCTGTCCCACCTGAGAGAGGTGTCAGGGATCCAGGAACATGCACAAAAATAATTTGTCCTTCATAGAGGGATGTATCCAGTAAATTGTGATGGAAATTGCACTTCTGTCACTAAATGCCTTTCTTACAGAGTCCCACAAGGATAAATTCTCTTTCTGATTCTGTTCAACATCTAAATGCAGCTACTAGAACTCGCAGGATGACATGGACTCAAGTGCTAGCAATATAGAGATGACACACAGCTCTACCTATCCTTAACACACATGACCATACTGATATCATCAAGTGACCTAGTACTTGAGTGAGATCACCTTATGGAAGAACAACAGCTGGTTGAAACTGAACCCAGCAACACAGGTTATGCTAGTAGGCAGAGAAGAGGACTTTGAAGAGTTCACAGTCATGATGCAGTCTCCTTGTGCTGAAGGCAAACACCCACAATTGATCCTTTCAGTTTAGGAATTCTGGATGTCTTGACACTAATCTCATATAACAGCATCTGCGAATAATGCCTTCTACTGTCTCTCATTAGTTAGGAGACTCCATCCCATCCTGGTGGACAGTGACCTGACCTCAGTTATACAGGCCTTGTCACCTCCTTTCTGGACTTCAGCAATGCAGAAGCTATCAGCTCTTAGAAAGCTCCAACTAATACTGAATGCTACAGTGCGTCTTTTTGCAACATGGGACGTCACAAGCACATCAGGCTTATCCTCCACTCTCTACACTGGCTTTCCATGGAATATTGAGTCAAGCTCCAGGTTTTAGTCCTTATCTTCAAGATGCTCAATAGCCCGGGATATCTAAAAGATCACCTAACACTTAGGGATGAAGACAAGGATATATATCTTTGCTCTTTTAGCACAATGGAGGAACTCTCTTTGATAAGGGTAAATCTTGCCCATGCAGGAGACAGAACTTCCCCGAGAAGCCAGTACAAGATTGTGGAATAATCTCCCACAGAAACTAAGGACTATCTCAAACCCCTCCACCTTCTGCACCATGTGCAAAGTGTGCTGCTTCAACCTTGCTTTTTCTAACATACAATAGTAGGATGTACATTTAAAAACACAAACTGTGAAAGCCAAATACTATGTTGTGCACACAATTCTCCCCATGCAGAGAGAATGAGAGAGAACAAATCACAAGTAACAGATGTTGGTCTCATTGCTTAATGTGCTACTGAAAAGCGCTTGGATACAAGTGGGGAGGGCAATATAAGAACCTATATAGAATAGAATACAAAAGAATATTGCTGTCATACATAAATACTTCAGTTTCTAAAATAAATAAATAAATGTTAAGCAACGTTTTATTAATATTAAATTGAAATTGCTAGAGATTTGTGACTCAATTCCCTAAAAAATTCTTGTATGTTGAATGATGGTGATTTTGAGGGGGCAGCTAACTTAAGTTTTTGTTTTGTTTTGTTTTGTTTTGTAGCTTTTGTTACTCTTCATAGAGTAATTGTCATTCATCTTGGTGGGTTAAGACTCTGTTTCAAGGATGCAACAATTATACTATTAAACCAGAGCTGATATCTTCATGTTGCATTTTACTGATGTTATTCTAGATGGTGCTTTGATGAAACAGTAACTCACTTCATCTACCAGGGACGACAAAATGACAGCAGCAAGGAGTACAAATCTGTTAAAGAAAGGGGCATACATATTGTTTCAGAGCATTGGCTTTTAGAGGTATGGAAGAAATTTATTTTTAGTTTCCTCTGAAATATGAAGGAGAATGGAGACAAGATCAGATGTATTGGACTGACTTTCAATTTTTTTGAAAGCACATGCATGAATTTAAATTATTTATACACAATAGCTGATGCTTTATGCATGAAGTTTTTAATTTGCAGGCTTCCTCCTTCTAAATTTTAAGTAATTTTCATAGGTGCACTTTCACCTTGTAAATGACTATACAGCTGAAATTGACAATTTCTTCATATATTTGCTTTTCATACCTAATACATTGACACAGTTTAGCAGACAGAGCTTTTGGTTGAAGTTTCTTTGAACAATAACTTTTGTTTACATAAGTATTTGCCAATGGAACAATAGTAAAGTTAGATTTAATAGTCATGAAGAAAAATCTTCAGAACTTTTTGGAAAGTAAGAATTTCATGCTTACTGTCATTGTTAGAACTACATGTGTCTCCTGTGTTAGTGTTTTTTTCCAATTATATTATTTTTGTTGATGTTTTTTATATTTAGCTTTGTATCATGCTATCTAAATTACTCTCCGCCATTCCCAGATTTCTCGTAACTTTTTATATTTATGAATGTTGTTGCAGAGTGCACAAGAATATAAACGACTTCCTGAATCTCTATTCCCTCACACTTACAATCCCAAAATGAGTCTGGATATCAGTGCGGTAGAAGATGGCAGACCCTCTTCCAGTAGACTTCCATCAACTGGAAAAACAACAAAGGAAGCTGAGGTATAGTGTAAGATGTAACCTCTGGTCTATATTGGAATCATTGGCCTTATCTTAATCTAACAAAATGAATATAAACTGATACAAACGTTGTTATTTAGTAATCATCTAGGATCAGGTTCAGCAGTGATGCAGCTGTCCTGGAGGTTCTCTCTTTCTGTTCTCTGTCCTGGAGGTTCCATCAGTTTCTCAGCATTCTACCTCTGTCTTAAATCTAGCCCTTGTCGGCGTGGACACAGTCTTGAAATCTGAATAGGTGTGGGTCCTGTCTCTGCCTTCAGTTAAACATAAACTATAGGACTGTGATATGTGAATTTTATTGAATTTAATAGGATGTTAAATCTGTAATCTAGTGCTGACAATGTCAGTGGTTTGGGTTTTTTTAAACTGTTTCAGTGCTGTGGCTGAAAAATTCAACTAACCTTAGCTTGAAGGAATGGAGCTTTGGTTTGTAGGAGGAGGTTTGGTAGAATCATTCCTGTCCCCCGTACACCCCAATATGTCTACCTCCTGCAGAACACTGCAGCAAGTTGCTACATCTTTCAGTTTCAGAATTAGATATATAAGTTCTATGTTTTTAACATTCTTAGAGTATTTCAGTGGATGAAAATGATGCAGGAGATGTAACTACTAACCAGGTGAAGGAAGCAGTCACAGTAAGGGAGGAGAAAATTGCAGCAAATGAAGCCAAAGGAGGTAATCAAAATATTCTGTGTCTTCTTTTAAAACAGCTACAGAAACTACATTTTTATAAGTGTTTTACAGTTTCAGGGAAGCTTGATTTTTAAGATCTGGAGGTTTTAGTGTCATTTGTTTTCCTACCTAAGCCCAGTGTAGTAGACCAGACTTTCTGAAGTGCTAGCTGCTGCTTATTCATTAGGTCTGCAGGGTATGGAGAGATGTTTTGTTCCCTACTTTCAAAGACAGTGGCAAATCCATAAAGGAGGACTGACCATCCCTGATGAAATATTGGCCTGTCGTCTCCAGTATTCTAGAATTTCTTGAAGACTGGTTATTGCTAATTATTTGTCACATGAAACAAAGACTTAATTGAAAGTATTGCCACATGTGAAAAGATGTACATATTTTTGCCCTGAAAGGCAGCTACTTGATTAAATCCCTGTGGCATTCTAAAAATATAAAATTAAATGGCCTAACTCTTGTGGCTACTTTGTTTCCCTTCAAGTGTTAACGCAGACACTGGAAATGAGGGAGAACTTTCAAAAGCAACTACAGGAGATCATGTCTGCAACATCAATAGTGAAACCACAAGCACAAAGAGGATCCTCATCAAGGAATGGTTTTGACAGTTCCCCTACCACCCCTGATGGCAAACGATCTGTGCGTAATGGTCGTAGTAGTAGAGTCTTGGAAGCTCTAAGGTATCATTCTACATGTAAATGTATCTTACTTTGTCTTGCCTTTTTTTTTTACTTGATTTTGACAGTCTTACAAAAATGTGGACAGCAAAAACTAAGTACATCTAATAATCTTTCAAATCTCATTTGCTATACAGTAGCTATAAATATACTGTTTCATTATGCATTTATACACTTGCAAATGAGAAGACTGCTTCTGACTATGAGGCTTTCAAGCATTACATTTTGCCACTAACGTAATTGTCTGTCATGTTGCAGTTAAAACTCATGTCTGGTCTGTGGGAATGTAAAAAAATATGGCTTAAAACTTCCAGTCAAAATGAAAACATTGTTAATTCACCGTGGGTGTGAGATTGCCTTCCAGATCTATCCTTTGTTTCTAAAAAGAACCTAGAATATAGGGCATGTGCTTTCATATGATAGGTTGGCAGATCCTGTTCAGGATCACAATGTGTATTTCCAGATCAGTTTTTCTTCTCCTCTTGGATTTTGCAGAGAACACATTATCTATATATGTATTTAAATATTAGATTGTTTCTATCATAAAACAAATAATTATTCCTGCAAAACATCTCTAAATCTTCTTGTTTTCCTTCTGAATTCAAAAGTACTTGATGGTTAAACCAGATAAAAGGAATTAATGATGAAAAACCTAATTCCTGGTAAATATTGGAAATTAAGGGTGCTGAACACCTAAGAAGCAAAATTGCTCCCTTTAACTTTCAGATTTACATCAAGATAATAAGGACAATAAAGTATGGGATATGCTGATCATGGAACACCTTACTAGCATAATACATACGAAAAACGACCAGTATTTTTCATGTTAGCCACTTTTTGCAGCTATGCTGACTCTGATACCCAGGTAGTCAAACTGTCTGACTTAATTTATATTGAAGTTTATTCTTCCTGATGGTTCTGTCCAGTAATAAAGATTGTAGTACGTTGTAAACATGATAAACACGTCCTTGCCCTCAAGTATAGCACATCTCTTCTTTTAAGGAGACCTTACGTGGCATTTGTCTTTTGTTCCTTAGGCAGTCGCGGCAAGCGGTGATGGACATAAACACAGAACCATCACAAAATGAGCAGATTGTCTGGGATGACCCCACAGCAAGAGAGGAGAGAGCAAAGCTCGTCAGCAACTTACAGTGGCCCAACAGTCCTTCACAGTACTCTGAACAGATTCAGACTAATGTACATAACATGAACGATTCCCCTTCCAGGGAATCCTTGAGCGATAGAGAAGTTGCTGAATTAGGTAAGGAGAGAAATACTTGTTTGATCTGGACTGTATTGAGGGTTATTTATTATGTTTCAGTGACATTCTAGAAGCAAAGGAAAACCACTGCTAAGTGGATCTTTTTCAGCTTTATTGTGTTGTGGTCTCTTTAAGTGACCTGAACTTTTTCTGTTTTTTAATAATGAGGCTCAGGATAAGTGACAGAACATTCTTGGTGTTGTTTTAAAAAAGTAATGTTTTTCTGTGAACTCTGCTCTGCTCTTCCTCCATAAAGACCCCTTCCATCTTTTTTTAACATCAGTGTGGAGACAGCCCTTGCCTAAAGATAGGCTTCTATTGCTTTAGGGCCCAAGTTTGAAACCCTTATTCATGCTGAATAGTATTTATTAACGCAAGTGGCTCTACTGAGCCTACTTAGATGTCTTAATGTGGGTAACAGTTGAAAAATCTTAGCTTTTTAATAGCATCGGAAGAAAATCCACAATGCTGGGTAAGAATGGAGGTGTAGGAGAAGGATCAACAATGCTCAGGAGCCCCATAAAAATCTGGCAGCAAGTCTGCTGGGGAAATCAGTGGGACCAGGATGCAGTCAAGTTATTATATCTTTCCTGTTACATTTACAAATGCAGCTGCTTATATTCCCTACCTAGCTATTTCCTTCTACCCTCCCTGCAAGCCTTTTTATCCTGCTGTCAGGACTGGTGAAGAAACACTGCTGAGTCATCTGTTCTCGTTCCCCTTCCCTCTATTCCAGCTACTTGAGAGAGAGTGAATAGTCTCTTCTGAGGTGGATGCAGCGGGAAATGCCGTCTGGCTTTTCTCTCTCCTCTTGACTGCAGGAAAAAAAAAAGCTAAATGTGAGGGAATAAGGTTGGAAGCAAGCAGATGGACAGTCATCCGGCAGCTCTGCAGGGAGAGATCAGTAGTGATGATTATCTCTCTCCTAGTGCTTTATATGTTCAAAGTGCTATGGAAACATTAATACTAAAAAAAAAAACAAACCAAAAAACACCTTTGTGATGTAAATATTACTGTGGCATTTTACAGATTGGGAAACTGGAACAGAAATGATTTGCCCAAGACCCTATTGTGAGTCAGTGACAGGGCTGAGATTAGAAATCAGGAATTCCTGACTCCTCAGTCCTGTGCTCATTCCAAACCATGCATGAATACTTTACATACTGTCATACTGACCTCCACAATATTCTCCCTTTGCCTCCTTCTGCAGCAAGCTTTCAATAGCTTGGTGTGTGTGGGTAAAGGGCATTCTTGACTTCTCCCATGCCCTTACAGCTTTTCTGTTTGAAGCAGCAGCATACCTGGATGATGGTTCCTTTGGCCCAGTCTTACACGAGAAAGTTGTTGTGGTTTAACTAAATTGGTTTATAAACTATCTAGTTAACTTAATGCAGCCCCCTTCTTTGGACAGTTTGAGTGCTTCATATCAAGTTAGCTTAAGGAATCAACTTAATTGGGAAGTAGAGAAACCTCAAGATTGTAAAAAAAACATGAAGCTTTCAACAACTCAACTGCTGCCTTATAGTGAAAGGATGTAAATTTTAAGACAGGAAGTAAGCAGTTGTTTCTGAAAATGCAGAATAAATGTCGTGATGGCATTTGTTTATTGTCCATTTGGGTTTTGCACGTTTTTTAGTTCTAATTCAGTCAAACAAAATCATGCAACAATGACTTACTGTCCACAGCTGTTCGTGAGACTCGGGACACAGGTTTGTCTGCGGTCCCAAAGCATCCAACACACAGCAATCCAGAAAACCCAGTAAAAGATGATCATGTGATCCCCACACCACAGGCCCCAAGCATTGCCTTCCCACTGGCTAACCCTCCTGTGGCTCCACAGCCCAAAGAAAAGGTTTGTTATAGTGTATTTATTTTACTTGCACGGTGAAGAAATGGCCCAGTGTACTATTACCTTGCATCTAATATTTGAAGTTGTCAGTAAGTGTATTTATCAGTTTAACATTTTTTTTAAAGTGGATAATTTCTATTCAGTGTACTTTTTGTTCCTAATTTTTCATTTCTTCCAAGAAACTCTGAACAAATCATAGAAATGTAGGGCTGGAAGAGACCTTAAGATGTTATCTAGTCTATCCTCCTGTGCTGAGGCAGGACCAAGTAAACCTAAACCATTTCTGACATGTTTGTCCAACCGGTTCTTAAAAGCCTACAGTGCTGGGAATTCCACAACCTCCCTTGTCAGTCCTTCCAGAACTTTACCCTCACAGTTACGATATTAGGAAAAACTTTCTAACTTAAATCTTCCTTGCTGCAGATTGAACCTGTTACTTTTTGTCTGATCTTCAGTCTGATCAATGGTTGAATCCTGTTCTCTTCAGAATAGCCCTTACTATATTTGAAAATCGTTATCAGGTCTCCCATAAATCATCTTTTCTCAATACTAAACGTGGCTAGTTTTTTAACCTTTCCTCATAGAAGATGTTATCTAAACCTTTTATCATTTTTCTTGACAGCAACAAAATGTTG
The DNA here is from genome assembly GCA_007922155.1 of Mesoclemmys tuberculata. NCBI lineage: Eukaryota > Metazoa > Chordata > Testudines > Chelidae > Mesoclemmys > Mesoclemmys tuberculata. The sequence goes on along the minus strand of ML675603.1, from coordinate 71,677,050 downwards.
CTTTCAAAAAGAAAAATATCACTTTAATCCACTTTCTTGTCATGTTAATGAAATAGATTCTTGTAGGCTGAGGTGGGGTCAAGGTTGGGGGTTCTGTAGTGTTTAGAGCCTCTTTAACTTCATAATAATGGGGAAAAGTTGTTTTTGATTAATCATGTGGGTGGTATGTTGCATTAATGCTTAAAAACGAGCTGTCAGGGCTGAAAATCTGTTTTAAAATTGGACCATTCTGTAGCAAATGCACAAAGGGCTATGGAAAATTAGTCTAGCCCTTAGTTCACTAGTTCATTGTATAATTTAATTGCTTGGGCTTTTCAACAGGCAGGTGTGTTCAGTGGTATATTTCCTCACACTAGTAAATAAGCCTTGTTTGGAATGTGTAACTGTTCTTTCTCATCCAGGCTTGCTATTCCTACAGTGGGTTTTCCCTCTACTCTTTACTTTAAGCAAGACCAGACTTATCAATCATCAGGCAATTGCTTAATTTTTCCCTTTTGAAAAACTCAGTTTGATCTTCCTGTTGGCAGCTGCAGGCTCTTTCCAGACCTCCTCTTTGCATACTACAGAGCACAGAGGAAAAACTATTAAATTGTCAAGTTGGTTCTGGGTTTTTCTTCTACAGCCTACTGTGGATGCCATCCCATGATGAGCAGAAGCCCAAGGAGAAAAGGTGTTTGTTATGCTCATCTCTCCTATAACCTTCCTGGGCAAGAGCAATTTGTCTTGTTTACTCTCAGGAGCAGCCTTTGCCCTTCTGCTCCAGATTTTAAGCCTCAGCACTAACCCCCTAATATAGACTAGTAGCAACAGCTCATTCTGTTTTGGCATGTGCACCCACTAGCTTACTGCAGGCTGTCATATGGAATAAGAGGAGTGATCCTCCTTTGGCATCCTGCAACCAGGTGACCCTAGCAGTGGTACAGAAATGAACAGATGTTTTTGGTGCAGAAGGAGATTCCAGCAACAGTACCACATCTTTGGAGAGAGTTCTTCCATCATTCGGCACAAAACCTAAGGTGTGTACACAAATCAATTTAAAAACTACCTGGTGAGACTATCATTGGGTTATTTCTATAGTACCCAGTAATAAAAGACAAAAAAGCAGCTAAAGCTAGTTTGCATTGAGGCAGCATACAAAAAGTGAAGGAGCACAACTTAACAGGAAAGATCAAAGCCCATCAAACAAAGGCAGTATCAGTTTCCTCAGCTGAAAAATCCTTCATCTATGAACGGGTCTGCAAGGAAGCACCCAGGACATCTACCTGTGTGCTTACCATATGCTACAAGTTAGATGTATAGGCTTCATTGGATGCTACTTTTGACAGCAGGGTAGTACATGCTGTGGCAGTCCTGACAGTTTTTCTTAAAACGTTTTTTGACTTGTAAATTACTTGAAGCGCTCTGGGATTTTGCTGCTGATAGAATCCCACTGTAGGAATAGAAAGGTTGGATAAAAGAGATGGGGAGCTACATTTGATATTTGATTTTTTCAGTGTGTCCAGCTTGCCACTCCATCAATTAGAATGAAAAAGCTCTTTTCATAACAGATTATTAAACTCTGCCCTGGAAACAGGTGAAACGAGGGGAGGTTAAGTGTTAGGTTGACTTCGAACGTTAGGATATATTTTTCAACTTTAGATGTGGTCTACTTGACTGGAAGCCAAACCCGTCTAATGACTGATAGGTCTGGTTCTGCCTGCTCAAACCTCACAATGGAGAGAGAACCCAATGTTGGAAAATCTTGAATACTCAATAGAGAAATAGTTGGGTATTAAATTCATTTTTGTACCCCATCCTTCCCCAAACTTTTATTGTATTCCAGGCTATTATAGTAGATGAGGTTGATGAAGAATTAGAAAAACAACGTAAATTCCAGCTGTCTTCACTTAATCCTCAAGAACGAATTGATTACTGCCATCTGATTGAGGAACTAGGTAACCAGACGTTTGTGAAACTTTCAGAATTCTGTGCGTCACCCAGTTTTGTTTCGGACTCTTTGGAATGAAAAGAGGCCTCTGTTAATGCATTGCTAATCTAAAACCTGAGGTTTCAAACCTGTAGCTCTCAGGACTCTATGACTAGGTCTTCAGTGACAAAAAAGGGTAAGGTGTGTTTACCACTGAGGATACCTAATGTGTGTTTTCACTGTGTTTTTACAATGTGATAACTAAGGCACTTGAGTTTTATTGAGAGATAAACTAGGTGATGTTCAAGCCAAGCACAAGTGTAGTGCTGACCTCGCATACTTTACAAAAACTGAAGTGCTTTGTCTTCTCTGTATTTTTACCTCAAAATAGATCATGCACATTAGTTACCGTGAGATAAAAAGTAAACCTTTTTTTAGCAGAGAAGGCATGGCCATATAGTTCTATCATTATGCTTTCATTACTTGAAGAATCAACTTTATCACCAAAAGGGTGACACTTTTCATCTACTGGGATTTGCTCTGTGGGGTTTTTCTGCAGAAGATTCCTTTTTGTTCTTGAAAGGTGCCTGCCTGGTGTTTTTCCCCTTTCTTCTAAGTTCCCAAGGCTTTTTTTCCCCCACTAGTGCCTCAAGCTTGCCAGTGCAAAGGTGGTGTTGCCTGTGTTATAGTGGCACTGCCTTCTATCAGAGCTTCCTCCCCCTCTAACTTCCATGTATGAGGTTATATCAATGAATGGCAAGGCTTTCTGCTACATTCCAGCGTGCATAGCACTGCAGTTTAAGCCTGAATTATAAAGTAGTTCATTTTTTTCAATTAACTTGTCTGTGGTAGAGCCTTACTTTAAACCTGAATCACGCTCACTCCCGTGTTTCAAGGTGGAATGGTGCTGGAGAAGCAGTGTTTTGATCCAAGTTGTACACACATCATTGTGGGACATCCTCTTCGAAACGAGAAATACTTGGCCTCGATGGCTGCTGGAAAGTGGGTGCTTCATCGTTCCTACCTGGAAGCGTGCAGAGCAGCTGGCTGCTTTGTTCAGGTTCATAACTCTATTAGTGATATATCAGTTGTTGCATCTCCTTTAGTGTTTTAATTTTAGTAATAAAATGCTTTTAAAACCTTCACAAGAGCTAATGGCAGGAACTTTTGGACAAAATTCTCAAGTGATGAAAAGTGATTTTGGGTGCCCAGTTCTTGGCATATTAAATGATCTGACTTTAAGAAATTGCTCAGTACTCAGCCTCCCTTGGTCCCTTTCCAGGTGTCTGAGTTTGGTCCTCCAGCAACTCCAGCATAACTCCAGCCTAATCACTAGCCACTTTTAAATGTTTAGAGTGAAGTGCCTTAGGTAAAATATGATCAATGGCTGAAAAAGTGATGTATCCTGTTTAAGCCAGGAGTTAAATCCTGGCATATAGTTTATAAGCATAACATTCTAAACAACTGCACTCCTCCCTGTCTTCCTTTTCAGTTTTGTATTTCCTTTTTTATATGCAATTGAATCTATTATTAGTGAGAGTCTAAAATACCATTGATACCCTAAGAAGTTGTTTCAGAGCTCTACTAATCATTATTACAGCATGTCTGGGTACTCTGCTGCAAACCAGTCTCTTTTTTATTTCTCCAAGGTCTAGCAGTTCTGTTGACTGGGCTGACTGACAAAAGTTTTGTTTTCTGAGTTTTGATTTTTTTAACCTCTATAAATAAAAGTAAACCACTTGTATTTTGCAGGAAGAAATCTTATTAAATTCAAAGAGAGAATGAGGAAGGGATTGAGAGTAAGTGATGGTTGCTTTCAGTCTCTCCTGCTTAGTGGTTACATTGCACTGTGTCTAACCACAAGTGGAACCATAGCTGCCTGGAGATAATTTAGATTAATAAAAAGACTACGTTTATTTAAAATCAAAGTGAGAAGCTCTATCCCCATAGACAAAAATGAAAAATGTTTAACCAAGAGCCACTGTCTTTAATTTTAATAACTACTACTGTGCTTTCTGTCAGGTAAAATTGATACACAAAGTTAGTGTGTTCTTGTTTTGTTTTTTAATTTTCTGCTGTTGGTGGGGCTCTTTTGTAATTAGAGGCTATAATTGTTCTAGGAGGAAGATTATGAATGGGGAAGTAACTCCATACTCAGTGTTTTGTCTGGAGTCAATGTAAACCAGAAGAAACTAGCGCTTGCAGCCATGAGATGGAGGAAAAAAATCCATAAAAGAAGGCAGGAAACTGGCATCATTGAGGTATTTAGAAACATATGAAGTGTAACACTTGATGTTGGGAGAGAGGCTCCCAGAAACCCAGACACTGTGCCAAGAGAGAGTTATTTGCTTTGATTTCTTTTAAAAACAACACACTCTAGCTGGATCCATTCTAATTTAATCAGTCCTTTTTCCTAAAAGCTTTCATTGTCAGAATTAAACATTAGTGTTGAAGATTTATTAATGGTCTTTGTCCCCTCTTGGCACTGATGATTGCAACAACTCCCATTGCTAACTAGCATAGCAAACTGGAAACCCTAATACTTAAAGAACAACTGCTTCATTGATTTTTAACATTAAAACTGGTCATTACACTTCAGCATTATGATTCTAAACTCCTGTGACAGCTGTATTTTCCATCACACATTTATTTTAGGGTAAAATTTTCAGAACTACCTAAGCATCTTAGGAGCTTAAGTCCCATTGATTTTTTTTTTCACTTGAGCACTTTTGAATTTTACCCTTAATAATCAAACACATAAGACACCACTAAAGAATTGAGTATTGCATCCTGTAAAATAAGGGTGCTTGACTACATTGGTTAAGAGATGCTTATTAGCATCTTGTCAGGAGCATTTAGGGCTATGCTTGATTTGCTTATATATTTACATTGACAGTTTGAATAAAAATGAATGCACATGACCCTAATATTTTGTACTCCAAGCCTTCCTGAAACACACTAGAAAATACTTGCTGTCTGAATTCATTTGCAATTAATCAATTTTGTTGTCTCACCTTACAGTTAACCCAGAGTGGGTAGCCAGGTGAAATGTTGTATACTCTTTGGGCTGGAAGTTGGCCCTTTGCTTGCATGTTTTGTACTCCTGCTGCTGCTGTTGTAAAAATAAAAAAAAGCCTTGATGGTGTGTATGTGATCAATGTTGGCTTTACAGAATGTTCCTGGATGGGGTTTAATTTTTTAAAACTTAATCTTTTATATAGGGGGCATTTAGTGGCTGGAAAGTAATTTTGAATGTTGACCACACCAAGGAAGCGGGATTCAAGCGTCTTCTTCAGTCAGGAGGAGCGAAGGTGTGTGACTCTTTAAAATTCCATCCAGTAAATTACATTATTTTACAAACACTGGTTTTCTGTTTGGTTGGTGGTTAGTTTGTGTAATGGTAGTACTAGGAGGCCCTGTTGTGCTAGGCATTGTATATGCAAATAGGAAGAGCAGTCCTTGACCCAAATTGCTTATTATCTAAATAGACAAGACAGACAGAGGAAGTTGTGATGCTCCCCTTTACAGAGAGGGTACTGAGAGAAGAGAAATTAAGTAACTTGTCCAGGATCTCATAGGAAGTTGGTGGTGGGATTTGAATCTACTGCTTCTGGATCCCACTCTGTTGCCCCAACAGGACCACTCTTCCTCTCACTGGAATGTAAACTATTTTGTAGAATGAGGCTACAATTGGTACTCACTTTTCTGATGATGAACTGTTAATAGTGTAGACAGTCTGTAAAACATGTAACTCAACTGCCAAGAGCAATAGACACAAAAATAAAACAGTACTTTCTGTTGTGTTTAAATCTGCAGGTGCTGCCAGGTCATTCTCTGCTTCTCTATAAAGAAGCTACTCACCTTTTTGCTGACTTCAGTAAACTGAAACCAGATGATTCCAGAGTTAACATAGTGGAGGCTGCTGCCCAGGGAGTGTACTGCTTGAAACCAGAGTACATTGCTGACTACCTCGTACAGGTGTGCACATTAGTTGTATTGTACTTTTTTGCTTTGAAGAAAATGGTCCAAATCTAGAACACCAAATATATGTAAATCATGCTTATTAAAGTACACTGCTTAACCCATTAGTTTATGGAATGAAAACTATTGTATGTAATTAGGGCAGAGAGCTATCCTGCATTTGCTTGTAGTGAAACGCAAACTTTTGGTATTAATGTTCCAATTTTAGACTTTTATAGCTGGCTTGCCAATAACTCTGATCATAAACGCTAATGTTAATATTCCCATGCTGAGTTTTCAATTCTGGCTACTAAAAGACAGAGGTTTGCCTCCATGCTGAAACTGGAAATATATATATTGTTGTAGCTAGATGGTTTTTACTATATACTAAAAACTGTGCATGGCCTTGAGATTTACATAGATGCATTTTGCATCAGGACTCTGAAATTTTTGATAATTCCATGCCAAATCAGAAAAACTTTAATGAGCCACTCTCTCAGAATGTTTGATGATTCCTTCATACAGTGCCCCAAACCAAAGAACCCTTTTTAATTTTAGTTGGCTGCTAAAGGAGGGCCCACTAGAATACTCTTTTTTATACTGTGCAGCTAAACAAATAGATTTGATTAAACCACTGTGTTCTTTTTGAAGGAGCTCCCACCTCCGATGGAGTGTTACTGTCTCTCAGAAGCTGTTCCTTATCTTCAAAATAGCAAAGAACTTGGAACTGGACTATCCCAGAAGAGAAAAGCACTTGAAGAAACAAGCAAAGTCAAACGATCTAGAATACACTGAGGAGATTTTCCATTTTTAATTAATGTATTTTATATTCCTATTTATAAATATTTTTTCCACTCTGTTGAAAAAATTAAAAGCTTTTTAATTTCACTGTGAATTTAAATGTACATAAAAAGTTCCTGTCTTTAGTTTGCTATAATACTAGTTGGAAAGATTTGCTTTACTCTTAGTGACATCTAATGACATCATCCACATTTGTACAAGAAAATATTTTGTCTACTTAATATTTTGATGACAGCCTATCAGTCATTTAGGGACACTAGCCTATAATAAAAGCTAAGAATGAAGACATGAAGCAAAGGTTTCCTGAAATTATGCTTTTTTAAAAACATCCTTGATCCTTGCTTTATGCTGAAGTAAAGATAGTATCAGTTAGCAGGATTGCTGTTGTTTGCCACAGGATGATGGACTCTTATATGCATGAGCTTCCCCCCCCCACCACCTGTATTTTAATTTTGGAAGGGCAAGGGAAGAAGTAGGTGTGAGAAAAAGATGACGTTTTCTAAATTCATTGTGAACAGAGTGCACACACTGTAATATAATACATTTTGTACTCCTATGGAATCTTTAATCTGGGAGCCTCAGAGCACTTTACAAATGTTAATTATTGCAACAAACCTGTGTAGTAATAACCCAGTTTTACAGAGGAGGAGAGCTGATAGACAAATGAAGTCACTTAACTGAGGTCTCAACTTAAGTCTGTGACAGAGGCAGAAATGGGGTACTTTTCTTTACTTATTGATATTTCTTGTCTCTGTACCATATACAGAAGTGGATATTTCATCCTATGTTTCAATCCAAGCTTAGACTAAATATGCAGGTAGGCTGTTCAGAGAAAAAAGATTAAAACAATATTTTCTTCCAACTGCTTAATGTTTTAAGGATATTAGTCAATATCACTGGTCACCAGTTCTTGAAGGGGGGAACAACAACTACCTAAAACTCAGTCAGACTTGCAGCGATAAGTGGTTGGTCTAAATGTGGCAACATATTCTGCTGCTAGTCTAAGTGGAAAAAATCATCAGATTCCACCCACAGCTGACAAAAGATACAAGACAGGAAAGAGGTGCGGCTAGTCCTTTAACTAGGACCATGAGTCTATTTTAAAAATGATAATAGCTTCTCTCTCTAGTGTCATAGTAGACATGAGATCAGAAATCAGGCAGATGTGCCTACTGCTATATATAATTTCTATTGTTATCTGAGTGATCCCTCTGACTCTCCTCCATCACTGTTAACTCACATTTAGTGAGTTTGCACGTCTGTTGCATTGCAGCCTGTTGCATATCTTGGTCTGATATTTAATCTTATCATGTAGTCCTATCAGTGAGATGCTGCACTAGTCTTACGTGGCTGTGACAAAACTTTCATTTAAAAAGATGAATAGTTAAAACCTTGCTGAAAATGTTGAAATAAGTCTGTCCATTAATTTTCAAAGCCTACCAGGGGAAGTAGGTGACGTCCTTACTTACATTATGTCCACATATACTTAAACATTAGAGAAGTATAATGGAATTGCTGATGGTATAAGAAAATTGTTAGCTGTTACCATAGGTTATCACTAATGGCTCTACAACTTTGGAAATATTAGTGAGGCTTGTGTTAGTGTAGCTACCTCATGCTTTTGATTACCCAAAAAAGCTGAGATGGCATTTTTAAGATAAGCAGTAGATTCAGTGTTTATTTAGAGCACTGATGTCATAGGGAGGAGATTACCAAACTCACGACAAGAAAACACATGCCCTTACATTTGGGATGATACACAAAATAATTCCCCTTAGCATCTTGGTTTTTTTAGCATAAATCTGCATGATGTTTCAAGACAAAAAGATGTAGAGCTTCCCCTCAAAAGCTTATATTAGGGCCTGATTCTGATATTTACTCACATTTACAATCAAGCTCTAAATTAAGATTTAAGAGAATGAGCAAAGAGAAAAACATAATACATGAAAGGGAAATTTTAGATGTGTTGTTTGGGTGGATTGAGTGTGGGAATGAGAGATGAGGTAAGTGAGAACTTAATTATGACCGAGCCTTGGCGGTTAGAATGATGCAGAAGGCAGTGCAAATATTGGAGTAGCTAAACCAAGCTTTTACATGCACATATTTGATGGAAAGGGAGACCAGAGTGGGGAGGAATTTACAATAGTTAAGATGAAAGACAAAGGTATGGATGACATTTTTAATGAACTAGAGAAGAATAGATGGATTCTGGAAATAAGAGGAAAAATCAGCAGGGTTTAGTAGCAATAAACTATGTAAGGGAAGGAATAAACAAATGAAACTGATGAGCCAACTGAATAGGAGTGAATGGAGAAGAGGGAAGAGTCGGGGGAAAAACCTGTGTTCAGTTTTTGTCTCAGTGGAGTTGACTGCAAGACACCCATGTGGATGTTCCAGATGCAACAACAAACAGAAGGAGATATTTCTGATTTCCCCAGGCAAAGAAGGCAACAGAAGGTACTACCTGGAGAAAAACTACAAGGAGATGGCCAGTGAAAGCTATAAGGCATGTTGACAAGAGGAAGAAATTCTAAAAGAACTGTCAGAAATGTGAAGTAAGAGAAGCAAGTGCCGTGAGATATGAAACTTAAAAAAGTGATGATCCAAGCAACTGAAGTTCTGTTGACAGAAATGGTGCACCATGGGCTCATTGAGGTGAAGCAATGACCTCTAGTTGAAAGTCTCATGCCTGGTTTTTGCTTGATCTTAAATATTAACAAGTGTCAGTTGTGATGGTGCTAGATACAGACACTTGTCTAACTGGCACTGTAGTCACTAACTTATTTTACATACCATCACCATCCACTTCTTAAATGATTACAAGGGCAGATTTGAATCAGTTACTGGTTCCAGCAGTCATGGGATAAGAGGGAACATCCTCTCATGGATCAGTAATTGATTAAAAGACATGAAACAAAGGGCAGGGGTAAATCCTAGTGTCCCCAAGGGATCTGGACTGGGATCAGTGCTATTCAATATATTCTTCATAATCTGGAAAAATTTGCAGATGCTACAAAATCACTCAATATAGTTAAGTGCAAAGCAGACTGTAAAGAGTTAAAAAGGGATCCCACAAAACTGGGTGACTGGGCAACAAAATATCAGTTTTGGTCACCCCAGCTCAAAAAAGATTAGAAATGGGAAAAGTATCTGTACTGAAAAGGGCAACAAAAATGATCAGAGGTATAGAACAGCTTCCATATGAGGAGATATTAAAAAGACAAACTAGTCAGCTTGGAAAAGAGCTAAGGGGGATATGATAGAGGTCTATAAAATCATGGTGTGGAGAAAGTGAGTAAGGAAGTGTTATTTATTCCTTCACTTAAAAAGAACCAGAGAGGTCTCCCAATGAAATTAATAAGCATGAGGTTTAAAACAGACAAAAGGAAGTACTTCACACAACGCACAGTCAACCTATGAAGACCAAAACTATAACCAGGTGCAAAGAAGAATGAGGTAAATTCATGTGTAAGTCCATCCATGGCTATTAGCCAAGATGGTCAATGATGCAACCCCATGCTCTGGTTGTCCATAAGCCTTAGACTGTCAGATGCTGGGACTGGACAACAGGATGTTCTGTTCATTCCCTGTGAAGCATCTGGCATTGGCCATTATCAGAAGGCAGGATACTGGGCTAGATGGACCAGTGGTCTGACCCAGTATGGCCGTTCTTATGGGTTAAGGTTTCCATATTGCAATAGCAATTCCACTTCCCCACAATGCAATTTTAGAATTACAGGAACATCGAAGGTACTTACATGACCTTCAACATGAGATTATCTGAGTACCTCACAAGCTTTAAAGCAGTTACTCTTACAACACGGTTGTGAAGTATAGAAAAAAACATTACTTACATTTTCGTAACTTGTTCTTCGAGATGTGCTGCTCATGTCCCTTCCACATAGCTATGTGTGTGCAGTATACAGTCATCAGAAGGTTTTTCCCAATGCAGTTGCCTCCAGGAATTGCACCTGCATGGTGCCATATATGGGGCCGCACCAACCCTCTGCCTTCTTGCTGGTTGGCTCCGACAGAGGGGAAGATGGGTGGGTCTTGGAATGGACATGAGCAACACGTCTCGAACAAGTTATGAAAAGGTAGGTAACTTTTTTCTTCTTTGAGTGCTTGCTCGTGTCGATTCCAAGTAGGTGACTCCTAACCTAACCGTAGGAGGTGGGGTCAGAGTTCACTGGATCACTGATTGAAGTACCACTCTGCCGAATGCTGCATTGTCCCTGGCTTACTGAGTGATGGCATAATGCGAGGTGAACGTGTGAATTGAAGACCATGGTGCAGCCCTGCAAATCTCCTGTGTAGGGACATGTGCCAGGAATACTGCTGAGGGGGCCTGTGTCCTCATGGAATGCACTGTCAGTGCTGGGGCTGGCACCTTTGCCAGATCATGGCAAGTCCGAATGCAGGACGTGATCCACGATTAAATTCTCTGGGATGACACCAGGAGACCCTTCATCCTGTCCACTATAGCAATAGAGAGTTGGTTTGATTTACAAAACTGTTTTGTCCTTTTGATGTAGAAACCAAATGCCCGCCTGACGTCTAGGGAATGGAGAGTTCATTCTCTGCTACAGGCATGTAACTTAGGGTAGAACATTAGGAGGAAAATGTCCTGGCCTTTACGAAACTCAGATTCCACCTTAGGGAGAAAGGCTGGATGAGGCCTCAACTGGATCTTGTCCTTATAAAAAATTGTGTACGGAAGCCCAGATCTCTCAGCCTTGAGCTCAGACACCCTCCTAGTTGAGGTTTTCATGACCAGGAATGTTACTTTCCATGACAGCATGTTGCTAAGGGCTCAAATAGGACCCCATTAGCCTGGAGAGAACCAGGTTAAGGTCCCATGCAGGTACTGGAAGGAAAGCTTGGGGGTATAGCCTGTCCAGACCCTTGAGGAAACAGGCCACTAGCAGATTAGCAAAGACCAATCGACTATCCACCCCTGGATGGAATGCAGAGATTGCTGCTAGGTGAACTTTTACGGACGACAATGACACCTAGCAATGCCTTCACCTTCAAGTGCAGCAAATTGTCCAAGATGGAGGGTATTGATATTGATGCTTGCCTCGGAGACGTGCCCTTCTACATTGCCCAAATAAAAAAATCTCTTCCACTTGGCCTAGTATGTAGTTCTGGTGGATGGTTTCTTGCTGCCGAGGAGGACCTCTCTAGCAGGCTCCAAGCTTGGCAACTCTCTGGTGTTTAGCCATGAAGCTTCCACACTCTGAGGTGGAGACACTTGAGGTGGAGACGCTTGAGGTTGAGAGGTAGCTGTGGATCCTGGGTGACTAGGTCCGGCACCAATGGTAGGGCAACTGGAGCAGCCACCGACAGTTCTGGTAGCATTGTTTACCAGTGTTATCAGCACCAGGTTGGGGCTATCAGTATGACAGATAGCCTCTCCCTTCTGATCTTGAGCACGACCTTATGAACGAGCAGGAAGAGTGGGAATGCATAGAGGAGGCGGTCTTCCCAAGGAAAGAAGAAAGCATCTGCGAGAGAGCCCAGGTTGTTGTTCCAGAATGAGCAAAATTGCTGACACTTCCAGTTGAGTCTTGTCACAAACAGATCTATCTGGGGAGCTACCCACTACTGGAGGGTGCTGCTCACAATATCCGGGTGAATAGACCACTCATAGTTGCAGAAGGATCTACTGAGATGGTCTGCCAGCTCGTTCTGGGATCTCAGAAGGTAAGATGCCTGTAGGTGTATGGAGCAGGCTCCGCAGAAATCCTACAACTTGAGGACTTTGTGGCACAGGGGAGAGGAGCATGCTCCACTCTGACTGTTTATATAAAACAACTGTTGTGTTGTCTGTCTTGACTGATATGCATAAGCCTTCCAGATAGGACTAGACGGTTTGCCAGGCTAAGCGAGCTGCTTTCAACTCCCTGACATTGATGTGAAGTGAGAGCTCTGCTCGGGACCAGGAGCCTGGAGTCCTGAGGGTCCCTAAATGCACTCCTAAATGCTGATGCATCTGTGACTAGAGACATTGAAGGTTGGGGCCTGGAGAAGGGAACTCCCATGCATGCTCAATGAGGGCTGAGCCACCAAAGGAGGGACTCAATAACCTGAGGGGGAAGTGAAACTATCTTGTCCAGTATGTGTCTGTTTGGGCGACGTGCTGATGCCAGTCAAGCCTGGAGGTCTGAGCTACAGCTTCACATACTGAACCACATATGTGCATGCAGACATGTGACCAAGCAGCTTCAAGGAGCCCTGCACCACCATGGTGGGAAACTGCCTGAAGTCCTCTATGATAGAGTAAATGGTCCAGAAGCGAGACTCCAGTAGGAATGCCCTGGCATGAGTGGAGTCTAAGACAGTTCCTATAAACTCTATCCTCTGGGTGAGGGATTGGGTTAACTCGGGAATGTTCAGCAATAGACCCAGTCTGCCTAATGTTGACTGTAGCAGGGTCACATGAGCCTCTACCTGTGCCCTACAGCAGCCCTTGACAAGCCAGTCGTTTAGATACAGGAACACCTGCACCTGTGGTCTCCCCAGGAAGGCGGTGACAACTACCATGCACTTGGTAAACAGGCAAGGGGCCGCTGACAGGTCAAATGGAAGGACTGTAAATTGATAAGCGGTGTGGTTTGCCATGAACCTGAGGGATGGGATTATTGAAATATGAAAGGACATGTTCTTCAGGCAGAGGGCAGCGTACCAGTCCCCTGGGTCCAGGGAGGGAATGATGGTGGCCAAAGATACCATGCGAAATTTCAGTTTCTTCACGAATCTTTTGAGGTTTCATAGGTTGAGAGAGGTTCTGAGACCTCCTTTGGGATTAGGCATGATCAGGAATAGAGTCTCTTTCTCCTTAACTCCTGAGGAATCTCATCTAGTCCTGCCCCTAGAAACACTTGTTCCTACTGTATAAAAAGTTGCTTGTGAGAGGGGTCCCTGAAGAGGGATGGAGATGGGGGAACAGAACTGGAAAGAATATCTCAATTCTACTGTTTGTAGCACCCACTGGTCTGAGGTTATCTTGGTCCACTCCTAATAGAAATGGTTTAAGCAGCAGGGAGAGAGATCCTGGATTTAGCATGCTTGGAACCAGACGACTGCCTCACCGAACCCCTGCATTAGGTGGACAGGGCTTGAGGTGTCCAACACCTGTTATTCTTGCCCTGCTTCCTAGAGTAGTCCTGCCTAGGGTAAAACCACAGGAGAGGTTGGACCTTAAACATGATAAAACAGAATAAGCACTAAAGTAGCTGAAATTCAGTAAATTCTTTGTTTAATTCTTAACCTGAGCATATTTTTTTTAAATTACGCTATCACAATCAACTACAGTAAAGGTGTCCTAACCAAGCAGTATTGCTTGACAGGTTATTTAACATGATACAGAAGTTTAAGGAAGTAAAATCAACTTTAAAATAAAAAAATCAGTCACTACTGTAAAAGATAAAATAAATTTTATTTTTTTTAACTTTCTTCACAGGACCTGTCACAAAATACTTTACAGTGTTGGATATGGTTATTCTAACACAGGGGTAAAGAACAGGTGTGCGTGCTACAAGTTTAGAAATGGAGTCATATGCAGAAGCTGTAATTAGTAAACCATGGTAAAATTCACCGTCAAATTATTGCCCAATTTCCTAACTTTATGATGATAAAATATACATTATAAGGGCCACCATCAACCTCCTAGTAAAAAGTGTGGGGATCCACATGGGGATTCAAAGAACCAGGTCAAATCATGATTCTACTTCAATTTAAATAAAAAAATGTCTATTTTACCAAACCAATCACCAGCCACAATTTTTTCCAGACATCGGGTACACTTCAATCAAACTATTTTAGACATTATGGGAGCTATTTGTGTTTTTGCTCCTTTTCATCATTGTTTACATTGGAATTAGAAACACTTAATTATTGTGGCTTGATGTTCCAATGTATGATATTTCAAAGCAAGTTCAATATCAACCTTTCATGCACCAAGATATCCTCTTAAAATTCTGTGCAAAGTACCTCACATATCTGTGAAGATTTTCCTAACATCTGGCTACATCACTGTGTCCAAAAGCATAAGTTCTGTGGTTGAACTATCAAACTACTAGTTACTGCCTTGTTCTGCTTTATAGGTATCTATTACTAACTACTTCCCTGTCTTCACACTCTTCCTTCTATCTTGCTGTAGTAACTAAATGCAAAAGAAATGGGTTACTGTTCCTGAAACAGTGTGAAATCTGCTTGCTTAGCATACTTCAACAGAAACAGAACTATGCCAGTTAAGCCAGTGTCATAATTAAGATAGCTTGGAGAAATACAATCTGATGGATGGTATAATTTTTCCTTTATTAATTGCTTTAAAAATGAGTGAAGTATAAAATATAAGATTTCAACAAGTTTAGCTATTAAGTAGCCATAAAAGAACAAGAAACCAACACAGACCGAACAAAAACGATCCCATCTAGTGCAAAGTTCATGCTAGTAAACATCATTTCTCTGCTAAGCGTGGACTTGTACTCTTGCACTGTTTATCAGGGTTCCTGTTAACACTCAAAGTGATACCTAATTTCCAAGCCAATGACACTTTGAAGGATAGTGGGGTGTAAAATGGGGGAGATACAGCGGGCTGGAGTCTGGAACATTTGTTTTGAGAAAGCTAGTCAGCCAGGTGTGGCAACTTGGGAAGTCATGGTAGCAGAAGGAAATTAGCAGTGCTGGTAGGACCCAGTAGAATCAGTGCTTGGTGAGTGGCTTCTGCGACAGGACTGGGCATGTGTGAATGGGTGCACATGGATGAGTATATTCAATACCTAGTTGGTGTTTAAGGAGGGGTAGTGTTTTTGGCATTGGGATGAAGTGGCATACATGAAATGGTATTTCTCCTTCCTGCCAAACAAAGCATCTTAACAGTGCCTTACGAAGATGAGTATCCCATTTTACAACTGGGGAAACTGAGGCACAGAGAAGTTATTTGTCCATAGTGACACAGCAAGACTAGCATCTGGTTTACTGTCTCCCACTGGTATCCTGTCAGTGTTACACTGATGGCAATAGCCCCTTTAGGTTTTTCAGAATCAGAAAACACCCAGCATAATTGTATCTCCCAATCACATACTAATTACTAATGCAAAGAAAAATAGTATATGGTATAATATTCAATTATTGAGCTAACACAACTCTTATGGGAGGATTCAAGCTTATTGTAAGCTTATAGGGTATAATTCAAGAAGCTCCCTTCCTACTGACTAGCATAGTGTTACTCCTAAACCTAGTCAATGCCCAGAGAACTGATCTTACTGATAACTTTAGTATCTTTAGAGTCCAAGATGAGGACAGAGTAAAGAGCAAATATGTAATTTGTAAAATCTACTCAGTTCACTTTTACAGTCTAATTTCACTGTCCAGTTAAGAATTAATGTATCTATGGTTTCAGTATGCCCAAACCTGTATACTTGCTAATCACACACATATAAATCAGTACATCTGCTCCATTTCATCCAAAATCAGAAGAGAAAAATAGTCTGTAAAATCTAAAAGAAAATGAATTCTTCTGTGGGATTTGTTCTCATCTGTGTTTCTTAACTTGCTGATTCCTACACCTTGACTTCAAAAGAAGTCACAATGCATGCTCTAATGGATCTGAATCTGATCTCCAAGATCTGTAAATCAGCAGTAACTCCACTGATGGCAGTGAAGTTTAAAAAAAGAAAGAAATCAGAGTCAGGCACGTGTTGTATTTGCCTAGCAGTCCATTAGTTCTCTGGCATGCTTCTGTAAGTGACAAGCTGCTTTTACAGTTTCAATCTGGTCTGAACAAGTCTGGTGTTTTTCTGCAGCCCATCATCTCCCACAATACTGGACATCTGGGCTGCTCTCCTGCAGCTCACAGAGGCAGATCAGTGTTTTGGCACCCCAAAATATGGCCACCCCCCTTCTGGCTCCTGCTTGCTGACAGATTCTCTGCCTCTGCAGCAGCAGCAGCCACCACTAGTGGTAGTTTTCTTTTCCTCCCACCCTAAAACATTTTAACTTTTCTGCCCAGTTTTTTGGCTAGTGGGGAGCACTGTTGTCCCTCCTCAGCATTCCTCCTCCTTCCCAGGTCAGTTAAATCCTCGGGGGTTTAACCTTCCCTGAGCCTGGCGCTTATGTGCATGGCAGAGCAGCCAAGAAAGCACAGGGTCAAATTCAAGCACAAATTCAAGCTTTCCCAGGCTCACAGATGGTGAGCTATGCCCAGCTTGCACCCAAGTTTCCATCCCTATCTGCATTAGGTCCCAGGGCAACGAGTCAGACAGGCAAATGGGATCTCCTGTCCACTGATGCATCTGCGAATCCAATGGTGGGGGAAAAAGGGGGAGTGGACCAGGAATCCCAGTGCACAGCAGGGAGAGGCATCAAATGCAAGGAAGACTCAGACCATTCGGGGAGTTAGTGTCAATGGATCCTTGCTGAATTAACAGGGGAAGCTTGCAGGGCCACAAACTTCCCTTTCCCCAGTATTAAAATAGGTCCTGACTGTCCTGAGGAAAGAAGCAGGGCTTCTTATCAGCTTGACTCTTTCCCAAGCTGACCATGAGGGCTCTGATAATGAGGAGTTCGCTCCTCCCAGGGAGAACGGGACCCAACAAGGAGGATTCTGAAACAGATTCCCCAAAAGGGCTCCAGGGCCGAAGGAAGGCAGGCCTCACCAAGGCTGCAGAGAGCTTCCATGATCCCAAAGTGCACATAAAAAGGTTTTAAAAAAATCTAAAAAAGGCTAAACAGGGAAAGAAAAAGCACAAGAAATCCATGAATCCGCTTCCTCCAAGGAAGGGGAGTGGTCTGGCTCTGAAACCTGAGCAGGCTCCTGAGAATAAGTCTCAAAATTCTCCCTGAGCCTGCAATACCCCTTCACTTCTCCTCCAAGGGATGAGTGAATAGAATAGTCTGATAGAAGCAAGCACATTAATAAGAGTGACCTCAGGCTTGCTAGCATTCAAGAGCCAAAGCACTCTCGCCTTGACACCGAAGGTTGACACTGCTGTTGTATCCCTGCCAGGGATAGTTATTCTTTCAGGCCACTCTCAAAAAGGGCTTTGAAGCTTCCTCTGCCACCCTCCAAGCATCCCTAGCAGCTACCTGCTTTGCAAGACGATCTCTTCCCTGGCTGGAAGATTTCAAAGCCATTAAGGACAGAGATTACCTAGGGACCATTTTAAAGAAAGTCACCCTAGCAACAGCATTTGTATCTGACACACAATGGATGCATTGAGGTTCTCAGCCTGAGCCAGCCATCTCATCCTTCCAGCTCAGTATCTAGGTGGCACCTCTGGGTCTGACCCTGGAAGGTGGATACTCACTTAAACAGATCTAATGCTCAGTCAAGATTACAGGCTCCCTCCTTATTGAAGAAAAGCTGGATAAGGTGATGTCTGGCAATGTGGCAAAATCCCAACAGTCTCTCTTCCACACTACAGGCCCTCAGAAGAGAATACAGGCCAGCCTTCAGACAGAGGCACTCCTTTTGCTCTCGGTCCTCATAGGAGGTACCAGTGAAGGGATAAGAGATTCCCCAAGTAAAACAGTGGAATCAAGGTCCAGGTCAAGAAGTCCTGTGGCACCTCAGACTACCCCAAATCCACTTTATGACAAAGACTCCATAAGGCCTCTGCCCAGAACAGCAGTTAAGGGGAAGGACTTCCCATTTCCTAGAGGAATGATTTTCATTGACCACATCAATTTCATTGACCAAGTCAGTCAGGGAAACAGTGACTAGGGATATTCCCTCGAGCAGAAAGGATCCACCCCATCCACTCTTCATCCAGCTCCAATGATCCCGTAAAACACAACTTCAGCCTAAATGAAATATCTCATCTTCCAGAGTGATACAGAATGTTCCCTCAGAAAAAAAGGTTCTCCAGGTTCTATTCCATCTTCTTCATTGTACAGAAGCACACAGAGGGTAGCATTGTACAGAAGCACACAGAGCTATTCTCAACCTCAAAAGCCTCAACAAGTAGAGTAAGAAAATGTTTCGGATGGAGACCCTGGCCTCTATAGTATCCCAGTCTTGGGGAGGAACTTCTTGATTTCAGTCAATCTAGTGGATGCATTTCTCTGTATCTCCATCAGACCAAGCCACCACAGACTTCTGAGGTTTGCCTATGGTAGGAAACATTATCAGTACTGAACACTGCTGTTCGGCCTGTCCATGGCCCTAGGGCTTTTAGAGAGATGTTGATGGTGACAATAGCCATACTCAGGTGACAGGAAACTCACCTGTGCCACTTCAGAGCTCTATCTCCTTCAGCAGTACACAAGGCCACATCTCAGACCCTGGACCTTGTCCAGGTGCATGGATTCATCAGTTCTAAGAAAAGTTCTCTGGCTCCATCCAAGAATTTATTTTCTTGTTTCAGAGTTGCAGGAAGCCAATTATAGGACTATACCTCCAACTGCTATGACACCAGGTGTTATGAATGGAGATAACTTCACGGGCATATTAGAAGTCTTCAAGCCTTCATATTAACTATGTGAGACCATTCCCCAGAACACATGAAAGGTCAAGTATGGATTCCAACACAGGTGTTCAACTCCTTACAGTGGTGGTCAGCATACGACAATGTCCATGCAACGGCTTGCCCGTCTGCCTTCCAGATCCCTTAGGTCTCGCAACTAGTGACAGCATAGAGGGTTGGGGAGCTCACTTGGAGATCCAAACAGCCCAGGGCCTGTGGAATGAGGAGTAAAATGGTCAAGGCATAAACCTCCTAGAGATAAAAGCAGTCAAGCTAGCTCTGCAAAGGTTCCAGCCCACCTTAAGGAGTAACCACAGCTTGGCTCAATCAGACAATACAACTACAGTTGCACATTTAACAACCAAAGAAGAAAAAGGAGGTGAGTGCTACCTGTGGAAGCAATGGAAATAATGAGATGGGAGGGAACAGTTCCTCTTTTCCTTCAGAGCAATCCACATCCAAGGGGACCTGAACCAAAGGCAGGTGCAAGGTCAACAATTCCAATTGTTGCCTGAATCAGAAGGTTTTTTATCTCATCATTCAGACATTTGGCCTCCCTTCAACTGACCTCTTAGCAAACTGTACAAATGTAAAGAGGACAAAATACTTCACAAAGAAGGCAGACCCACAGGTCCATGGGGACATATGCCTTATCACAGTTGGCCACAGAGCCTACTTTATGTTTCCACCCTTTCCACTACTGGGGGAGGTCATTCAAAAAAATAAAACAAGAACAAGCAACAGTAATACTGATCACTTCTCTCTGGCCGAGGAAACGTTGGTTGTCAGACCTGACAGAGCTGAAACTGGAGCACCCTCTCCAGCTTCCATGGAGAGCAGGCATCCTCTTGCAAGGTGCTCTTCTTAATCTAGACCCAAAACGGCTTCAGCTGACAGCTAGAAGGTCTCAGGCTATCCTCTATAGTCATTAAGCCATTGCTTTCATCTAGGAGCATATCAACACTAAAAACATATTCCTTAGTCTTGCTCAGAATCAAAACTGGTACCAAGACCACAATGCAAAACCCAGGTATTCCAATCATTCTGGACTTTCTCCAAGAAGGCATAGACAGAGGCCTTCACTCCAGTACCACTATGTATCAGGTGTCTGGTTGTAGTAGACTGCTGCTCACACAATCTTCTAGCTCCCTGGTAGCTATCCACAGGTAGCCCGATTCCTTCAAGCAGTCTGATTAGCCACTCTTCCCAAAATGGGATCTTCTGCTAGTTTTGAGGGTTCTGAGAAGCCATCCCTTCAAGCTTCTGACTTTTATTTATTTATCCATTAAGATTTGTTTCATAGTAGCTGTCACATCCGCCAGGTGAGTGTTAGAGCTGGCAGCCTTATCTATACAGGAGCCTTACTGCATGTTCCAGAAGGACAAGGTGGTGCTTGGGACACCAAAATCCTTTCTTCCTAAGGTAAATTCCTCCTTCCATGCTTCCCGAGAGGTTGTGTTTCCTTCATTTTGTCCAAAGCCACATCCAACTAAAAAGGCATGGCCCACCTTAGACACGAGAAGAGTGCTGAATATCTATCTCAAGCATACAGAACCACGATTGGATTCCCTATTCGTGTTTTGCACCCAAAATGCCAGAGAATCAGAACTTTCATGTCCTCCATCGGTAGGTGGATTATGTATTGTGGAAGCTTACAGATCACCAGAGGCTTTTGTCTCTGAAGGGATCGAGGTGGAGAGCCCACCTCCTCCTTAGCAACCTCCTGGGCAGAATAAGCAAGTGTGTCCTCTGTGGAAATTTGCAAAGCGGCCACTTGAGCTACAGCTAAGAGCTGCCTTAAGCATTACAAGGTGTACCATCTATCTTCTGCAGAGGCTTATTTTGGCAGGAAGGTACTGCAGGCAGTGGTTGAAAAATATTACCAATTTTTGAGTGAGCCCACACACTTCCTTCCTACTAAACTTGCCTTTCAAAACTGTTTCTACTTCCATTCCCAGATGTCAAGAATTGTGCTGGGCTGCATATCAGAAAATTTCCTACCGATAATTTCCTTTCTGCTAGTGGTGTCTCCCACAATTTTACCCATCCCGGTTGGCTCACAAATCAGTCAGATGTTATGTGGAATCATTACCATATAACCATCTTCCTAGGTCTAATGTACATAGTTATTTTGTTATCTCTGGAATGTTTGCTAATGTGTTATGCAGGTTTCATAGTTTGGGAATAACTCATCTGGTAGCAAGCAGGAGCATAGGGGTGTGGCCAGACCATACGAAAACACTGACTTCATTTCTGCGAGCCTCAGAGAAAGGAGAGCAGCCCAGATATCCAGAACTGTGGGAGACGCTGCTAACAGAAAGGAAATTATCTGTAAGAAATTTTCTGAGTCGCATTTTCTGAAAGAAATGCAGAATCAGTGATTTAGTTTAAAAATAAAACACATAAAGGTATTTAAACCAATAAGACTGCAATATGCATATGAGTTCAGGAAGATGGGACAAGGTTGTGACTTGACGATTTGCTATCACAATTGAAAATACAATATAGAAGGATAAAAGACAGGAAATAAAGAATGGAAGAAATTATCAAGTCTGCACATAAACAGAAGCTAATAAGGGCATGCCATGGTGATTATTGGTAAGAATGGTGGTATACTTTTGTGAGCTGAAGGTTGCCACCATGCTATTATTCACTCAAAATCTGCTGTCAGTGTACAATTATTAGGTTTGTCAGCATCAGGAAGATGGTGAATGCCAGAAGCTAACAAACTTTATAATTGGGAAAGACAAAGGCAGATACAATTCAACAGAAACAAGTGCAATGTAACGAATATTGGAAAGAATTTTAACCATTCATACACACTGATGGGTTCTGAATTAGTTGTTATCTCTCAAGGAGACGATCTAGGCATCACCGTAGACAGCTTGATGAAGACCTCTGCTCAATGTGCAGTTGCAGTCAAGAAAGCGAATAAGATGTTAGGCTGCATTAAAGAGAGAATAATATGGAAAAATATTATGGCATATATTTTTCTCATCGGTCCTTACACTGAACTTTTCAATCACCATATCAAAAGATATCACAGAAAGACAAAAAGAGAAAAACAATCAGATGTAGGGGAAAGATTTTCATGCCTGTACGGATTACAAGAGTAGGATTACTGAGTTTTGAAAGGAGAAAAGAAATAGAGATGAGATATAGATCTGAGACTCCAAGTGAAAAGCAGATTAATAGTCATAATAAAGAGATGATGTTATCAAGGAAAAAAAAAGAACACTCATTGAAAGGTCATTTTTAACTCAGTCTCTAATCTGTGGAACTCATTGCTTCATGTTCTGTTGTTGCACTAACTAGTATAAACAAAAACTGTACAGGTTATCACTCATGCTTCAGGACTCACTGGTCAGCTACAGTCAAGAAACTCCCCTGAAATATTTGCTACAGTCTGTTGGAGCATAGCAGTAACTACTATATTCTGATGGAGGGGGAAGTTAAACATCAGAGATATCTCAACCAACAGCTAGTTTTTGGGTGCTGGGATAATAAAGCACCAGCAGAGGCAGGCAGGCAGTGGCAGCCAACCTTCATCCCTGTTTCTCTCCAACCCAACACCCATTACAGCCATGGGGCATACACTTAAGGAAATTGCAGCCAACACTATCACCTGGTCTCCCCACATACATGGGCACAATCAGCAAGAGGACCGAAGGCAGACCTTTAAATTCCCATCATCAGAGGAGATAACTTCAAGAGCCTTTTTGTGTCAGTAACATTTCTTCACACCTGCTCTCTGGGCTCCAGAGTCCTCCTGCTGTAGTTATTTAACAGTTAGGCTGATATTTACTGTTAATCTACTTATTCTTTCATCCTACCCATTCCGTAGCACACTTCCTGCTCTCCTCCATCATTCTTCTTATCCCCCTGGCTATAGCTTTTGCACCTTCCTTCCATTACTATTTCACAGACAGTGGCCCAACAATAAAAGAAAATAAATAACCAAGATTACTGCTATTGCCTGTGTTCTCCCTTCTCTTCTCCCCTCCTATTGTTTGTTACAATTGTTCGTCTTAAATCAGTTTATAAGTTTTTCAGGGCAGGAAGTAGGCCTTCTTAGGTGTTTCCACAGTACCTAATGGGCATTTGGATGTTATTGAAATATACATGAGCAGAAGAAAAGACAATAATGCAGGAAAAAGGAGAGGCAGAAGAACCTCCTGGTATGAGTGACTAACTAGCATTATGAGTAAATTTTCTGTCACTGAACTCGTATCAATGAACATCTGTAGTTCATATTTAAATAAAATTTAAAGACTGTAAATTATAAAAGATGGGAATTAAATAACAATGTGAACAGAAGTTTATTTCCGTCATTGGGTTCGTAAAATATGACAAAATTGATTTTAAATATATTCCATGCAAAAGCAAAGAGACTTGTTACAATGTTAGGGTTGCACAGTTAATCACACAAAATCAGGAAATGTCAATTAAAGTTTGAATACTCAAACTTAGCTATGCCCCTTGAATGTATGCATTATACTAGTCTAGTTACATGATCTCATAATAGTTAAATATAATAAATGTATATGACATTTTGTAGATATAAGCTTTCCCCAAAGTAGTACTAAATACTGTAATGAAAACTAATCCAGATTTTTTTTTTATTATAACTGGATTAACCAACAGAACTAGATTGATTCATTTGTATACTCTGCACACTATAGCACCTTCCCTCAAATGGCCTCAAAGCACCTTACAGAAGAATGAATTAAGCCTCACAACACCCCTGTGAGGTAGGGAAACGATGGGTTTTACAGCTGGGTAAATGGAGGCACAGTGAAGTTAAATTATTTGTCCAAGATTTCACAGCAAGTCAGTGGAAGAACTGAGACTAGAACTCAGGTCTGCTTCTCAGACCTGTGCCTTAACTATCATAGACCATTCTTCCTCTTTTGTTCCTGCTTGTTTGGGACCAGATCTTCCATGTCACTATTCTTACGTGTGCCACTCTTTTTCTGAAGATTTGTTAATACTTTCATACACTATCTTGAATGTTCACATTCTAGTTAGGCAGCCCATTGAAACGTCACTAACTTGACATAGCATATTGTACCTAAGCAACTGCATATACAAATTTAATCAAAATACTATTAGAAATTGCTTCATGAAAAAAGGAAATAAACATGGCTATCTTCACATTGGATTAGTGTCACACTTTTTATCCAAGTAACTGGAGGGTAAAAAATTATTTTTGTTTTAATTTGATCTCTTACCATGTTATTGTATTGTTTCATTTAAGATAAAACAACTGATCTTGCAACTTAGCACTATCCTAATTTACTGAAAACAGTTGACAGACTTGATTATAAGATTTGAAGATGGCAATTCCAAAACCTCCCCAGAAAGCATTCTTCAATATGTATTTTTTTTTTTACATTACAAGGCTTCCCTCTCTCTCCACCCCCCACTACTGATTTGCAAAACTTTCTTGGCTCTATTTTAAATCTTTTAGTGTATGTCACCTTAGATTAACAAGAACTGCTCCTCATCTGTTGCATTCTTTAGCATGGAAGCTGTTGCATTTTTTCCTCCCATACACACCCACTTCAACCATTACTCACAAGCCTTATTTTTAAGTATTCCCTGCCCTTTTCAAAGTATTCCTGTAGTACTGTGCCTGAAACTAAATACACAACAGCTATATTAATGTTTGATAAGCAAAATTACTTCCTTAATAATCAGTTCCTCTTTCCTAGCCAAATCAACATTGGATATATATTTGTGAGCGGTGACTTGTGCAGGATTTTGACATGTGCTGTGAACTGAATGTCCTTCTCCCACCCCAGCTGACCCATCCAACAACTCCCCTTCTAAAGCTGGATCTTTGATTTTTAAATTCTACATTTTCCTTGAAAGCATTTTTATACTCAACTCTACCCAAAAAAAATATTTTTCAATTTTTATTATCTAGTATTGTGCCAGATAGCTGTTTTAGATTACTGAAATTTTACAAGCAGGTTTTCTACCACCATCTCACTTAAAAACCCTGATTCAGCAAAAACAAACTTTTGAACTGAAATTGCCCATTCCTAGTCTTATCTTAGAAGTCTATTTAGAAAAAACTGTGATCAAACCTCATGCAGTTAGCTCGGCTCACAACAGGTGTGCACAATAGAATGAAAAGGTTTCTTTTGTGCTCAGACCAAAAAAAGCTTATATTAAAAGCCAAAAAAACCTGGTTTTAAAATTAATTTTTTTTTAAAACAACAAGATCACCACTTCAGGTAGAGGTGTATTTTCTGAAGTACATTTCTCTGAACAGCTCACACTACTGAGGTGGTAAAGGGACATAGCTACTGAGAGTGTGATTAGCAGCATGCTTACGTTATCTGAAATTGTGTTAAGTCAAGCAAAGATTCAGCTGCTGCTAAGTTTTGGCACTTAAATATACAAAGGAATTCTATGTTTATGATTCTTTGCTTAAGAGGTCCTGATTTTCATAACAAGAATAAGTAAACTCCCCTTCCAGAGTCTTGCCTTCTTTGTTCCTGTCAAATTCAGAGTTGACCCAGGAAATCAAATGGGTCCCAAAAAAAAAAAACCCCCAAAAACAAACTGCAGCATATTGGAAGTGTAGGGGTATCCACAAACTAAAGGCCACACATTCAAATATGAGATGAGTCCCCATGAAATCAGAGAACCCTAGAGAAAACTTAAATACACAATTTAATAACAGGTTTATTTTTAAAAACATCATGAGGACAGTTACTCTGGACAAGTTTGCTAAAGCTACAAAAAAAGGCTTAAATCAGTGAAAAAAAAGCCATGCATGGCAACTATTTAGCTACTGCTTCCCCATTACTTCTGGATTGAAACTAAGCAAGACAAATATAAACTAACAGGTTTGAGTTGAAAAGCAACTTTGCTCTACCTTTTTGATGTCTTTAATTAGCAAACACACCAATCATTCCTGCAGCTGAGTTTTGGAAATACAAGATTTTAGGTTTTAGTAATTTTTATCATTCACCTTAAAAAAAGTTGGGCTGCCAACAAAAACTCAAACCTGAATATTCTCCAGTGCATCAGCTTTAGTTTTAGGGTAGTTGGATGCTGTTATATTAGTGGCTTTGTAATTATGTGTCATCTCTCTTCTGTGTAAGACATGCATTGAGGTATTTATTCTTTACACCATAAACCCTTATCTTATCCATGTGAGTGTTTACACAATTAAAGAGTCATTTTAAATTGCATAGAACTAGATACCACTGACTGATATTTTGACTGCACTTGCTGTAAAGGTGAAAATTTTCTTGGTTTTAAAGTAAGGCTTCAGAGCTCAAGCATTTTAAAATGTCATTTATCAGCATGTTAATTAAAGTGGAATATAGCAGCCAGATAAAGCTGAACCTCATTTCTGACAGGTCACTATACTGTAAGACCCAAAAGAGTAGTTAAGTCATTTCTAGGTCTGCAAGGAGTGTGATTCAAGATATTCATATTATTGCAATAAGGTGCTAAAATTTAGCAAAATTTTTTTTTAGAAGTTCTATGCCTTAATTTGGATTTTGTTAAGCTCCCTAAATGCATTGTTTAATCAGAAGTCCCTACAAAAATTCCAGATTCCTTCTTTTGTGAAGATAGCCCAACAAGAACTTAGAGTGACATGTTCAATGTTTAAGCAAGTGACTTTTCAGGAGTGGCAAACTCCAAAGAAGAGGAGCCACTGTTAAGGCAAAGTCCTTGTCCATTTTTTGTGTTCCTTCAATCTATGGACTCTGCTGAGAATGCCATTTAGGCATAAAAACCAGAGGTGGTGATTTGAAATAGATACTATCCAGAGGCTTCAGTCTAGCTACCACACTATGTGAAGGCCATACACTGCCATGAGCTGCTAAATTTAAATCCAGGTGAGAAGAGCCGAAGTTAATGACTGCATACCCCCATTATCTGTCCCTAAGCTATGCAGTTACCTTGCATTTGTTTAAATGCCGCATGGTGTAGACTAGAACTACAGATAAAGATTCATTAGACTCCAGGATCCATGTATACTTCCACTTTATTAGACTTAATGTTACAGGGTTTTCTTGCACTGCCAAAACCATGCCTGAGAACTCAAATAAAGGTACAATGGACAGCCTCATCTACCCATCAGATAGTATATTAAAAACTTGATTCATGTGCATTAACAATTCCAATATCCTTCTTTAAAATATCAGAACAAAGTTGGGATTTAGTATTTAAGGTTTCTACCATGTCATTGAGTGATCTTTCCATTTACTGCAAATAGGACAGTAAACCTTAAACTTTCAGTGACATAAACCAACAAATGTTTTGTTGGCAGAGATATTTTCAGGGAACATACATGGTTCAGAGTCCAACAGTATCAATGTAGGTCTACTTTCACTGGTTTTGATTCCCAAAATGAAGTCTTCAGGTTTTTTAATTTGTTTTTGGAGCAGTCTACACAGCTGCTAGTTTAGAAATGTTACTTAGAAAGTTAACTCTGCAAGGGCTTTAAGGCCAGTTCTATTCCAAGCATATTATGAGAACCAGGGGCAAGCTCTGACTCCAATGACATAAAAAGATTCTTATGGACTTCAAAAGAAAACAGACTTTGCTGATGCTCTAATTAAATAAAAGGAAACCAACCACAATTTCTCCACTAGCCACCAAGCCTAGTCTCTTATAGGTAAAGTACTACCACATCAGTAAGATTGTTTTGACACTGGCAAGTATAAAGCAGACAAGGGAATGAATTTGCAGCTTCTCCTTTTGGCATTCACATTTACAGGGAAAAGCCTAGATTTGGAAAAAGGTGCTTAATCACTTAAACTAGTATATTAAAAAAAATTGAATAAAGCAAGGTGAAAAACAGGTAGTATGCCACAGGAAAGTTTTGATGGATGTCAGACTCTCATTATAAAGAAGTTATTGGGTATTATTTATCTGATAGCTTTAACATCCAAATGCCATTTTATTTATCTCCACTAAATTACGTCAATAGAGCTGGCCAGAAATTGAACAAAGCAGTCATTCCCTCCATAGTGACTAGGCTTCCTGCAGTTGAGAAAATGCCATTTAAGTGAGGATTTCTGCCTGGAACAGTTTGCAAGCTCACAAGGTGAGCAAAAGCAGCCATAAAAAAAATGATGTCTCACTTGGTTTAAGGTTACCTTTCCCTCCATCTTATTTTAACTTACATATACAAGATAGGATTGGTTGGAGACAGCTGTTACTTCTGCCACAACAGAAAAACGTATCTTGAGGTTCATATGGTTACTGCCCTATATACTGCATGTATTTTTTTAAACTAAGTTCTGAAGACTAGTGGGAACACAGGTTTGGGCTGTGCCAAATCAAAGCCAACTGAAATCGTAGTCTGTCAGAAAAAAAGTGACCAAATTATGAAAACCAAGATAACTTATCACTATTAACATATGTTTCACATTTTTACTTGAGTATACTGCAATTTTATAACAGAAATGGGAAGGCATTTTTTGTAGAAGAACAAAGAAAATGCTTTAACAACTGTGAAAATGGGTAATGGAAACACTGTTCAACCCCATCACCCCATACCCCCTCCAATTTTGTATTGGAATGAGTTTGGTTTTGTGGTTACCTCAGTACAGCTCTATCTAAAAAGGTAAACAAACTACAGCTCTGTACTATACTTGGATAGTTTTTGAAAGTGGTATACTCCAGAAAGTCTCTAGTAGGCTATGGCTACATATGAAAGGTTTCCTCAGGATGGGGCACCAGACCGGTTTCTCATTAAGGTCACTTAAATCTTTGTTATTTATAGCAAATCAGAACCAAATGGCTGACTTCTGCAGGATCTCTGACAGGAACCCAGTAGAGGAGCTGGTTTCAAGTTTCAGATGGCCACTAAAACAGTTGTAACCTTCTTTTCCAGAAGTTGTGATCCACATGGTGTCCACAATGAGTGCAGCAAGTCTGAGGTAGTCAACCCTTACGAAGGCTCAGTATCTGAACATAAAAAGATTTGAAATGACCACTGACTGTAGATACTTTTTCAGAGTAATTAAAGAACACTGATGAATCTTGTTCAACCATTTACATTAATTTCCCCCAAATCCAATGGAGAAGAAAGTTGTAACATTGTGCTTCCATAGTACGAGAGCCAATCAATCACTTATGTCAAAGTAGTCTGCACTTGCCGCAGCAGATCCAGCAGAAATAAGATGGCATTTTCATCATAGTCGTTAGCTGTAGTTTAGTTACCTTAGTAGGAGGGTTACCAAAAAAGCACTCTTTAATTGTAATGTGTATGCAGCTCTACTGATCCCCAAGCACAGCATATTGGTTGTCTAGCTGAAGTTTAAGTGCCTGGTTTTTTGTGACCTCATCCCTACCTCTATTTTTGTGTTTTACTACTTCAAAGCTCTTCTCCATTTCTTTATCCCTAAGGGAAAATAAATGTAGTCAGTAATTGTCTTATTCACTAGCTTCTGAATCGTGAAATTCCTAGCCAATGTCCACCCCAATCCCAACAAAATTAGAAAGTTACACTACAAATGCAGAGTATGGGGAGTGGGTTGGATTCCATAGAATATCCATGCATTCCCAAGAGAACAGACGCTTGCATATACTATTTCCAGAGTAAAGTTCTTGCCCTTTCTGTGCTATTTGTTCAGATTACATTGTTGACTTCATTTCCATAAATCCATTCCAATGTGGCATGCTGTATAATGCAATACATATGGTTAACGCATTCAAATCATGCTATAGCATTTCTCTCAAAGACGATAAAAAATAAAAGTCCATTCCCCTCACAGGGAGGTCTGAATATTGCAACATGAAACATAACCAACAGTCATGAAGAAGATATGGAAATACTTGTGTTGCAGCTAGTATGTTACTCAAGTATAATTCAGAATTTCTCATGCTGGTCTAAGTTTAACATTGCTCATGTCCTAGGAAAACCCGAAAATCTTTGATAAACACTGCTCGTTCAATTGGCAAACACAAAACTGGACCAGAAAGAAAGGTTATGTTATTGTGCTGTACCAATCAATGCTACATCAAGAAGCAACAGGAGCAGATGAGTTAGAGGACTAGTTACCCCTTCGGTAGGGAAGGAGTCTATGGGAGGGACAGGAAATTCAGGCAGTGTCTATTTGGAGTCTCATTAAAAAAATCACTCAGGTCATAACATGGCCCCTGCAAAAGTGATAAGGGTTATTGCCTCCAGACTCATGGATAATGTAACAACTGCAGAAACTATCTACAATATTCCTCCTCCTGCTCCACAAAATCCCTTTTAAGTTGCCCATGACAACAGAGGCCCTCTCAAGCAGCATGTCGCTACTAATTCTGCACTGATAGCTGCCAGAGAGCACTGGTAAATGTGGAAAGGAACTTGATATTATCAAGATCAGCAGGGTCTCTTTTCTATTTATTTATTTTTTTAAAAGGACACTGTACATTCAGGGGAGTGGTAATCACCCAGTCTGGTCCTCTCCTTATTGAGACAAGTCCCATCCTCAAACTTCAGAGACGAATGGAGTGGAATGGGGGTCTCCATAAAGTCAGGGGAATGATGAATTTAGACCCCAACCTCTGCTAAATAGATAATTTTTTGTTATTTATTGACTTCCAGGGAAAGATCATGATCTGACACTGAATAAGGGGTTAGGATGCTGATGGGAAAGCATTTTAAAAAGGCATCTTAGAGGAACTGATTAAATATACTTACTTTCTGCTATCTACATGCTTGGCAGTGGATTGCAATGATGGAAACTGTGTATCACTATAGATCTCTGGTGGTCCTTGCGGTGCTTTCCGTGTCCTGGTCTCCCTGGCACCAGGCGGTCGGTATACACCACTGGATTGCACTGGTTCAGGGGTTTCTGTAACTAATAGTTTATTGACAGTTTTAGACAAACAAAAATGTGTAGTATTGAAGTTATCCTAGCAGAAATACATACAATAGGCTCATTTTTACACCCTGGCTTTGGGCTCTATTTTGTTATTTGTTTCCAATGGTCTAATACTAATGATCTGAAACTAAGATTTGATGTGAGTGTTCAAGAATGCCATATAGTCACAATCTTAACCAACTAACGACTAAAGCTTTTTAAATTAAAGTGCAGTTTTAGCACAGATCCACAGTCACAGATGGCAAAAGCCACTGGACAGGATTTGAGTAATTGCTAACGTTTGTGATTAACTAAATTTTAAGTTATTATATTCCCCATATTTCTCAAATTTAGTTCAAGGAAATTGTCTATGGTATCAAAATAGACATTTTTTTTAACAGAGTAATGAAATGTAATCTACTGTAAACTTGTAAAGGAGGGAAGAATATATCTGCATGACACTGCTAGTCCACATGGCCCACGCTCATTAAGTTAAGCTCGATTCCCCAATTCCAAGAACTCTTACATCACACTAAGAATCTTCAGAGTTTTCAATGTTCCTAATAATGTAAAGTTTATTGTAAGATCAATAACCATAAAATAAAAACAAAATTTAGTTTTGTATTTAAGATACCATTTAGATATGTATTTGTTTAAGATTTTTTAGATGCAGTCAGCTTGTGACCTTTCAGTCAATTCTGTAGGTTATCAGAGCCCTAGAAGAATAAGTATTCTATGAAGCAGGGATGTCAGACTAAGGGTTGAGTTACATTTATGTAAATAAAACTGAGCTACAGAATTAGGTACTTCTCCTATCCTTATATGCACAGCAGCTCTGCTGGTTGCACTGAAAATTTTGCACAAAGATGTAGGCTTAATCTGCCCTCCAAGATGGAAGTGGGATAGCCAAGCCACACATGCAAGTCTTGAACTCAACAATAAGCTTGAACAGGCAGAATTTCTTGGGAGTCAGTGGGAATTGTGCTTGAACAAGAACTCCAGAGCTGAGCTCTGTTTTTCACCATGATGACTATCTTGCCTTAAGTATATTTGTGTCGTCTGAAAACCCTCAATCTATTCAAGGTAGACTTAAAAGCTTAAGGGAACTAACTGGTTGTTCTCTGCACTGAGATAGCTACATGGTTTTGGCTTAAAACACCTAAGAGAAGCACTGAACAAGACCTGACTGAGCCAAACAGGAGTCTGTCCACCTCTAGTCACCTGCCTCTCTTTGCATACCTACATCTGAAGTCTGCTTAAATACCTGGGTACATGCCAATGAAGAGCACCACCAGTTTAATTTCCAGAATTTCTAAACTAAGAAGGAATCCTTTACAGCAGCACTGGTTCAGCTCTGCATAGTAGGTCAACTGTCACATAGTCCAGTAGGTTACTTTACACATGGAAGGACAAAAAGGGAAGTTGGCTCAGAAAGAAGCAATGGTTTCCTTCTGCCATCCCTTCCAAGTCAGCATCCCTGTATAGTCCTACACACTTGCAGCACTACATTTAAGATTCTGCTTGTGAAGAAAAGCAAGAAGCTGACAAAAGCTGAGACAACACAGTGCCAATGGCAACTCCAATCTCCCTCCCCCACCTCCATGAGAAGTGTCCTGAGAAAGCAAGGTAATAGTCCTTAGATTAATTAGTGGAGGTAGCAAATTTAAATCATTTTGGACAGACACTACATTTAAAGTCCCCCTCCTGGCCAAGACATCAAATGATAATCCTTTCCGTAACATGTAATCTGGAGAAGTGAAGGACTGTAGATGTTTATACAGATGTACTAATTATCGAATCTTTTCTAAGAATCATTACATTAAGTGTCAGGTAACTACAAATACTTCTGCCCACTGATTTGGGATTATGAATAATCATGGCAGTATTTTAGGTATGGGGAGGAAAAAAGGCTTAATTTCTTCATTTGATTTTGTTTGCAAACTATACCAATTGGATGGTATTTTCCTCCTATAAGGTACTTAATTTAGTGTATATTCCACTGGGAAGTTACAATACATTAGCCATATTTACAAAGGTGTAAGACTTGAGTTTAAAATTAATCTATACTTCAGAGTTTTTTGGAGACCCTGTTAATATAAAGGATCCTGTCTAAAAGATTGCCTGCTATCACAATACCCAAGATTACCATACCTGAAGTTAGAAGACTTTTTATTTTACAAATTTGGCAGCACAGTCTATTCGGTTCCATGGTTTTCCCTGCACAGTCAGTTTTACAGGTTTGCCATTAAGTAAGAAGACCCATGCAGAGATAATTAGGAGAGTTGAACACTACAAACATTGACAGGGAACTCTGGGGCAGGTGTAATACCTGAGATTCAACCTCTTAAGAGTTAAGATTTTAAGTTGGTATGCCTTCACAAGCTAGTGAAAAACTCAAGAAAAGTTTACCAGTAGTTTCTGCAACAGGTGCTTGCACAGGAGCTGTCTTGTTCCAAGGACCAGATGCTCTCTCTACACCACCGCCAGCCTCCTCCCAGTTGTCACCTAATTCTTCTCTCTTTTCACCCTCATCATCATCTTTTTCACTAGTGGAAAAAATAGTAGTTAGCATGTTATAACCAAAAGACAACACACTTGCCAAAAAGATTATACAGTTTATGAAAAGACTTTAGTTCCCTCCTTATTATCAATGTCATCTTCTCCAGTTCTCATTTATTAGAGTGGCTAGACTACAACTCCAGAACAATCTAATCAAACCCTGTGATATATAATGTCAACTTCTGCAGTCGTTTCACATTTAATTAATTTAATTCCATCATCTAAATAAACGTAAATACACATCTTAAGACAGGATATACATACTGTACAAGGTGGCCAGTTTTATGCTGTCCCCATTTTTTCATCTTGCTCAAAGTTTTTGTATTAAAATAGTTAGGCACTGTTAAATTTTCTAGGGAACTGCTGAGTTTGACAGCTAGGTTGAAGTGGTGTTGAGACACCCAACATCTAAGGATGGATCAGAAGGGAGTCCATGATTGCAAGCAGCATTCTAGCTGTATGTTTCTGACAAAGGGATTTGAGATAGTAAGCTGTCTCAGCATTCAACTGCCATCTTGAGGTCTGATACAAGAGTTTCATTGCAGTGACTGGAGCAATTTTTACCTCAGAATTACTTTGATTGTCTAAAGATTCAAGAAACCATAATATTCCGTTAGTGTTTAAGAGTCTCCACAACCATAAGACTAGAAATAGCACATGAAAGCTTATGCTATAAAGTATGGTTTTGTGACCAGTGGTATTTTCTGATTGCAGAATTCACATTGGATTCCCCTCCTTATGCTTGTGACCCAAATCTGGTTGGTAGATTTTACATTTGTCTTGGCTATTACTTAAGAAACAAAGTAAGAAAAATTACTTCACTGTAACAGGCTTATCATAATATTTCACAGCACTCGCTCATTTCTGGTCAGCAAAATTCCAAATTAATGAGTAAAGCTGGGTTATCAAATAAGACAACAGCCACACTAGCTAAGAATTTCAAATGTTGATACACTCAGTTTAGCAAAATGCACATACTGATTTAGAAGAGAAAAGTTGTCTGGACTTTGACTAGGGGATATATCTTCAGCAGTGGAGCCCCAAGATGGAAACTATGTACACTGATTAAAATCTCTTCATAAAACTTGAGTTTTCTATATTTACAAAGTAACCACTGACTTCACAGAATGAGTCAATGCAGAGTTCAGGCCTTTGGTAATGCACTTATCGGTTTTCAGAACTGAAAAGCTGCAAGACACCCATACACAGCTCAGAGTGGTTTCACAATATTTTATATGACAAGACCAAGGACTTCTTGCTCAAGTTAAGGCAGTAAGTAGTGACCTTAATAGAAAACAAAAACTAAGCTAGAGAAAACTTGAAATCTAGGTATTGAAAGAGAAGCTTTAAATACAGGAATTGTACTATGTAAACAGGTTTTAAGGGATTGAATATCTATTTTACACAAATTTATGGGAGCCTATTCAGAAATGCCCGCTTATTAGGAGTGTACTTCCAGTTTCCAAGACTGGTACTCTGAAAGTACCTTCTTCCTTGAAAGTAAGAGAAAGCCTTTCTACAGAGACTTTACATTGGAAGTATCACATCTGGAAGATGCAAGTCAAGTTCTGATGTAGATCTGATTAGCAAAATCTTTCCAGAAAAAGTAGTAAGATGGTCATTAAACTAGTTCTTCCTGGTTACTTCCATTTAGTCTCTGAACAGCTAAGTTATATTTGTGGGTATGTGGACGGTCAGGCTGGTGAAGAAATATTAAAGGGCACACAACAACAGAACTAGCAGCTTCAAAGGCAAAAAACTACTTGGTTAACAGGGAACTATCATTATGACCAAGAAGGAATGGTAATTAGATCAGACAAAAAGCAGCAGTTAGTAGTTTTGATACAGGATTATAGCACTTTAAAGGGGCCCCAATTTTTGTAAAGTTCCAAGAACCTGCTCTCTGAAAAAGTGAGTTTTCAAGTGTCAAACTGGACACTCAAGAATCACTACACACATGCAAGATTAGGCCAACAACTGGGGTATAGTAGCCAGTGTCCAGAACGCTGCCAACAGGAAAGATGACCGAAGACCACAGATCACTCAAGCACCACATTTGTTGGCTAGGCGGAAGTCAAGCTGCAGACTCCATTCAGACAGATCCATGGATTATCTACTGTGTTCCATTGTGATAGCATGATGT
This sequence comes from Mesoclemmys tuberculata, assembly GCA_007922155.1. Classification (NCBI taxonomy): domain Eukaryota; kingdom Metazoa; phylum Chordata; order Testudines; family Chelidae; genus Mesoclemmys; species Mesoclemmys tuberculata. The sequence goes on along the minus strand of ML675603.1, from coordinate 71,641,371 downwards.
CTTGTGGACTAAAGAAAGTCACAGACTAGGATTTGACTTCCTTCAAGAAAAGGAAAGACCTACTGCCCACGTGACTGTTCACAGAAGTCATGGCCACAGTGTTGTTCAGAATGGATGTGTTGAGTTTTTAGGGTGTTCATAGGAAAAATTAAGTCATACATCGTTTATGTTCAGCAAAGGATTATACCATGTGCCCTGTACAATTATGGTCACAACACCCCCGCCCTTCACATCCTCTGCAAACCAAGCTGCTGCCCTAGGCCAGGATTCACCCAAGTAGCCTGGTCTGAAGTCAGTCATCAAATGATCACAGGAGGGATCTGCTAGATAGAGGACAGAGTGGATATGAAAATGAGATGTTTTTGCAGTTAAATCATGGGAGTCCTTGACAGAGTATACTAGCATGCCCCATAGCCTCAGAGGAAAGTGGCTTGAAGAACCCTTATTGGACAATACCTAGCAAGCCAGTGGTAGCATTCTTTCCTCTCTTCAGAGTGAGTGTATTTAGGTTGAGGACTCTTATCACATCAGATTCTAAAGAACTAGATCTCACAGCAAGAAGCTATTTTAGTAAGAGATGCGGATTGTTCTAGGAAAAAAGAGACAGTACCTTATTTGCATGGACTGAACTCTGAGCCCAGTGTAGTCAATCTCTTCTTTTTGCTCAAATTCCTTCCATTCATCCTCTTCCTATACAGAAAGAAACATTTACAAAAACTTGTTACCCACTTTCACATCATGAAAGAACTGAAAGTGCATGTAGTACAGTGTCCCAAACAGATATGGAACATTTTAAATTTCCCACTCCATTTACTTTACCATCTGAACTTAGTAGTTATGCATATTAAAATAGTCTGTTGGAATTCAGAACAAAAGACAGAGCATAGTACATTTAGCTACTTTCATTCTGTTCTCGATGGTTGTTATATGAATATATTTGTAACCTGGATTCTCAATTAGAAATGAGATCATACAAATCTAATTACCCCTAAAGACACAGATTTCAACATAAAAAAATGTTGTGATTGAGGATTAACTTTTAAGTAGAACCAGAATATAACTTAAGGTTCTTTTGTATTTTAAGTGTTGTATAATGCATGCCTTGGTAAAAATACATATAGGGTGCAGACTAAAATGAAATTTTTAAAAATAAAGTTAATTTTTGTAACCATAGGGAAAAATTATCTTATATTTGTTTCACATGGGGAAGTCATGCAATACTGTCCTCCTGACTATAAACACTTGCACAGGCTCTGCTGTTGACTGTAGTTTTGCTAAGTTGAAGAGAGTTAAAAAATTTAAGTTTCTGGTTACTTTTATAGTGGGACAAAAGAGGGAGGGAAGATATAGAAGAGATCCCACTCCACCAAAAAGGCTGACACAAGTTTCATCCCTCCCAATATTTTTTGGGAAGGATGACTTCAAATTAGTTAGAAGCTAACATGAAAGACAATGACCTCATATGGAGGGTCTATAAACAGCACCCTTGCTTTTAACAGGTGATGAGGCATAGGGCTTGGTTTCTTATCAGAACTTTACTGCAGGAACCTCCCGTTATTATCCTTTTACATCTCTCTCTGGTAAGCAAATATCTGTTTGCCCAGACCGGGTTTAAAGTAGCAACATTAATAGCAAATTACTTCATGTTACTGAGATTGGGTACCTAGAGGCTTTATTCCTTCAAGAAGAATGCTACTCTCTATCTGAAGCACTTGAGATTTCTTACATTATGTTCTAATGGCAAATGCTGCCAGATCAACATTTTCTAAAGTAACAGATTTTTCCTAAATCTTTTTATCAACTTTTGTGTGTTCAGTTTAAACAAGTGTAAAATAGCTCACTATTATCTCTACTTTAGGAATGGGACTGAAGTGTTAGATGACTATCACTAACACTGGGAAAGTTAGAAATTTAACCGAGGTCTCAGATTCCCATTTGCCCAACCTCAAACTAAACTATGTCAGGGAGAAAATTCCCTGTGAGGAAGTTAATTTAGAGGCTGATTTATCAAAGCTTCCTCTGAAACATCTGGAAATGCCTATAGTCAGAGCCACGATATTGGACTAAATGGAGCAGTAATCTAATCTATTACAGCAATTTTTGTGGTTTCTCTTGCATGTTAACCTTTTCACTGCACTGCTTCCCTATATTCACAAAAGCTATCAGTAATCCATGTCCTTGCTGGCAGAGATAAAGGATTCAGTGCACACAGAAATAAGGTCCTTTCTGGTTCAGAGGTCCACAGACTGCAGCTAGGGAGCTACATGGTACGTTGTCTGGAATTGTGGAAGGCTTGCTAGTCACATGATGATGGAACCTCTCCACTCCCAGCTACTAAATCACATTATGGCCTTGTCAACACTAGCACTTATGCCTACAAAATGTGTGTCACTCAGGAGAGCGGGTTTTTTCACACTGGAGTGACAAAAGCTTTGCCCTCACAAGTGCTAGTGCAGACAAGGCGTGGGACAGCCAAATACTGCCCATCGATGTACTTGTTTGTGAGTAGATCGTTGCAAACGGACTCTTCTACGCAATCTGTGTTTTCCAGGTGGAAATATAAAGGCACTCGAGCGGCTTGAAGCGTTTGCACATTTACGCGGGATCCTGCGCCTGCAGCAGACGCCTGGCTTGGTCGGTTCCCTGCCACTGCATTTGTTAGACGCATCTGCTCTAACACCCCAGCGGTACCACGTTTAGCCCCCGCCCCGCCAACCAGTGTGACCGGTGGCCGTTTTCGGCAAGTTGCCCCGCCTCGGGGCCCTAGCGCAGACCCCGACGCGGCAGGCCTAGGGGGCAGCGCTGCCTCGCGAGGGCGGGCACGCGCTGAGAGCCCGGCCCAGCCGCCAGGCCTCGCCCCGTTCCCTCCCCCGCCGCTCCCGGGCAGCCACCGCGCGGGGCCCGCAACGCCTGAGCGAGAGGCCTCCCGCCTGACCCAGCGCGGCCAGTCCCCTCGCTGAGGGGAGGGGAAGGGCCCCCACCCAGCCGCGGCCGAGCCAGCCCCGCAGCGGCGCCCTCTGCCGACAGGAAGCCGCCGCCGCCCACAGGAAGCCGGCGCTGAGGGGGGACTTGGCAGGAGAGGGGGCGGGGGTGGGTCGCTTCGCTGGCTCCCTGCGCTGGCATAACCGGCCGGGTCACGGACGGACGGACGGAACGAGCCCCGCCCCGCCCCCCCCCCAGTCGCACCTTGGCCATCGCCTTGGCGGACGAGGCGGTGTTGGCGGAGGCGCCGGAGCCCCCTTCGGCCGGCCGGGCTCCCCCCGCCGCGCTGGAGGCGGGGGAGGCGGCGGCGGCGCCCCGGCTCCCCTTGTCCCGCCGCTTCTTCTTGTCTCTCTTGGCGAAGAAGTCGTCCAGGCTCCGCTCCTCGGTCTCGGCCATGGCGGCCGCGCTCGCGCCGGTGCTTCTCTGTCTCACGCGCTGAGGGCACCGGAACCCCGAGGGGTGGCCGGGTGGGTGCGGGGAGGCGGTTGAAAGAAAGAACCAACAGGTGCGGCTCTTCTCACTTGGTACCGCCCGGCGGCGGCGTCTCTCCTGGGCGGAAGGCAGTTGGTACCGTCCAACGGTTACCGCTCGCGCCTCAGCTCAAGGGGCGCGTTCGAAGCCGCCCCAACGTTCGGGGGCAGCCTTCTACTCTACGTTGGTGGGTAGCTGCAGCTTGACACAGCCAGGAAGGAACTGGCCTGGGTGGGAGCGGGGAGGAGAAAGCGTGCGTGAGAGGGGAGGAAAAAAAGGAGGCGGAGCAAAGAAAGAGCTGAGCTACGCTAACTTGTTAGACGCCGCCGCAAAGGGTAATATCGCGGCAGGCGCATGCGCCTCATAGTGCTGGCCAATCGGCTGAGGAGAGGCGCACCCTCTGGGCCAATAGAAAACCTGTGGAGCAGGCGAAAGACGCCAATGCGTCAAAGTGCGTGCCGCTCGCGTAGAAAGCAATCGGCCCTGTGATTGGTCCAGCGCAGGAATAGCGCAGTCAAGGTTGGTTGAAGTAGAATAGAATTGTACATGCGCGCGCGGGCGCAAGTGGTGGCGTGGGTGGCGGCTGCTGGTCTGGTGCTCGTGCGCCGTCTCAGCCCCAGCCCTGTTTGCCCCGAGTTCCCGCGCACGGGGGGGTGGGGTTCTCCGCGCAGCGGGGCTGGGAGCCGTCATGGGATGACGAGGTTGAGTCACGCGCACACGCCGGCGCTTCCTGCGAGCGGGGCGCAGTTGCCGCGCCACTCGTCCCTGCTACAAAGGGGAAACTGGGGCGGGCGACGGGCGTCGTTGCCGGAGAAATGCGGGCGGGAGCCGCTCTCGTTGCGTCCCCGTGGCGGGAGGGCTAGCTAGCCAGCCGTGCGCGCGCCTGTGCGAGGGTCGCTGCTGCGCACGAGTTCGTGCAGGGCGCAGCGCGCCTACCCGCTCTGCGTGCAACCGCAGTGAGAGCTGTGGCGAGTGGGAGCTCGTCTTACCCACGGAGCTGGTCCCCGAAGAGCGACCCCGCTCTCCTCCCCCCTCCCGCGGCCTCGAAAGCCGTGTGGCGGTAGCGCTGGGCCAGCCCTAGTGACAGGCCCCCGGGTTTCCCCCATCGCGGTCTGCTCTGGCGCCACGTGCCAGCCATGAGCTGGGCCGAGGGACGTTGTCCAGGGGTCACGGGCCTGTTCTTTGCTGAGTCGGCCCGTTAGAGAGAAACGGGGCACGTTGGTGATACGGGCGCCGGAACAGACCCATCAAAGGCTTGGTGTGGGAACGCCTGGAAGAGATTTGAATTCCCGTTGCGCGGGGCTTGGCCGGGATTTGCCCTGCTGACCTACAGGTGAAAGGCTAATTGCTCGTTAGTGATGCTGTGAGACATTCGGTTCCTGCTAAGAGCTAAGTTTATGGGGTTGACAAAGAGTGCTTTCTTGAAAGATACGTTGATTTAACCCACTTCCGATCTTTTTGTACCATTTGCAGGCAAGCTCTTCCACTCTGTATACAAAGGCAACATCTCCCCACTGTCCTTCCTCCTCTTCAGACAAACCCCCAATTTCTAACAAGAGTTTTCCCCACATTAAAACAAATATTGATACAACCAAATCACTTATAAATGTTTTGCTCTATGAAATCATTTCAGTATTTTTTCAGACTTCACACTGGTGTATGCTTTCCCTCACATGGGTCAGTAGAGTTTGAATCCATGCCCTTCAGATGTATGGCACCAACTGCTTCTATGGTACCTATGAATTTTACAGGAGGGTGCCAAAACTGAGTTAATAGGGGAAATTCAGATACAACATTAACTATGGAGTAACTGCCACTGGATCATAACAGGGTTTAATTTCAAGAAGAACATATTCTTAGGTTATTGACTCCACCCATGTGGAGCTCATTGCAGAATCTGGGCCCAAGATATTAAACTGAAATTTATACATAAGGGCTGTGATCTGACTAGACCCTCTTAGGAGTTCTGTGGATCCTCAAGAGGACCACATTTGGCTTTAGAGTCGTATGTTAACATAGGAGTCTGTCCTGTGTTTGGTACTGTTCAATATTTTAATTATTGACTTGGATAATGGAGTTAAAATGACAACCCAATCGTAATTGGGCAGGACAGTCCCAAAATGTATATTCCAAGTCCCGGTCCCAGGCTGAATAACTAAGATAGAATTTGTCCTGGATTCCCTGAGGTGCCAGCCTCCCAGGAGGGGAGGTGTGGTGGGCGTTAGCCCTCCCTTGTGATGAGACTGTGCTACTCTGCTTCCCCCTGATGCCCAGCTCTTGGCCAAGCCAGAAGCTGGAGCCAGGCAGTAGTATGAGCCACTCAGGGAGTCCAGGTCCCGCCACCTGCCCTGGGTGGCGCACCCTGGGGAGTGGAGACACAGTCCAAGGGCAGCTCTTAGCCCCCCCTGGTCCCCCACCCAATACAGGTAGAGGGTCGGGGGCTCCCCACAGCAGTCCAGGCTCCTTGGTTGGCTCGCCTTACCACTGCCCGGCTCCAGCTTCTGGTGGCCCAGACAAGGGGTGGGGCCTCAGGGGCAGGGCTCCTGCATGTGTCCTGTTTTTGCATTTTGAAAAGGTGGTCACTGTAAATGGAGTGGAGAGTATACTTATAACATTTATGAATGACACCAGTATGGGAGGGTTACAAGCACTTTGGAGACAGCATTAGAATTCAAAATGACTTTGATAAACTGGAGAATTGAAATCAGGATTGCACTCTGCTTGGCAGTAGTGAGACCTCGGAGTATTGTGCCCAGTTTTGGGCACCACACTTTTAAGAAACATGTTGAAAACTTGGAGAGAAGCAGAGGAGAATAACAAAAATGATAAAAGGTATAGAAAACCCGACCTATGAGGAAAGGTTATAAAAAGTGGACATGTTTAGCCTTGAAAAAAGAAGACCGAGGGACGGAGGGGAGGATCTGATAAGTCTTCAAATATATTAATTGCTGTTATAAAAAGGGCAGTGATAAATTGTTCTTCAGGTCTTCTGAAGGTCGGACAATAAGTATCAGCTTAGTCTTCAGCAAGACAGAATATTAGGAAAAAATAAATTTTTAAAAATTGAGATTATGAGAAAAAACTATAAATGGTTACATTCCAGATAAATACTGGCATAGATTACTGAGGGAAGTTGTGGAATTCTTGCATTGGAGGTTTTTAAGAGCAGGTTAGACAAACAGCTGTCAGGGATGGTGTAGGTATATATACATGGTCCTCTACTCAGAGGAGGGAGTAGATGATCTCTTGAGGTCCTTTCCAGCCCTACATTTCTATGGTTTATTGTCAATGACTTATTTTTATGGTATTGCTAAAATCTGCCTTATCTGGTATGTTATTTGATCAGAGACTGGAATTAAGACGAGGAGACCCTATAGACATAGTAGCAGATCTGTTCCACTGAAGTAAAAATTACAAGCAGAACTTTTTTTTTTTTTAAGCCAGATACTGAATCTATATGCACTGGAAATTAATGTTTTTGGGGTTTTTTTTTTGCAACATTGGACATGGGTGACTGTGAACCATAGGAAAAGCATTTTTTCTTTCTTAAATATAGAAGTGCACTGGCCTAGTATAAAACATATACTGCACAAAGGCCTACTTTTAAGGAAATTCCTTTGAACAAGTTAAAAGCTGGAAATACAGTAGAATGAGTCTGCTGTGGCTTCAAAATGTGTTGTCAGATGTTTTGGAACTCAGCACATTTTGAACACCAGGATCAAACAATTACCAGCAGAGAGAAACTTTAAAGTGGTGCTCTTTTAATCATGTAAAATGATTACTGTATATTACATTCGTTAATTTGCCATAATCTGGAGCAGTATCTGCTGCTTACGTGCTAACCAGAATGAAAATTCTGTCAAATAAATATTGATACCAACATTTATATTCCTATTTTCTTAGTGCCATTTTATAACTTTATATTTTTCCTTGAAGGCAAAATAATAATATATTCCTAAACTTTGGAGGATAGTCTTAGATAGATTCTTGCCCTGTGAATTAAAATACTACTACCACTTAAGTCAGGGCTCGACAAATTTGCTTCAGAGTTAGGAGCCAGCCCAAAAATTAAGGAGCCAAACAAGGTGCATGTAGTGCAAAAACTCTGTGCGGCAGATTTGTGACCTGTTTCTGGCACACAGGATGCCCAATGACAAAACCAGACAAAACCTGTGACCCCCGCAGTACCACCATAGTTTCTGCAGACTCCTGTGAGAAGGGAAACAAAAAAGCCCCTCAGCCCTCTCACCCTGCACTATTTTTGCAAACAGGGCAGGTCACAGGTAGCTTATCCCAGTGGGGTCACTGTTACCCCCCTACCCCTCCCTGTGCTGGGGTTTTGCCTCTGCTGTGGGCTGGCAGCACCTTGCCCCTAGGCTAAGACTGGCTCATACCCTCCTCCTTGATTTTGTTTCTCAGCCTCTCTCCTTCTCCCACCTCCGTCAGTCTCACCCTCCCAGGTCAGTAAAATTCTGTCCCCTGATCAGATCCTGCGCATCCCCACCTCCAGTGTGCCCTCTTTGCCCCTTTTTAGCCCCTCTAAAGAGCGGGCAACGGAGTCTGACTCCGAGTAAGGGCAGGGTGAGGGCAGTGGCTGCAGCAAACATTACTGAGCATGCTCAGTACAGCCTGAATCACAAAATCTGTCTGTTCTGTTTTTGGCACTATAGCGTCAGCCACTCTCCTCTCCTAGCCCCGCCTCTCTCCCACAACGTGGGCCCTGTGGTGGGGCGCTTTGTTCGGAGCAGTTGCTCCCCCCATAAAAAGTACTAGGCGCCAGAACTGAATTTCTAGGTGCCATGGCAACCTGGCACCCAGGGTTTGTTGAGCCCTGACTTAAGTGCTTTCCATTCATAGGTCTCAAAATGCTTGAATAAAGGAGGAGAAGCATCATTGCTATGTTAAAGAAAGGAAAGTGTGATATAGAAGACATTAAGTGACTTGCCCACAGTCATAAAACACTTTAGTAGCATAGCCAGAAATAGTTTCAGTCCTGAACCACACTGTAAGGGCCAAATTCTTCCCTGTCATTTAGGGTCCAGTTCAATTCTGATTGAAGTTGAAGATTCATTGACTTCAGTGGGGGTTCGACTGGGTCCTTACTCCAAGCAACTGATCATAAAATTTCTACCTGATTCTCTTCTATGAGTTCCTTATGTATGCAAATACTAGATATTTGATATGATGAAACAGTAATAAATTCTAGTACATAAATTATGGTAGCCCAAGGGAAGTATATTTATGAATAAAATATTTTAGAAATGTATATCTCCCTCACCAGCAGAAATGTGTGTTTATCTACAGTTTGACAGTAGTAGCTATAATTAGGTCCATGTGGCTATAGATGATAGCAGGTCCTGGACCCTAAATATTACAGAATGGCAGAAAATTGTAGACATTTTAAACAATGTATTATACCGTTCTGTACAGGGAATTACTCATATTCTTTGTTTTGTGAACAACTAACTAATTTTCTTTGAATTTCAGTTATATATCTTCACCTAAATTTTGCCTTAATGCAGATACATGCTCATATAAGAAGGTTTTTGTTTTATTAAATTCCATCTGTAACCTGTATTCTAAAATATCTGCAGCAAAATCAACAAGATTAGTGCTGATGTTTACAGAATCTAAGGATAGTCACAAAGAATTTAACAGGCATTTACCCAGGGGGCAGATTGTATTAAGAGTATTAAAAGCTGTGGGATGGGGTTTAGGGGAAGAAAAATTTCCCTGAAGAATCCTTTGCAGAGAGTTCTCCACATCATTCCATGGAGGGAAGCAGAGGGAGCACTCGTCACCCTTGGATCTTTGGCCATTTGGTGCTTGGAACACACTGTAGGCAATCTAGAAAAGATAATACAGTCCGGGGAAACTATGTGTATCACTCCCAACTTGCTCACACTTCCCTCCACCCTACCTGCTCATCACCTATTCCTCAACATGGACCCTGAATCACAGAGAAAGCACTACTGAATCTGGGTGCTAGACAACAGGGTCATGGAGGTAGCTGAGCCCCCTTCTGCACAGAAGGAGACAGATCTGCATGTGGAGGACTCATCAAGCAGGTGCAAGAATCGTATGATTTGACCTCATATATCTTTTTATGCTCTGTCTGGTACCTGGGTGAGTTAGGCATTTTAAGAGTTAAAATCTATGGCTACCTACACAATTGTAGAAAGCCAAAAAACACCAGAATTTGCTGCATGGTCCCCTATTAATGTCACTCCACAGTTACCAGACTTTCTCCTTATGGACTGTGATCAGCACCTTGGCAGCAGCTTATGGGAGTGTGGACTTTTCCTGCTCATGCCTTTGGCCAAGTACCCTTAGATCAAGTACCTTTTACCCTATTTCCCTTTTCTCAGAGATCAGAAACATGTCTGCCTTATGATCAAGAATGATTTGCAACAGATAGTCAAGTGACAATAGCACTAAAAATATCTTAAAGGAATTTTTAAATAGAAAACAGAAAATTGAAGGGTAGAAAACACATCTAGTCTATAGTTTGCATAACAGCTCTACTCTGTTAGTAAAAATGGTGTGCTAACAGTTTGCTGTGGTTTAAGTCAAAAAATCAAATCCTTACATTTTAGAGTTCAGGAGATTGTCAAACTGTCAGGCTATTTCTGTCACTTTCTCCCTCTCAGAATCTCAGAGATCAAGTATCTCTTCTTTCCCAGTGAAATTCTTTGCAGTTATACCCTTAGTTGCCAACTTTATATTAAGTAACAGAGCCCTTGCAGCTGAGGCTTTCTAACTAGTTTCTAAGATTTGTCACAATCATTCTTGTGTATCTCTCATACAATGCTGCTCTTATAGTTCTATATATTATTAACATTGTTGGTCTGAGTGCTTAACTTAGAGGGCTTGAGCCTTGCTGGGCAGGTACTGGGGGTTGTACTGGTTAAAAGTTACGAGCAGAACAATAGAGCACAAGGGCAAATGATCTGGTATTGAGAGAATTGTTAAAAGACTGTGAAATTACTTCTGTCTTGTAGATGTAAGGCCTAAACAGGGAAGAAGTAGCTACGTAATTCATTAGATCATCCTGAAGTCCATGGTTCCTCAGGTGCACCCATGCTCCCCCCACCTCCTTAACACCCTGCCTGTTTGCAAGGAAAAGAGAGACCATGCAAGAGGCTTGACACTTAACTGCCCAATTTGGAGGAATATACCTGCTGCTTGACTTACTTGTGACAATGCACTGCCTTCATTTTTACTCAGAGCAAGCTTGCAGATCCTGAAGAGCACTGTGCAATGACTTGCAGGTTCCACGGTGATATGATCCAAGAAATGGAGCTAAACTGGCAATCAGTTTCCACACAACACATTCTCCTTTAACTTTCATAGTAGATAAACTAGTATTGTCTTCCATATTGCCACTAAAAATGCTGCACCTGATCCTGAGATACATGATTTGCATTTCAGTAACTGACATAAGATCTTTTTCTTGGGGAATTCCTGATAAACAACTCCAGTATGGTACCAGGGATAATATGAACCTAATGCCTTTCTGCTTCTTTTGTGTCATTAATCTCTTGCAAAGACAATATCATAAAGCAGTGGAATGGTCCTCTCTTGATTAGAGATATTATACTTGTTAGGAGTATGGTACTGATAACTGCTCCAGCTGTAAAATCTGGAACTAACTCAGCAGAACCCAAAGAAAACCCAAAGAAATCTATTGTGGCCTAGATGCTAGGATGGAATGGGTTATACTTTACTGTCATATACTACTATACTTAGCCACAAGGTCCTAGAGCCTGGGCTGCAGCGTGAGCCGGGAAGTTTACACAGCAATGAAACAGCCCAGTAGCCCCAATTCTGCAAGCCCAAATCGATTGTCACAGGCCAGCCATGGGTTTTTCTTTGTTGTGTAGATATGCTCAAAGTCTGTGCAAGAACTGGGAATAGACATTCCATCTCCAGACTCCTATGCCTGTGTTTTAACAATAAAACTATACTTCCTTTTCTTTAGGTCTGTGTGCCATAGTTTCATCCCTCTGTGAAATGGTGATAATGCTTTAGTAAACTTCTTTGATATACACAATATACAGAGCTTGACACTTTGCCAGGTAACTATTAGCCAGAGAACTAGATGTATTAGACAGAGGTCTATTTAAAACAAAAACAAACAAAAAATACCAGGAAGACTAGCAAGATCCAAGGGCAATGCCCTGGTGAAGTCCCTCACAGCTACTCAGAGGTAGTAATTTGCTGGGATTCCTGCCAGGGAGTTGTAATTTGAATCTGTTTGAAGGCTTCATCTTTCATATCAGCCTCTGCCTATTAGGTATTTGATACAATTTCAGACCCTCACAGCTGGAAGGGAGAAGTTTTCTTGCTCTTTCCCCCTAGCCAAGAGTCATCTGAATGTACTTAATGATGGAGAAATGTGTTTTGTTAAGGTCTAAAGTTTATAGACAATTATAGTTTGACGTCTTCTAGGGAATTTTTCACATTTTTTTTTAGTAGCAGACTGTAAAATCAGTCCACTAATAAGACTCGTGCTCAGATTTAAACAGTAGGATTTTTCAATAGACTGTATAGTGCAATAGAAGTAAAGATGAAAATGGGAAAGTTAATTAAAATAATGATTCTTTAAAAAAGTTTGAAACACATCCCAGGTTGCAAAATGTAGGCCTGTAGCTAACATAACAAATTGATAGATTAGAGAATTGAGCCAAAGGTGATCCGGCCTGTGACCTAGGCATCCCAGACATTCGGGAAGCCAAAGTCAGCAGCCAGTTTTGAAAATGTTCCCCTTAATCTGCCTGAGCCTCAGTTCCCCATCTCTAAACTTTGCCTATAATCCACTTGTATTGTGAGAATAATTCATTAATATCTGTATGGCATGCAAATACTCTGATGGTGAACACCATAAAAAATCCTATAGATAGTTTTATGCACAAATGCAGTAACTATTTTTGAATGCACTTCATAGGAAAGAACTTTGTTTAGATGAGCCAGTCGTACTGCATGTCACACATATGGGAGACTACTTTGGTTAGCTCTTGGTCTTTTTATTAAGGGAAGAAAGGGCCACAGGAATTCAACACAAAAAATGGGACAACCCTGAGTATAAGTATCAAAGTTGAGGAAGGTAGAACACAGATGTTTTTCAAGGAACTGCTGCAGTTCCAAAGAAAAAAGTTCTTATTAGGAATCTAATTTCTATTTTACATTACAATTCAAAACCAGATGCAAGATATGCCAGATCATTTGAAACTAAAATCCAAATCTATATTGAAACAAGACTTCTGGAAGATTTCCTATTTCAAATAAAATACTCTACTCTTAAAATGAATTAAAGTGAAAGACCCAGGATCCTACTTGTCAGAATGTGGCTGTAAACTCAATTTCAGAAGGATGATTTCTGACAGTGAAGTTTATAAAAATAGTTTCACATCAAGATAGCTGACAGTGCCTTTTCATACCTATTAATGAAGCATTGTTAGAAACATCAAGGAAATGCTCCAAGAATTAGTAGCACCAGTATGACCTATCCTTCCTGCCAACAGATAATTAACATGATTTAAAGCAGCTGCTCACTCCAACTATAGCATATATAAGGCAAGTGCCACGCCCCAGTTTAGCAGTAGTCTGGTATGTGGAAACAGAAAAGTGTTTAATAGTGTTTTAAATTCAGTCTTCTTCCTCAGACTACAGAGAGAATCTATCAAGCCTGGAACAAATCACTGAATCTCAGGTTGAGAGACAACTTTGGTTGGCTCTTTGCTTGACAACTGGCCTGTTTGGTAGCTCTTATACCTTAAGAACTCATGCCTGGCTTGTTTTCTCTACTGTTCTTTGTTGAAGCCAAAAAGAAACCAATCCCAGACAATACCCATTTTAAGTCAAGCAGTGGATACGCTCCATCTGCTCTGCTGTGCATCAGTGTTTGTATAATTATTATTAATTATATTGCAGCAGCACTAAATTTGCTAGGTGCTGTACAAACATATAGGAGGACACAGTCCCAGTTCTGAAGATTTTACAATCTAAAAAGAAAAGGAACATATTAATGTCACATGACAAGGATACAACATACAAGCTTTCTTTTGTTGTGTTTAATTAGGCATATAATTTCCCATAGGCTCCTCTGTCTAGCCATTTCTTGACCAAAATCTTGTACGCATCACAGTGGAAATGGCTCTTAATAAGGGATTAAATTAGGAGAGGTTGTTTTATGGACTGTCTCAAGAAGGGTGTGGCATGCCTAGAGAATTGGTGTAGAGAAAAGGAAGACAATTTTGAGAGAACCAAATGGTTAGGATAGTAAGGCTAGCTGTATAATAAGTTTGGAGTTAATTTTTTTTTCTTCATCCATTTAAGGTTCTTTGTAGCTTTGATATTTATTTAATTAAAAAAGAAAAATGTCTTCAGACTGCGACCCTTTCATTGTGTATCATTTCTTTCCTCCCTTTTTGATTTCATATAATGAAATATTTATTTCTTATCTAATTGTTTATATTGCAAAGCCCTGATCCAGCACAGACATGTGCAGGGATTACTCTCACAAATAAAAATTAACCATATTCCTAAGGGTTTGCAAGAGTGGGACTAAGTTTTATATTTCTCTAACTATATATTAACTACTTGAACATTTTACAAAGCATATAACAATATTACAAATACAATAAAATAAGACTATTAAAATAGCAAAAGGGGGGCTGACTAGTAGAGGTGATTGGGAATAGTATGGTAATAGACCTTGTAGGACTGCTAGTTAAAATATCCTGCAGTTCAGTCACTGCAATTGGCTGGTGATTAGTGGCCTATGAGAAAAGTTGATCTAGCCCCAATTGCTGCAAGGTGGTCATATCACAAAACATACACCACAGTTGCCCTAATTAGCATCCTTATGAGCAATCTCTGCAGAAAGGCTAAAGAATAATTTCAAGGGGTATTGAGACTGAGTTGAAACTCTTTTGCCTTTGGAGAAGTTTCCTTTGGAAGAGATTAAGGTATGTTTTCATGGCAATGTAGGGAAGCTTGCATTGCTGCTGCTTGTGTTTTATCTACTGTAAAACTAATTGCATTAATTTCATGCTTTATCAGCCTTAGGTTTATAAGTGCAAATTAAATTTCACACTAAGGAGCCCAAGTTCTTGTGAAGCAACATGGAAACCTGCAGTTTCTACTTGTTGCAGTAAGAATACATTTTGTGCTATTTACATAGTTGATGAATAGTATAATGGTACAGCATTAGTATTGCAAAAAGAGGTAGTTTACAGTACTTTGTGAATAAGAAGAGGACCTTTGCTCTTAATCTAGTATCTTCCAGCAGTACTGAAAAGTATTGGACAATTAAAAAAAAATCAAACAATAACTGATTTTTTTTTATTATATTATAATTGTAACATGGCTAAACTGAAATCTCTAAGCAAAGCACTCACATGAGGAGGATAATCTAATAAAGTTGTTCAAGCTACAACCTACTTAGATTGTTAAATCAAACTGAATAAAGCAGGCTGTTTTGATGGTTTCCACAAACATTTTTGTCAGTTTGATATCATTGTCTTCTGTGGACAGGGAATTTCAAAATCAGCTGAAAGTTTAAAAAAAAAAATATTACTGCAAATAATAGAAGAAAAGGAAAACATTTTGGACCAAATTCTACTTTTCACTTTCACTGGTGGAATCCCATGGTCTTACACCCATGTGTAACTGAGAACACAATTTGGCTTCATGTATTAATTTATCTCACTATGAGTCAAATTTACCCCTTCAGAGAGGGCCATCTTAAAGTTTATGCATCACTTCAAGTGTGGTGGTGTATAAGCCTTGTGCTGGCTGTCTGCACAGGGATGAATTTCACCCAGTAACTTTACTGCAGCTCTTTGAGAACATTTTGATCATGATTAAAATTCTACCATTGCTATACATTAATCTTTTAAAATGTATTAATATGTAAAGCATTTTCATTTGCGCACAGCCATTTTTGAAGATTTGGATCATGGAAGCTAATATGTGTATTAGAGATCACTCTGGACCAAAATTCACACCCAACACACACCTAATCTTACTGAAATTTCAATCTCCCTCCAAACATTGTGGCTCATGCCTCTTTCTGTGTTTTCACTCCCACACATCTCCCCTCACATGGGTGAAATTCTCCTCTGTGAAGAGGGCCAGGACAAGGTCTGTAGACTACTTAAGTCCCCTTTCTCTAAGGACTGAAGTGGCACTTCAAAAGTATGCAGGCTCTCTGCACTTAGATGAATTTCACCTCCAAAGAAATATGAGAATTACAATACAGGGCTGCAATAGAAAGTCTTGCAACTCTAAAAATAAAACATCAGGGAATACATTTTTTTTAGTTGGAAGATTGTTATAAGCATCCTGCAGAGTTATGGACGGTATGAATGAACAATCCTACTCTATTTGTTTGAAAGAGCCTAGAAAAGAATTGCATTTATCAGAATCAATTGGGCCCGTTATATTTAAATGATAGTAGGTAGGTTCTGTGCAATAGCTGATATTCAGCATTATGATCATTAGTGCATATAGGCAATTTCAGTGTATGTTTCAACACTTTCCCACAAAACTTAGAGTGAAAATCAGCAGGAATTTAATTTCCAACTCCCAGCTGGCCATATACCTTTTACTTTCTTCACCATTTTCAGAAGATACATGTGCTTGCCTTGTTACTATCCTACAGCCCACTAAGAAGCCGATTAGAGTTTTGCCATTGGGTCTTCCATGTATGCAGTATCAAGTACTTGTCCCATTGCAGCCACGCCACTGTGCAGTAAAGTATTTAAGCAGGTGGTGACCTTAAAGCATCTGAATAATCCTATAGACTTCAATGGGGCTACTCATGCTTAAAATTAAACATGTCCAAGTACTTTGCTTGGTCATGGCCTAAATCATGTTGCTTTATGTTCTGTAGAGAGGACAAGGCCTTCCCCAAGAGCACAGCCTGAGTGGCTGATCTGTATACTTTTGGGGGGTGGGGGGGGAAGGAGGAGTCTAAGGAAGGGAATCATGTTCCCATCATATGAAGCGGTAGCATAGTTACAGCCGTTAATGTAGATTTGAGGCTGTAATAGCTTCTTTACCTTTTCTGTTTCAGTGCTTTGGGAAATGGAGGCTCACTGGTCCTAGTCTCCTCCCCTTCCCTGCCCTGCCCCGCCCTGCTCTCACAGTACTGGTCCCTAATGCAAAACACTAGGCGCCTATGTAGAGCTGGGCTTGAGGTGCACATCCCCCTTGCAGGTTCTCTACGCATACTGCTCAGTGGACCATCCCAGTTCTGTTGTATCTGGGGATCTCAGCACATATCTCACAGGGTTGTTATTCACAGGGTCTGACTTCATAACAAACTCTCCATTTCAAAAAGAAATACCTTCTTTCTTCTGCATCCAGAAGACAGTGATATGCAGCGATGTCTTTCTCCAGCTGTATTTTGTTGGACAGCAGAGTTTCACGATCTCTCTGCTGCTGCTCAGTTTCTGCTCTGATTTCTCGCACCTCCGCCTCTAGCTTGGTAATGACAGAGCCTAGGTTCTGAAGTTCAATGTCATGCCAGTGCTTGGCATCATATAAGGAGTTCTCCAGACCCCTTTTCTGTATAAAAAATGAATAATACTCAGAAGAGAGTCAGGACTCCCAATAATCTTAGTAGTAATGTTTCAGCTAGGCCTCAGTGAATGGTGTATGTGAGAATTTGAAACTACCCTAATTCTTTGCATTTGAATCTGCTGAAATGGAGATCCCAATACAGTGGGTGTTCTGTTCATTAGACATTTGTATTGTGGACTACCGAACTGCTTTATCTGAGGCTATCTTGGAGGTTTTCAAATTGGGGGGTGCATCCCCCCTAGCAGGGCATGGAGGAATGTTTAAGTGGGGAGTGGTGATGCCAGGTGATTCTTGTCAGCCCCATGTGGCACGGCCCAGGCTAGCCCCCACAGGGGATGGGGAGGGAGCGCCACCTCTGCCTCCTGACTCACCTCAGTGGGCCACCTAGTCTGTTGGTCAGTGTCAACATCCGCCACGGCCATGCCTATTTCCGCTCCTAGCAGCCTCTGTGCCCATTGTTGGCTCCACCTCCAGAGACTGTCTCAGGCGCCTTCCTCTACCCTGAAAACCTGAGGGGGGGCAGGGCAGAGGGGCAGATATTGGCCCTGCACTAGTGAGGCATCCTGGCTGCAAGGCAGAAACAGCCTGCTGCTGAGGAAGCCTTGGCTATGCCTTTGGAAAGTATCTGTGTATTTGAAACTTACCGGGGTAGGTAATTTAATTTAAGTTGCATTAAGGTCTCTGCTAGGTTTATGAGCAGGCTATCAAGCATACTTTTGCATGTGTCTAGTTTTGTCTGAGTTGCGGAGGTGCAATAAAAAATTGTAACTCAAAGTTGGGGCTCAGCTCAAAATGTTCGCAAACTACTGGGCTATCTAGTGGTTACAAGGCACTAAAATTCACTTAATATACTTTGTGTTCTATAACACTATGTACCCAGTATTCTCAATGAGGTTTACAAACATTAACGAATTAAAATGTGGAGAGAGAAAATTCAGAGCCGGATTTTCAGAACTGCTGAGCACCCACAACACCAATTTAATAAATGAGATGCAGGCTGTCCAGCACCTCTGAAAATGAGGCTGCTGGCATATAGGAACTTAGACTCAGCTTGGTGTGCCTGATGAGAATATGGCCTAGAAAACCATACTGAATTTTGCGTATACACCAGTTCTCAATCAATAGCTACGTACCAAAGTTCTTAAAGATTCCGTCTCTGCTTGCAGACTCTGTATTTTGCAGGCTGTTTCATGAAATTCTGTTCTCAGGGATTCCACCAGTTCTTCCTCTTGAGTTCGTACAGCAGGTGCTGTCTCTGTGGTTTGCTGACAACAGGTAATAGTTGTCAGTCACAACATGCTTTATTAATAACAATAATTTACATTCCTCTCATCCCAGAATGAAAGTAGTCTTTTGTGATTTTAAATTTGTCACTTATATTTTAAATTCCTTTGTTTAACAAGTTTGGGTACTTTTAAGAGCATAACCACCATTTTTCTATATACATATTGTAAAATTGGTCAGTGTATACATGTATGCAATGTCCAGGACCCCCACTTGAGGGGGTGATGGCGGGGGGACAGTTTACCTAGGCCCGGAGGCCCTGGGGGGCCTGGGCCAGGCTGAAACCCCCATTACCATGAGGAAAAACATTTTCATGACTCATGAGATTGTATTTATAGGAAGAGGGATTGTGGTATGTGTGTGGGAGGGGGCCCATGTCACAAGTTTGTACTGGACCCCAAAAAATTATGCTTGGGCCCTGTCAATGATACATGTATATGCCCCATCAGCATGCTGCTGATACATCAAAAGTGACCTGCAAAGAGAAAAATGGGGTTGTGCATTTTTTCCTCCTTATGATGTATTGTAATGGAAGTTTTCTGGGTGTTTTCAAGAAAATTTTGAGGATTTTTCCCCCCATTTCATTTTATATTAGAAATCCAGATTTCTTCTACTGTTTTTTATGGAAGATTGTAGGATTCGTGAAAGACTGAAGAACTAGTAAGATTACAACATCAAGACCAATGAAGCAAAACCTGATTGGGAGAGGAAATGATTATTCAGATACTTTCAAACTTTACATTTTTTTGGTTCTTTTTAACACCTTTTTAACTCAAAAGCCTTAGAAAAAGAAGAAGGAAAGTACTTTTTATGAAAGTTTAAATATGACTGTCCCTTTTAGTAAGGGAGAGACAAGGTGGGTAAAGTAATATCTTTAATTGGACCAACTTCAGTTCGTGAAAGAGACAAGCTTGTGAGCCACACAGAGCTCTTGTTCAGGTCTAGGAAAAGTCAAGAGTCAAAAGAGCTCCAAGTGTACATTCAGCAAACATAAGACTTGATTTTCTGGTATGACTCAGGAAAAAACCTCTCTTCTCTTTGGGGGAAAAAACCCAAAAAAACTCCAAACACTCAAACCCCTTTTTTTACATTTCAAAAAACAAAAAAAGAACTCAAGCCCCATTTCCCCCCTTTCAGGTCACCTTTAATACTACTTTATGTAGAGAACTTTGGATTCACACGGAATGTTCAGCCCTGTCCCACTTTGTGACTTATTTTCTGACCACATAATCTTTTACTGTGAAGACAATATACAATTCAAATAGATCTGGAATTTCATATGCTAATATTGGGACTTCATAGAAACATACACCAATAGCAAGGTGTGAGCAGTTGTATAGCTCAATTTATTTGTTACAAGATTTAACTCTGATTCTCTCCATCATAAAGAAATTTAAAAACCTATCTTAGTTTGTATGGGTGAAATTCTTCCATGTGCTGAAGGTCAGAAAAGACATATGCACCTTTTAAGTCCCAAGTAGCATAGGCAACAATAACAGAACTCCAGTACACAGATGATTAGTTGCACACTCAAAGGAAGATCTACAAACTGCCCTCAATTGCTTCTCTGAAGCTTATGAAAGCCTAAGACTAACTTTGAAAATCAGCAAAACAAAAGTTCACCACCAGCCTGCTTCTGGTCAATCATCAGACCCAGCAAGGAAGATCTACATTGACAGAGAGGAACTGGAAAGTATAGAACACTTTGCCTACCTTGGCAGCTGTCTTTCAAAGAGGCCAAACAGATGTCGAGATTCAGCATAGAATCCACTGTGCCAGTCTTGCCTTTGGCAGATTGTCTTGCCGGGTGTTCAACAACCATGACATCAGAACACATTTTAGACTTTTACTTTGCAAAGCTGTGGTAATCCTAAGTCTCCTTTATAGCTGCGAGAGCTGAGTGACTTGCAGAAAACATCTGGAACACCAGCATCAGCACTTTCTCCAAGCAATATCCTCAACAGAAAGTGGGAGGATCTCCACACTAACATCAGTGTCTTCACAGAAGCCAAGACCTTCAATGTTGAGAACCTGATTATCTAGTACCAGCTGAGGTGGAGTGGGCACTGTGTGCGCATGCCTGATGCATACCTACCAAAACAATTGCTGTACACCCAACTCACCAAAGGAGAAAGGAAACTGGGAGGCCAAAAGAAACGCTTCAAAGACACTCTCAAGATAAACATCAAAGAGATGTGGCATTGACATCACACGCTGGGAGACAGCAGCCCAAGACAGGGCTAACTGATGAAGACTTCTCAGAGAAGGAACAACCACTTTTGAGGAAAATCACCATGCCTTGGCCACAGAAAAATGCCAGAAAAGAAAGGACAGACAATTGCCATGTAGCAATGGTGGCCCAATCCTGCCTTCCAACACCACCTGCAACATCTGCCAAGGAGTCTGTGGCTCAAGGATTGGACCCCTTAGTCACCAAAGGACCCATATAAAATATACATTTATGAAAGAGATCATCCTCATCTATCAAGAGATTGCCAATGGATAATAAGAATACCCAGAGTTATAAGAGTTACAGCTGACAAATTCTGGAAGAGTTATTAGATTTCATGTTTCAAGATTTAAGTTACAGTCTAATAAAACACAAGGGATTAGGCAAAGGTCTAATGTTCGGGATAGATTATCTCACCTCTGCCTCCATGCAAAGTTTCTTACACCTTTCTGTGATCATTTGGTCCTGGCCTTGGATGGAGACTGGACTAGATGGATCACAAGTCTTATCCATTAAGCAAATTCTTATGTTTCTAACTAACCAGTAAGGACAAATTCAAGGCAAGATAATGGAGCAGCTGATACAGGGACTCAATTAATAAAGAACTAAAGGAGGGTAATGTAACTAATGCATACCAACATGGGTTTATGGAAAATAGGTCCTGTCAAACTAACTTGATATCTGTTTTTGATTAAGATTATAAGTTTGGTTGATGAAGGTAATAGTGCTGACATAATGTAAAATATTTGATTTGGTACCACATGACATTTTGATTAAAAAACTAGAACGATATAAAATTAATATGGCACACATTAAATGGATTAAAAATTGGCTAACGGATAGGTATCAACATATAATTGTAAGCAGGAAATCATCACTGGAAACAGACCAGCTCAATGGAGTGCAGCAGGGATTGGTTCTCTGCCCAAGGCTATTTAACATTTTTATCAATGACCTAGAAGAAAACATAAATTCATCCATCACTGATAAAATTTGCAGATGACACACAGTTTGAGTGAGTACTAAATAATGAAGAGGACAGGTTACTGATTCAGAGGGATCTGGCTCACTTGGTAAAACTGGGAGCAAGCAAACAATACACATTTTATTCTGGCTTAATGTAAACGTATACATCTAGCAATGAAAAATGTAGGTCAGACAGAATGTAGGATTCTGTCCTGGGAAGCAGTGACTGAGAAAGATTTGAGAGTTGTGGTGGGTAATCAGCTGAACATGAACTCCCATGTGAGACTGTGGCCAAAATAGCTAATGCGATCCTGGGATGCATAAACGGGGGAATTTCAAATAGGAGTTTACCTGTATGTTTGGCATTGGTGCAACTGCTGCTAAAATACGGTGTCCATTTCTGGTCCCCACAGTTCAAGAAGGATGTTTATAAATTGGAGAGGGTGCAGAGATGAGCCATGAGAATGATTAAAGGATTAGAAAACATGCCTCATAGTGATAGATTCAGAGCTCAATCTGTTTAGTTTAACAAAAAGAAGGGGGTGACTTGACTGCAGTCTGTAAGCATCTACATGGGGAACAAATATTTAATAATGGGCTTTTCACTCTAGCCAAGAAAGGCATAACATGATCTGATGACTGGAAGTTGAAGACAAATTCAGACTGGAATAGGGCATAAATTTTTAACAGTGAGCGTAATTAACCATTGAAACAGTTTACGCTAGGTCATGGTGAAGTCTCCATCACTGACCATTTTTAAACCAGGCTTGGATGTTTTTCTAAAAGATCTGGTCTAGGAATTATTTGGGGGGAAGTTCTATGACCTATATCATACAGGAGGTCAGACTAGATGATCAAGGTGGTCCCTTCTGGCTTGGAATCTCTGAATCTATGAAAAGTTAGGTATGTGTCAACAGTCCCTTTTGCATGTGACACCTCTAGACTGTTGAAGTTCTGTTGTTGGCTATAAAGTAAACTTCTGTTCTTTAGGTAGGAAAGAGTAAGAGGATCAATTTCCACAGGAGGAGGAAAAATAAATGGGACTTCTGAGATGGGGAGAGAGGACTGTAGAAATTAGTATCTCCTAAGCAGTTATCACACTCCTAAAAACATGCAGTGGGCCACATCCTCAACTAGGGTAATTCAGTATAGTGCCATTGACTTCAGTTGGGCTAGGCCAATTTAAACCATCTGAGGATCTGGCCTATATAAAATCAGATCTGTGAAAGATTTGCTTAGCAAGATTTGAAGTGTAAGGATTTGATGAAGAATCTCCTGGATAAACTCATCTTTCTAGGTTCTTATATGGCCATCATCACCATGGTGTCATTGTTGAAGTCAGGGCTATTTCTTCCTTATTTATAAAATAAATACTTTTTACAGGGACAGTCTGAACCTCATATTCCCATCTTTCCTTTCATTTTGCTAACCTCCTTATCCCCACCTCTCTTGTAACCCTCTGTTTTTGTAGCAGCTCTGCATCATAAACCTTATGGGGGCTGTCTTTTCTAAGTATTTCTGCAGCACAGCTGTAATAGTGATTTTACTGTGCTGTATTTTGTTATAGTAGTCAATGGGGGGCATGGATCAGTGTTCACGTCGCATTCCCCATCAGTACCTAGCCCAGGCTAGGGAAGCTAATGATCCAACGGATCAAATTAGGTGATGAATCCTGGTCATGTACCACCTGAGCATGTTGTGCATATGCTAAGAAGAAGAGTCAATGGAGGGTGAGATGGTTGTTAAAATACAGGATTTGCACTTATCTTGATATTGCAACACTGCAAAAATACTTACCTAAGGTAGCTATGTTCCCCACCTTCACCCCCCCCCCCAAAATCATTATTCTTCACAGAGGAAAAGCTGCATTAGAATGTCGTTTCAGAAAGTATCAGGAGTAGCGAGAACTTTTATTCATAATATTTCTACTGTAGAATTGTGGAATCATAGAAATGTAGGACTAGAAAGGACCTTGATAGATCATCTATTCCAATTCCCTATACTGAGGCATGCTCTTTATTTCCAAGTTATTGTACAGTCACCCCACCTCTTCTAAAGTAAACAGTTTAAAAGAGAGATCCAGGAGGAGTCTTGCTGCCTACATGGGTTGAGAGAAAAAAATTGTGCCATCTGGAAGTACATTCCAGTGATTTGGTTGCATTGTGGGCAAGGTGGCTGTGTTGCGACAGGGTAGATGAGGGGGCAGCAAAGCAGAAAGACAATTTTAGGCAGGGATGGAGGTAAAGGCACATCTATGGGACAAGTTTCCTCTCCACACCTATAAATCTCTCTCCTATTATGAAATCATGTCACACAGTTATGGCCAGCCCTAGTTGATCGCAGTCAAATCCTTCTATTTGCTAGGATGTTGTGCCTATATTTACTGGTCATGCATGTTTTTTCTTAAACTTTACCTTCTTATTTTCTCCCCTTAGTAAAGTAATTGATTAAAGTGTGGCTTTTGACAAAAGATTTCCTTGTTGAATCTTGTAGAGAACTAATTTTCTGTGTTAGCTTCTCTGCACTGGAAATTATAGAAAAGCAAAATATTTATAGACTCCCTTATTTGAACAAGTAAAAGCAGAGATGCTTTAAAATGGATATAAATAGGGGCAGTTTCAACACTCAGGTACATCTGTGCCACCCCAATGAAGTCAGTGGATTTGCATGAATGTTTCTTGGGATGAAGCTTAATCGAGATCCTTAGACTGTTCTAATCATTGTGTGTTTCAAGAAAATATATTTTAATGATTACGCTAGCAGGCTAGGAAAAAAATGTATTTTTCTTCAGTTGTAATATCCCTTGGTGTGGGAGATAGCTACAGAGAACACTGTAAGTGCCTACCTTGGCATGAAGCAAGGCACCTGTCTCAAAACGATTTTTCTCAGTGTCCTTCTCCCAATGAATTCTGATTTTTTCCAGTATGTCATCCAGGCCAGTTCCAATAGGAGCATCCAGTTCTTCCTCCTGAGATCCAGCAAGCTGATTGTATAACATCTTCACATCCTGAAAAAAACATACACATAAGAAAAAGGGTCAGTGGTCAGGTCTTGTTCGAGGGTCCTGAGGAGCTCTTCTGGTGCAATTCAGTTGTCCCTTTGTGATGCAAACATGCCTGCAAACCCATTACTTAAACTTTAGCTCTGGTTCAGGCTATTGCAAGGTACTCAAAATATCTGATTCTCCATTACCTTGCACCTTATGTGGTCATTTACATATTTGCAAAGTGAATGCAATGTGAGTGTAAAACACTGCATTCTGTTTTGGTAGTGTTGAACATTTTCTTTGCACAGAATAAATGACTGTACAAGGTGTAAGGCAGTGAAGAAGTAGGCCCATTATATAGAGGGGTGCACAAAAGGTGCACAAAAGGAGTGCTCTCTGGAGTGGATATTCCAACTAATTAGCTGCCTTTCATATGATTTCCTGTGTACATTGTGTTACAGGCAACTTTTAAGATCTTTCCCAAAATTATATCACAGCCCCAACTGAAACCTATCTCTGTATAAGGATGTGTATTTGTGTATAAATATACAGTATCTCAGCTCAGAGGATTTGCCTGCTGCTTGGATGTGAGGTTGGGATATGAAAGGAATAAAACTTCCTGGAAAAATATTTATTCATGACTGCTTGAGAAAATCTGTTTAGATGGCTGGTGACAGGCCTATTATTTAACATTTATTTTTTGCTGGACAAATCCAGACCACCTCCTTTGTAAATGCGCACAAATGCTTGTGCAAATATTTTTGAGCACTGTCATTTGGGCCCATAAGTTTATGGGCACACAAACAAATGAAGTTTGCACTTGTAGGCCTTTCTACACCATCCCATTTGCATGTACCATTTCCATACACTGCTAGAACAGTATAAGAGGGCCTGAGAATTGCACTGTAAACAATATCACCTACAGGTGGTGATAGTGCTGAAAATATGTGTGGGCAAGGGTCTGTAAAGATGTACATGCAAAAATGGAGGCTGGGTGGTGGCGCCTTTGAAAATATGACCCTTTAATGTTCTTATTCTGTTCAGCAGTTTCCTGTGATGGCACTTCCAAGTGAAGATCAAGTACTTATTCTGGATTCAGTTCTGAACTGTCTTATGTGCCTGCACTGATAAATAACGGAGCATATATGATATCCTTACTCCTCTGCATAGGATACCCACATTACCATTCTGTGTAGAGGAAGAACAAGTTGCTGTAGAGCCACAACACCCTTCCCTTCCCAATGCGCACATGGATGGGGTGGAGCCAGATGGAGACGGAGTGGGTGGTGCCTTGGCTTGTCCCAGCTGAGCCAGTATGGATGGAAAGCAATCTACAACTAGGTATAGGGTTGGTCCATCTTAACCCAGTGGAGCAAGAGAAAAGTAGGTACTGAATTCTGGCTGTCTTGAGTCACAGTTTGCTCCCTGTTCTGTTCCTGGGGCAGCATAACTGTGCACTGTCCTCAGATGGGTCTTGTGGTAACACTGCAATCTTGTCCTCTGTCTCTGAGGGTGCTTACTTGGTGTCAGATGCTGAAGCCTTTACTGGTGTGACTAATCCTCCCTAATGCAATTCCTGCTTAAATCAGTGAGTAAGGATTACAAAATTGGGCCCTTGGGTACTCAGACTATTTTCTCATGTCATTTTGACTTGCTTCAATGATTTGTCGCTCAGAAGGAGAAATTAAGAGGCTTGGGAATGCAGTGGCTTGCTAAGTATGGCACATTTACTGTTGTGTTCTTTCAGAAGTTTGATGGTTTAAAGATTCTGGGGCCAGATTCTCCTTTCTGTGGCATTACTTTTTATTTACATTGGTGTGAGTGAGAGGAGCATCAGGCCTCAGAGCCCTGGGGATTTACACCTACTGAAAGTCCAGCCTCATAAATCATCTTGTGTGTTGAGTGTGAAATGGAGTGAAAATATCTCAGCTATGTTATATTTATCACATGTCAAAAGTGTTGAAAGTTGTGTGTGGATAAATTTAATTACGACTTGAAAGATAGGAATGCTGTAAGCAAACAAAGGAGAGAAGTAGAAACAATTTGCAGAGAGATACTACCATTTATGCTTGACAGGATTTGGTTTTTTTTTTCATTTCTGGTTAATGTCATATTGACCTGACTTAAACAGATACACATTACCTATGCATTGCTCCCAGTCTTGACTTACTTCTTCATGATTCTTTGACAGCAGACCTAATTCTTCTTTCATGCTTTCTATCTGACACTGCAGATCCATTTTAGTTAAATTAGCATCATCAATCACTTTATATAGGGAATTAATTTCATCTTCCACTGCCTTCCTGAATGGCTGCTCATTTTCATATCTGCAGAGGAAAACATAGTAAGCACAGCGGAGACAACTTTCATTTTGTAAATTATACTGTAGTAACCCTGGCCTCAGCACCAGCTGCAGTTTTGAGTTATTGTGGTACTATTAAGGCCTGCAGCTGTGATGCAGCAGTCTAGAATGCTGTCCTGGGAAGGGAACAGCCAATGTGAGAGTAGCTTGAACCTGGGGAGGGGCTCGGAGGACTGGGAAGTAAAGGCAGTTGGGAAAAACACTGTTAGAGAAGGAGAAGAATCTAGGCGTTGAGTAAGTGGATAACCAGAGCTGGGGTAGGAGATGAGGTGATATGCTTATTCTCTTGTTCTTTTAGTTTAAGGGAATGAGAAGGAAAATAGGAAAAGTTTCAGATCAGGCGAAGCAGAAAAAATAAAACTGTATGTTAGCAGATACTATTAGAGAAGGGAAGTAAACGGAAATAAAATCTACAGGCATACTGGAGAAAGAATATCAAGGGGAAAGAACTGAAAGGAAATGTAAGTGGTGGAAAAGAGAATTGATCAGAAAGTTGTTAAATGAAAATAGATTCTAAGAACAGTAAATGAGAAGCTAAACCACCAAGGACCTAAAGTAAATGAACAGAAAGAATGAGTGTTTGAACATCTATTGAAGGAATACAATTGGAAGGTGCCTAATGGCAAAGTAAGAGCCATTAGGTGAAGAAACCATGCTTGTGGATACGCTTGGTGAATTGAGGTACAGCCACAGGAACATTGAATCTAAGGAACACCACAAGCCGAAGTGAAGCAAAGGACAGCTAAAAGTTGGACTTAACCCAAGGAGTGGAAAAGTTGATTCTTTTCTGAAGTGACCCAGTTTATTGTTGAGTAATTTCTTTTGTTCTTGTTAATAACGATACATTTGGTATTAATCACATAAATTAAGGAACAGTAGTGTATACATGCTCACAAAGGCTAATGAACTAATAACTTATAGTTTATTATAAGTAGTAAGTACTTAGTAATCTATATTATTTTTGCCCCGCTACAATTTTTGGGTTTTCTGTTATACATTTCTAAACATTTTAAATTACCCTATTTGTCTTGGTTTGCCTCTGCACCTCCTCACAGTGAGCCTCGCCTAGTCCAGGTCACTGCAAATAGGTGTCACAAACAGAGTAGGAGGAGTCCAAAACAAGAGGATAACCATCTTAAAATTACATAAGTCAGTGAGGGGATAACTCAGAGAAAGGATGACTGGTGGTGAGCCCCAATAGTCACTAGCACCGCCTCCACTAGCCATCCCATATTTCTTTGGAGTACCTTGATTGTCTACATTTTCTAGAGAAAGTTTGAGAGTAATACTGTTTCATTTGGAGAATTTAAAACAATGCTTCAGTCAATGTTTAGATTGCATTGAGAAAATGGAGATTCTGACTGGGCAGTTATAGGGTACAGCTAAAAGGGAAAGTGAGTACATGGCTGGAAAATGAAAAAGGGATTGTAGAACAGACATTCAGGAGGTTAGGTTGTATATTTGACACTCGTACTTTGTCAGAACTGAAACAGAGGTTCTTTCCCTGGGTGCAAACTCCAACAAAGTCTAAGGGAGTACTCATTGGGATTACTGGAGGTTTTACACACAAAAGAAAAGTTAGAACCTCATGAAGACCAAGATACTGATAACATGCTGAAAGACAAATTCATTGAGGGGTTATATGAAGATACGTTATATAGGGAATTAAGATTATTGTTAAGATGGACTCCAGAAATTTCCTTCCAAGACTTTAAGGATAGGCTATAAAATTTATGAGAGGTAAAGGACCAGTCAGGGCAGTTATGGTGTATCCACAGCATGGATGCAAATATGCTGTTGCCTTGCAGTCTGAAAATGCTAGTCTGTGTGCAGTGCAGGCTGGCCAGAAGTCAGAGGATTGTAATTCTGGGATGGAAGATACTCTTTGGAGAAAATTTAGGGAGGAGATAGGTTGAATTTTCCTCTATACCTCTACGATACATTTGAAGCAGGAAGTCTTGGCACCTAGAGAATACAAACGGGCTACAGGGAGTTGAAATGGGTAATAGAACAGCCAATAGTTTGATTGTGATGGTAATCCTATTTGCAGAAGATGTGGGACATATAGAAAGGAGATGCATAAGAATACTAATGCTGTGGCTTTAAACAAAGTTGCGGATCAGGGGTCGGATCTTGAAGGGTCAAGAGAATAGACCTGAACAACACTGGAGGGCAGGTTACTTCAGTAGAAAGATGTCTGTCTGTTTGTTTAAGATTAATGGGCTAGAAATGTGGGCCTTGCTGGATACCGGGTCGCAAGTTACATTACATAGCCAGCATTTCATGAAACATTGGACTCAAGATTGTTGACTGCTAAGAACGGAATGAAGTTGGTAGCAGGAAATGGTTTGGCTATCCTGTGTTGGCCTCATGAAAGCTGAAATTCAAACTGAGTATGCTAAATATCCCAGTCGGGATATTTTTGTTAGCGATGTCAATGGTGATTGCTCACCACCAATAGTCATAGGTAGGAATCTACTGCAACATTGTTGTAAGAAGCTGCTGCAGCTATGGGATAAGGAGCAGCTCCCCAATCAAAAACGAAAATCTGGCAGAATACCATTAGACAATAAGAAATTATCAAACTTTTGATAATTTTTGATAACTTTTTTGAAAATCAGAATAAAAGATGAATCCCAGCAAGCTGCACCCAAATACAGAAATCGTTTTAATTTGTAAAACAAAAGTGGATCGACTAGATCAGGATTAAATTGCTTTATCTTGTTGAGGTAAAGAAGGGAATCCTACATGAGTTGCAAAAGTGTTGCAACACTGGGAAAAGGATTAGTACTTGTTATGACTCTGAATTATGGGGGCTAGACCAATGACATTATATAGAAATCGGGTTATTGGGTATCCGATACGTATAGGTTGGGAGGATACCTTTGTTCCTGAGGAACAAGTTGGGAATGAGGAATCCTGGACAAGATAGATCATCTACAGGCAGCAGTTCAGGATAGTACGATAAATTTATACACATGGATGAAGGAAATAGATTTTGGAATACCTTCAGTATTTTCAGAGCAGATAGAAAAATTGGTACGATTAATTAAGGAACATGAAAGAGCTTTCTGGCAACCTCCCTTGGATTTTGGGTGTGCTACTCAGATACAGCCCACGTCCCCAGAGAGACATCCTCCAGGTAGGAAGAGATTTTGACCAATTGCTCTAGACTTGTGTCAGTCGGTGAAGGAAATGATAAAAGACATGTTGGAAGCTAATGTAATACAAGAGAGTCATAATCTATGGTCTGCACCAGTTATGCTAGTTCAGAAAAAAAGACGAGACTGTAATCTTATGTAGGTTTATTGAAAGTTGAAACAGATCACCTATAAAGATGCCTATCCCTTACCTAGAATTGAAAATTACTTAATGGCATTCAAGTCAGCAAGTTTTCTATTTACTTTACTGTTGATTTTAGCTAGCAGCTATTGGCAAATTCCAATGGCAACAGAAAAGCAAGAAAAAAAATGCCTTTGTGACATACCTGGGAGGACACATTAGGGGAGATTTAGGACTGGAAGGACTGTCAGTGTCAGTCTGCAAAGGTGAGAGCCAGGGTGCAACCTTATGCTTCTGGGCTAGCTACTCATGTCAGGGACCTGAATCACAGCAGCATAGCACAAAAGCCTGCAAAGTTAGAGGGGAGGTGGGGACAGGGCCCCTTACTGGCCTAGGTAGTCCCCAAAGTGTCACACCATCATGTTAATTACTGGTGTGTACCAGATAGACAGGCATAGGAGATACCCTTCACCCACACCATTTCTTCATACACTCCAAAACCATTGTCAGGTCAGTCGTCATGCCTTGCTTTAGTAAAATGCAAATTATGACAAGGCGCAAATTAGCAGTCTGTGAGACAGCATAGTCTAGTGGGAGGAGTTTTGGAATGGGAATTGAGACCCCTGTGTTCTTTTCCTGGATCTAACAGTCTCATACTAAATGTTCTTGGGTGGCTTTTCCTTTCTGTGTCTCTCTGTTTCGCCATCTATAAAATGGGGATAGTAATGTGTACCCACCTTTGTAAGATGTTGAGAGAACTAAGGATGAAAAACACTCTATGAACTTCAAATCTTACTATTACTGTTTAATAATAAACATATTGGGGGAAGGTTTGGTTTGTGTTAATCCACCTTAAAGGTCAAATCCCAATCATGTTGAAGTAAATGGGGACGTTTGCCATTGACTTTGGATTTTAAAGTACCTTATCACCAGCATGGGCCTTCAGCACATAAAGTGCCTTTTATTCTTATTATTTCTCTTTTAAAAATATCATAACACATAGTGCTCCTGCAAACATCTCTAATTTGGTCATTACTTTATTATGAAAATGTAGGACATCAGGTGGCAACTGCTCATTTGGTTGAGGCTGTGTGGGTTGAATAATTGTTTTTCCAGCTCCCAGCTCCATCCCCCTTCCACCCCTTCTCCCCCCCCGGCCCCCCCCCAAAAAAAAAGCTATTAAAGCAAAATGCTTGGTTGTAAAATGCACCTGTTTTTTCCCCTATAAGCTCAATGGGATATTGTATATTGCTTTGTTTGTCTGTATTGCTTTAAGTTGTTCCTTTCTCAGTGTAATCTTTCATTCTAAATAGTGGTTATGACACTGGCTTGGTCATATGAGAAGTCTCTTGTTCAACGCACAGATTGTCGGTTCTGGGATGCTGCAGCACTGTACCCAGCCAGTTTGGGCAGCTGGACTCTCTGATACAGGTGTGAAGAGAGCCAGCTCCATAAACAATTTCTACACTCCACCCTTGGTGAACTGCCTTCTTTGCCTGGAATTCAACACCTTGGGAGACAGGTGGATAACCCTAGTGAGAGCTAGTAGAGATTTTTTGATATTCATTGATCTGATTCAATGAAATACACCACAAAACATTTTGTTCTTTAAATTGCTGATAAAGGTCAGTTAGCAATTTAGTTTTAACACTAGGTTATGAATTTGACAGATTGCATTTGAAAGAGTAGTATTAGCAGTTCAAACCTTTGCCTTTCTCAAAGAAACATTAAAAAGAAGGCCAAGAACACAATGTATATTTTGATATTATTAAATTTAACTAAAAGAGAGAGGAATTTAGAGAGAGATCAAAATCATAAATGGTTGAAGATAACTAGAGTGAAATACATCTGGAGAATAAATTTCCAATCTTGCAAACTCTTACTTGTATGAACAGATCTAATATCAATAAGGTTAGAAGAAACAGGTCTAATATATATTCGTATTAGTGCAATTCAAAAGGACACTATCAACTTACAATCACATACTGTAAACAAACATCTACCAATGATACAGTAACTTAGATTTTTAAAAACAAGAATTTTTAAAAGTACAATTTGTCACTATTTATGCTCTTCTTTTACTTTTCTCATTACTTTCAGCATGGACAATGAAAATCAGTAGTCAGTTTCATCTTTGTATATAGGAATTGTACCTAGGCACATTGCACTATAATGTTTGCATTTGAGACACTGCTTCAGAATGCTTTTTTTGTTTAAAAACATCTTGTTTCAGTAGATGTTTTTTTTTTTTTTTTAACATTTCCATGGGACTGGGTTTTATTAAAGCTTGTTTTTATAACATTTTAAATTTTGAGCCATATTTGATTTAACAGTGTCCCTTTAGCAAGAGCCCTCGGTCTTTATATCACTGAGAGCCCAGAAATAACTGCCAGTAAATTTCTGACTACTGGAAAGACTTTAAGTCTCATTATTTCAAAATAATAATAATAATATTGTGTTGCTGTCAAATCACTTGTCATCTGAGGATCTCAAAGCCCATTACAACCTTACTTTAGATACACAAGATTGAGATAAGGTTGCAGGGTGTCCAAGGTCAAAAAGTGAGTCAGATCCTCAATCTAACTACTACTCACTCTCTAAACTGAACATTCAATTTTCATAATCAGTATGGTGAATATATTTTTCTTCAAGGAAATAACTCGTATTGTTTCCACAAGAAAGCTACCTGTCTTTAAAATCTTCAGCACAGGCTTGAATATTTTCCATCTGTAACATAAGACGAGCATTTTCAAGGACTGCATCGCCCACCTAGAATAATGACACAGAGTTAGAGCAATTAAGTCTATTAATGTGTGTGTATTTTAAGAAAACGTATAATTTTAGATTTTGAAAGTAATTTAATCATTGGCCTAGAACTGCTCAAATTATTCCATGAATGTATCACCTGTTTGTTCACGAATCTCCACACACAGGATGCACTTTTTCTTAATTTCTTCATTATTCCCAATTGTTCAACAACTAGTTGTGGAAACAAATTATAGTTTCTTGTTTGCAAATTAGTCAGCGTGGTGAAATTCACTGCTATTCAGAGGGCCCAGAACAAAGCCTATGCATAACTTCAGTCCCATTTAAATCCTATGTAGAAAGCATGAGTAGGACTTAAGTGGTAGAAAGATCTTGTGCAGGGCCCTTTGCACAGCTGTGAATTTCACCCAGTGAGCATTTGCTATTCATGCCATGTGACTGTCTAAATCTCATACTAATGTTTCAGTTCCTTAATTGTGTGGCACAGGCGTCATAAACAGGAGTCTTTTCTTTTAACGTCATCTAGCCATGAACATTCATGACTGTTGGACAAAACTACTTTGTGATTGAAAAGAGTTTTTCAAACAGGCCACGAGAATAATTGCGGTACAAATCCTTCTTAAAAACTCTTAAATATTTGCAAAGAAAAGGAGTTGTGAATTCCACCACAGAGCTCAGTTCTGCCACATTGACTCACACAAGGCAAACTTATGTACCTTACTCTGCATGTAGTCTCAATGTACAGCAAGAAACTACTCAACATGAGCAAGAGAGGCCAGTTAGCCCTAACTGAACTGGCAGGTATAATTCTCAAGAATTCAAAAATACTTTTGTTCTACCTCAGCCTAGCTTGTTCCTCATCACTAGTGCTGCACCTTTGGGAATAGCTGGAATTTCTCCCCTTTTGGGACACCTACTCTGTCATGTACTATAATGCTTTGGGGTTTTGGTTTTCATTTTAAGAATTTTGGACTACATTTTAATTACGTTTGAATTTTGATGGTAGCCATAAGAGATGGAAGAATACCGCAGAACATTTTTCTCTCATTTTAAATGAATTAATTTTTGCCTTTCGGGAATCCTCCTTTGCTTTCTGCAGACATCCCTGAGATCAAATTTTCATTGCAATGTTGCATGCACAGACTTTTGCAGAAACCAATTTTTTTTCTCACTCATCTCAGCTATATGGTTAAAATAATTTGTCAAATATTTTAGAACAAGGAATAAATTTGAGGAAATCATGTGCATTGCACAGCCAAAACAAGACTGAATTAATCAAACTAGGCATTGAAGTTATTTACTATTTTCTATTAATCACCAAAACTTAAGGAGCCAAATTGAAACATGGTGCAAGAGGGTGCAAATCCTTTGTCTCCTGTGAAACTGCACCTGCTTGTGTCAGGTGTGAATGTGGCTCAGAAAATGCAAAATTAAGGCTCTCATCCAATTTATAATTTTCACTTTCCTTGCCACCCTGACAAACATAAATCAAAAAGTGTCCACTTCTGTTTAGCAGCACTGACTAAATTCAATAGGTCAAAATCTGCCCACAGTTGTAATACCTTTGCAATCCCATTGATTTCAGTGGAATTTAGAAGCCTAAATACTTTTGATGATCTGGGCCCAAGTCCCTAAAGAATGTTTGAGCACATGAAAAAGCCACTTCACTGTGTAGCCTCGGTGTCAGTCTGCTTTTAGGAAGAGGCTGATCTAAGTCTTTCCACTGACTTCAACAGAAGTTGGATCAGCACTAAAATAGACATGGTATTGCAGGTCAGGAGTGAGGAGCAGCTGTAGGTCTGTGTGGGGAACCTAGCACAATGATTTAGATACGTACGAGAGCAAGAAACTTAATTCATCCAAAAACAATAATAAAGAAAGCACTAGTATTTTACCTGAAATAGAGTTCTAAATCAGCTGTCATGTCAAAC
Organism: Mesoclemmys tuberculata; assembly: GCA_007922155.1. Lineage (NCBI taxonomy): Eukaryota > Metazoa > Chordata > Testudines > Chelidae > Mesoclemmys > Mesoclemmys tuberculata. The sequence goes on along the minus strand of ML675603.1, from coordinate 71,606,521 downwards.
CTGTTCCCATCAGTAATAGCAGTAAAAGTGAAACATCACTGCTTTTTTCTTTTTACAAGAGTTCCTCTTAAAGGGCCTGATCCAAAATTGTAGTCAATGGAAAGAATCCCATTGTCTTCAATGGGCTTTGGATAAGGCCCATAATGGCTACTGACTTAGTGCATGTTTCTGCTCTATGATGCTCTGAGCGATTGCCATTTACTTCAGCAAAAATGGGTTTGGGTCCATACTGTCAGCTAGGCCAGTTAGCCTTCTGTGCCAGAAGAAGGATTGTCCAGTGCTTTTGGGTTTGGTTAGAGTAGAATCTTTATTGGCTTTCCTGGATGTAGTACAGCAGAGAGCTTCAGCTTTGTATATGATGTAAAATGTCAATGGGCTGCTGCCTCTCAATCCTCTCAGGAAGTCAGCCTGTCTAGAAACGAATAATTAAAAATGTATGTATCTACACTAATAACGTACCCTGAATAGTGGAAACAAACCTGAATAATGGTCTTTTTATTATTCACCTCAAATACTATTATGTAATTGTACTTTAATCTGTTGAATTCAAAATGAAGCTGGGTCTCCTGATGTGTGGCTAAAATGGTCTAATCTACAATGGAAGCCACAGAGGGGAGTAATTGGTGATTTTCATCTGGCTGCCTTGATATATCATCACTGGGACAAATTGATCCATGGTATAGCCCATTGGTTTCAATTAAATTACATATGACACTTTATCCATTCCAATTATTTTATTAATAACAACACACATTAGCAGTAGTACTATCTCAGTTTTACTGAAATGCTCAGGCTAACTTTCTTACATGACCTACAGATGGGAAATAGAGATGCCTTTTAACCTCTGGATCCAGGCTCTCTTGCACTTTGCTAGTGTTCAAACTTTGAATCTAAAGGGTTTCTAATTCTGGATTCAGACCTGAATTTTGTGGTTTGCGTTTATCACTAATAGGAACATCTCTAGCATCTGATTCAGAGGTGTTGAACACCCACAGCTCCAATTGAAGTAAATGAGACCTGTGTCTTTCAGCATCTCTCAAAACCAGACCCATACTGTTAAAAACTAGATTGTAGAGCTGAGGAGAAGAAATGTATATGGATAACCTATCGAGAAACTTGGAACCCTGAAAAATCATCTCTCACATTTACATTAGCTGTGAAAAGAGTATAAAAGTATAAAAAAGTCTTTTATAGACTTAACAAGAAATGATGAAAGACTTCCATCTGGTGACTTTTTGCTCAATTTCATTCTAGGGTCAGGAGTTGAATACAAAAATTAATACTAATACATGATCATCTTTGCATCTGTAATCTTCATCATGCTACAGTGATTACAGTGAGTGATGCAGCAGTTTAGGAAGTATCTTTTTCTGTTAATTTAAAATGACAAGGCTCATGGGGGAGCAAGTAACTTCATTTAGGTATTGTTTCCTCTATTTGTAAAATGAGAATAGTATTTCTCTGCCAAACAGGAGTGCTGTGAACCTTAATTCTTGAATGTTCGTAGTGCATTTTAAGATCAAAGAATAGAAGGTGCTATAAAAATACAAAATAGTATTATTAAGAATCTCCTTGAGTCACAGAAGATATTTCTATATTCAAATTTATGATGAACCTGTAATATACCTTTTGAATATGCTTTTAATCCTTAGACTAATGCTGAAGTGCAATTTTCTTAGTTTTATTATGAAGTCGTAGACATGTATTAATTTAATTTTTAATTTCTTCTCCCAATGTTCATAGGAAATAGCAATTTGCCACAGTGGATCAGCCCATTGGTTCATCTAGTATCCTGTTTCTGGCAATGGCCATTACCTGATGCTTCCAAGAGAGGTACACCCTCCACTTCTGATAATGCATATTGTAAATTATACTACACTGGTCCCTGGGGGCAGAATTCTCACAAGATGATTGACAATTTCCTGATTACTCATAGTTAGAGACTGGCGCAAACTCTGAAGCCCGGGGTTTAATGCATTTTCCAAAATGTTTATCATTAACTATATTTGCTTTCTGTGTTCTCCTTATCCATAAAAATATACAGTTCCTTTTTTGCTGATTTTTAGCTTCAATGATGTCCTCTGGCAGTCTGAGGACTATTAGCGAAGTCTCTTCCTGATGCTCAGTAGTACCCTCCATGCTTCCCCTCCCTCCCTCACTTAAATAAGGAAGCCAACTTCCAGTTGTGCTTCCTACTGCACAGCTCTAGAGATAGCTGCAAGTTAGGCAGAACTGTGAGCAAAGTGGCTATAGTTGAAAGAGAAAGCTATCAGGAGCTAAGGAAAAGGACACTGTGCAGCTCGAAGAGGCGCTTGTTCTACTGCAGGCACATAAAGTAGATTGGTATCTGAGGGGCAGAGGAGGATTAAATATGCCAGCAGAGGAGGAAAGAGGGCACTATAAACTGAAGGAGGGGTGCAGAAAGGGAATCCATCTGGGGTCCCACTAAATGTGCGTGTTGACCACTAGAAGCCAATTTTGGATAGTCAGAATGTTTCCCTACTTGCCTACATTCCACCAGAGCCTTGTGGGGAAGGAGAGAAATACATTTCTTCCTCTCTTCCCTGCGGCTCTGGAGGCAGCACCTAATGTTATTAGGACAAGCAACAGCAGCAGATGCTGCTGCTAACAGAATAAGTAGCTGTGCTGGAAGAGGGACTTTTCCCTTGGAAAGAAGGAGGGGCCCTCGGGCAGAGGGGAACTCAAAAGCAGCAAAAATAAATTATTTTTACTTACTGACTCGAGGTTAGTATAACACTTGCAATGACTTTCCTTTTAAAAGGAAGTGCAGTTGGTGGGTCTTTAAAAGCCTGGAGGGAAACTGTCCATTTAAGGTGACAGTTTTATCTGGATAGCACCAAATGACATGCAGTGGGTCACATGATACATTGGAGGGGTTGCATTTTTTTAAGTGATCTGTATCCTTAAGTAGTATATGTACCAGGTGATGCAATGGATGTCATTTTAAATCCACATTTTACTAAACAGAATAAACTGACATGCAAAATCTGTATTAGCTATTGGCCTAATGTAATGGTAATTTATGAACTGACCTTACAAGTTTTTTTTATACTGATTAATGTGATTTGAGGCCTAATCCTATTAACATTCAGTATACAGAACTCCTACTGATGTTAATGGGAGTTTTGCATATAGAGGCTTACAAAGATCAGACACTCTGGAACCAATCTAACTGCCATGAAAGTCATTGAGGATATGGGTGTTATGTTGGGGTTCTAACGCTTCTTAGTTGGGAATCTTCCGTTGTTCAAATTCATATCCTTTTCTGTAGTTGTGTGCCACGTATGCAAAACTCAGTCGTCCTGTCTTAAAACAGAAGGGAAACTTGGCTTGAGGGATTGTCACAGAAGCACATTCTCTATTTTATTTGTATGAAATGCAACATTTGAGTTTAAATGGACCAATTAGTTTTAGTTATTCCTCTTAAGCACTTTGTGCTTTTTTCTTTTCCTTTAAAAAAAACCAAGAAGAGTAAATGGAGATCGTAATGATATTTGACTTTAACCGTGGGCACTTATGTACAGGAAATCAGAAAAATAAAGCACTAAGTTTTCTAATATAGCAACTTAGCAAGCACTGAGTTTTCCAATGGAGCAATATATCAGCAAGGATCCTACTCATACATACCCATTTAACACATTAAAAACTGTCAAACAAATTGTTCCAATTAGTTATGCAGTAGATTTCACTACTAAATGGCCATAGGGAAAAAATATACATATGCTAAGTAACAAAGTTGTGGCATGCTGCAATATTTATCTCAACTGTTCATGAGTGTTCTGAGGTATTATGCAAAAATCTGTCTGTGTCATGTTCCTGTTATTTAAAGAAAAATTAAATATTAGGACGAACTTGAAAAAACAGAACTTATTCAGTCCCCAAACTATCAACCTATTAATTTTGGTACTAATCTGTTAGCGTCCTCCTGCTGTTGGATCAGAAATCACAGTTCTTTTTTAAAAGACATCAAAATCAGTTACCATGGAAATGACTGTGGTAGCAAAAATCATCATTATGATTCCATTAAAAGGGCAGGTAGGAAGAGTAAATGGAAACTGTCAAAGAGAAGAGTAATTTAAACATAAAGGACAGATAACTATCCAGTAAAATTACAAAAATAAAATTAAAAAAATGGATTTATTTCAAAATACGTCCAAGTTTTCACTAGTGAATACCCTTTTTGAAATATTCTGGTGTGTGAGGTGTCTAAATTTGAGGGTATATTGTATATTTGTATTCCTAATCATTAGAACATGACTGAGCTAAAGAAGCTACAAACTCTGGACTGAGAGAAGGTTTCTCTAACAGGTGATGGATGCCTTCATTTGGTTTATATGAATGACAATTTCAAGAGCTTTTAAGGGGGGAGTCACCAGTACAACTAGCTACTTTCTTCAGAGTCTAGAAGATGAACAGATTTTGAAAGGGAAAGCAAAGAGGGCTTTAAGAAAGGAAAAGTTAAAAAGAACAAAAATGCACAGACCTATATTTTGCCCGATCAGCCCAATAATCCATTAGGTCTGGTATTGTACCTCCATCAGTGACCTATGCCTGTTGTTTAACCAGAAGACACAGATCAGAATGATTTGAAGCTATCATCCAACTCACTGTATTCATTATCAGCCTGTACAACTGTGTTTTTTATTGAAGCAGATGTACATATGCTAGTTGGGACAGATGCAAAATGGAAGGATTTCTACAGGAACTAAGTGAATTGAGAAAATCTTGATGAAAGAAATGCATTTTATCCTTCTAACCGTCTTCCTTCCAGTTCCCTTCTCAATCTGCTTATGTAAAGTGGAAAAGAGATTTAAAATTCTAATTAAATGTGTCTTCCCCAAAATAGAAAGTTATTTGTAATGATAATTCCTCCTCAGAGAAATATAGCACCTGAGAAAAAAGAGTGCTTGAAATAATTTTAGTAAGTTTGTAGAGGATATTAGGTTAGTTAAGGGTATGTCTTCACTGACCGCAGCAGATTTGCCGCCATCAGATCGATCTATCTGGATCAGTTGAGCAGTCAGTGAAGACCTGCTCAATCGATCCAGAAGATGGTGCGTTAAAGCCACCCCCTCAAGTGGTGTAGCGATGCATCGACGGGAATGCATTTCCTGTCGGCGCAGCCCAGTGAAGATGCCGCATAGAAGAATTATGAAGTTGACAGGAGATAATGGAAGCTGCTTGCGTAACTTCCCGTCAACTGCCACCGAATTTCCAGGTAAGTGTAGGCCTGGCCTAAGTCTCCATGACTATTCAATTGGGGGTGTGTATGAAAAAGGGGTGGGGAAGCTTATTTTGTCTATCAGATGGCAAATAGTACAGTTCAAACAATAGAAATACAAAAACAAATGAAAAAAATGTGTTGGGCCAATTTCATCACTATTGTGATTTCAGTGGAGATTATATGATTCTGTGATTTCGGAGGCTCACTGGAGTTTTTCTTATGGATCTCTTCATTTGCAATCAGTCTCAGTACAGTGGCAGTCCACTGTCCATATCCATTCAAATGGGAGTATTAAGTATGGAAGAAATACCAGACTGATCCTTTAATGAATCGCAGCATTCAGAATTACATTTAGTCAATTTTTTCTAGGGGGGGTAAAGCCAAAGAATCTCTCTCTTCTAAGATGTTTTCTGGCCCTAAATATTCAGTAATTTTTCAGCCAAGGAAGGTATGTTTTCTTCCTCCTTTACATATCAAGTTGCAGTGACTCTGAAAGAGATTCAGGGTCCTGGCAGATAATTAAGTGAAAATGAGCTTCCAGTGTGATACTGTGGCCAAAACTGCTAATGCAATCCTGGGATACATACACAGGGGAATCTTAAGGGAGGAGTAAGAGAGGTTATTTTTCCTCTATATTTGGCTCTGGTATACTGGAATACCATGTACAATTCTAGTGCCCACAATTCAAGAAAAATGTTGATAAATTGGAGAGGGTTCAGACAAGAGCCACAAGAATGATTGGAATAGAAAACATGCCTGATATGATAGTGATAGACTCAAAGAGCTCAATATATTTAGCTTCAAAGAGAAGGTTAATGGATGACTTGATTACAGTCTATAAATATCTACATAAGGAACAAATATTTCATAATGGGCTCTTCAATCTAGCAGAGAAAGTGTAATCATCATTTATCCTTGCCACTTGAGTTAAAGGAGTACCTCCATTAGTCATCAGTCAGTAGCAACTACTAGCAGAAGACATGGTCATACTTGTTAAGCCAGTGTATTACACATGCACTTTCAAAGCAGGTACAGTATTTGTGTATGCAGTTACCTAGTCTGTGTGTGTGCAAATGTGTGGGTTGTATATGCCAACATGGGTGCATGTGCATGCACATGTGCATTGTTGGCAGACAAAAGCCGGATGCTTTAAAAGTTCACCCCCAAAGCACTTTTAGGAACATACAGACAGTAATTTTATCACGTCCATCTCTGTGCAATGCTGAAGGGCAAAATGGCTCCGACATTTATCCTTCCAGTCTGTTATATTAGGAAAGAGTTAGTGTACCCTGTTTCCTGGGGTATGGTACTCACAGTCAAAGAAACGAATACTTTCCTACACTGTTCCTATTCGTTCTCTGAATCTGAGTATAATAATAATATTAATTGTTTATCAGCTATAGATCTCAAAGCTTTTACAGAAATGGAAAGCATAATTATCACTAGCTGGGGAAACTGAGGCACAGAGACTCAGTGATTTACCAAAGGGTACATAAGTGATGAATGGCAGAGCTTGAAATTGATCCCAGGTCTCTGGGCTCCCTGCTGGGTACGATATCCACTGGACCACAGTGACCCAGTCTTTTCCTCTTACTCTTTGTTTTGCTATATTCTGATGAAGGGATGGATTCTCCAGTGAGAGACAGTAAGGCCTGCTGGCTAAAGAACAGGACTAGAATTCAGAACATTTGGGTTCTATTTTTAACTCTGCCACTGATCCATTGCCTGCCCAAGGCAAGTTACTTAGTCTATATGTCCCTCACTTTGCCAAGCCAGAAAGCATCTTACTTCAAATGTGTTGTGAGCCTTAGCTAATAAATATTTCTAAAGTGTTTTGAGATGCTCAAATGAAAATGTATGCTTTGTGCACACTGCAACAATGACATATTAAGACTCAGAGACCTGTGGTTTTTACTTTTACATTTCGTTAGCCTTGCAAAAAGTATCATTTGCAGGTTTGTGTTGACTTACCAGGTTTTTTTTATTCTTTGTCCACTAGACAAACATGGTCACCATTTTACAGTCAAGTGCTAAATATTTTTCTTTACAAACCCTGTGCAGAATGTGCTGCCTAACTTGTGTATGAAAGACTGAGTATGTGGAGGAGGGGGAACAGCGAAGGGACAGGGGGAAATGTCCAGGATGGAACCAACTGGTCTTGGGTATATAAATATTACTTTTAACTAAATAGAGCTTTTGCAAATGTGGTTAAACAAGAGAGAACTGAAATCTGAATCACTAATTAAAAAACAGGATTATAATGATACCAAGTTGGTGGATAAAATCATTCCATTTTAGTAGTTTTTCTTTTAATAATTCTGCTCCCATTGTAAGAACCACAACTAACAGAAAATAATTCCTTTAATCAAGCCAGAATATAGCACCAGAGGGTGTATTTCCATCACCTCCGTGCACATAATGCCTGGGGCTGCTCTCCTATTTAATAAGCATTTTCCACAATACACTGTGAAATGATAATACTAATTATGATGAAGATAGATTTGAAATCCTCCATCCAGGGCACTGTGCATTGGAATCAAGCTGCATTTATCATGAGCTAATGATTCATTAATCTTTTTCATTGTACTCACTTGATGGTAGATAGTCTCCCAGTTCTCTCTTAGTGCTTCCCAGCTGCTGACATTGGAGGACTTCTTCTCCAGGTAGACTCTGATGTGTTCTTCCAGCTCTTGATTGACCTGTTCTAGAGCTCTCACTTTCTCTATGTACTCCACCAGGCACCCATTCAGGCTCTCATAGGATAGGCCCCTTCCCTTTTCCAGCCCCTGGGCTAATGGCACAGTTGAACAGGAGCTGCGCAGGCCTTGTAAGAAGACACTGCTGATGCCTAGGGCTCTACGGGACACGCGGGTCCCTAGGCTGCTCACACCTCCAGTGGGAACAATACCTACATAGACACCTCTGGGTCTAGACAAGGTTCCTCCACCCCCAATGCTTAACCTTTGGCTGGTAGCCCCTGTGCTTTCAGTCGTGGAGGAAGAGGGCTGTTGCCCCAAGAATGAAGATCTACGTCTTGGCATGGGCATTCTGTAGCTGGAGTATATTGCACTAAACAAGTTGACTCGTCCTCGTTGCCCCTGTGCCGTACCCACACTGGTACGATTTGCAGAGCCCAGCAGATTTCTGGTTTTGTTGTTTTTTTTCTTTGTCCCAAGTCCTTCTGGAACATTAGCATTGTGTTTCAGTGACCATCACAAGCATATTTGTCACATTGGGGCTTTTCACTGGGTCAGCAAATCCATTTAAAGAGAAATATCTCTGCTGCTACTGCTGCAAGTATAGCATATGAAAAGGACAAAGCGGTTTGCATTGACTGCAGAACAATAATTCCTTACAGTTCACATGTTAAAATAATACTGGTGTTTTCTAGACTGCAAGCCAGACAAATTCTTATCATTTTACATGTGTATATATATATATTACATACACACACACACAGGGCTAGATTCTGACACTCTTACTCATGTAGAGAACTATCTTACTCCATAAGTAGTCCTATTTATAGAAAAACAGAAGTGTAGGACTGGAAGGGACCTTGAGAGGTCATCTAGTTCAGTCCCCTGCACTCAAGGAAGGGCTACTTAGTACCTAGACTGTTCCTGAAAGGTGTTTGATGGTTTTTAAAAACAAGTTTGTCAATGATTGATTCCACAATCTCCCTAAGCAATTTGTTCCAGTGCTTAACTACTCTGATAGTAAGTTTTTCCTAATGTCCAACCTAAACCACTCTCCTGCTTGTAACAACCTTTTATGTATTTGAAAACTGTTATCATGTTCCTCCTCAGTCTTCTCTCCTCCAGACTAAACAAGCCCAATTTTTTCAGTCTTTCCTCAGAGGTCATGTTTTCTAGATCTTTAATCATTTTTGTTGCTCTCCTCTGGACTTTCTCAAATTTGTCCATATTTTTTCTGGACACAATACGCCAGTTGAGGCCTTATCTGGAGTAGGGTGGGAGAATTACTTCTCATTTACTTCCCAGAATCATGTTAGCTTTTTTTGCAACAGTGTTACACTAACTCATTTAGCCTGTGATACATTGTAACCTCCAGATCCCTTCCTGAAGTACTTTGGCCTAGGCAGTCGTTTCCCATTTTGTATTTGAGCAATTGATTGTTCCTTCCTAAGTGGAGTACCATGCATTTGTCCTTACTGAATTTCATCCTGTTTACTTCAGACCAGGTCTCCAGTTTGTCCAGATCATTCTGAATTTTAATCCTATCCTCCAAAGCACTTGCAAAACCTCCCAGCACAGGGTATGCTATGAGTATCATCTGCAAACTATGCAGGTATACTCTCTATGCCATTATCTAAATCATTGATGAAGATATTGAACAGAACCAGACCAAGAACCGATTCCTGCGGGACCCCACTTGATATGGCCTTCCAGCTTGACTGTGAACCACTAATGATTACTCTCTGGGAATGGTTTTCCAACCAGTTATGTACCTACTTTATAGTAGCTCCATCTAGGTTGTCTTTCCTTGGTTTGTTTATGAGACGATCATGTGAGACAGTGTTGTGGGGCTGGTATGCCCCATTATGGGCATCAGATCACATGAGCTGGGAAAGCAGGGGTAAAAGCTGTAGAGCCGCTGATTGGGTCTCCCCTTCACAACCCTGGACTATCTCACGTGGTGGCCAGGGTCACCAAAGTGGCCCTTTCATTCAGGGCAGTGTGGCCAGTGGCCGCGGTCACTAGAGCAGCCCATCTCGGTGGATAAGGTGTTCTATTGGCACATAGGGTAGTGGCATGCCTAGATATGTGCAGTGCCCTGGGTAGGGATGCTGGGGTCCTCCCTGCTCCTCTGAGCCCCAGCCCAGGGCCCTGACAGTTGTGGGATTACATGCCACTGAATCAGCAGGGATCCTCCTGAAACACACTGGTTCTCTGAGCCTCAAAGCGTCATCCCAGCTCCAGGGTTCTTCCTATCCTGCTTCCTGTGATGTCCACGATTCTCCAGGATCCTCAGCTGGTGCTGCTCCTAGTGGCTCAGTCAATTCTCCAGCTTTGTCCGTCAACCTAGAATCCGCCTGGGGCTCAGCAGCTCCCTGGAGAGGGGGGACAATCTGTGTCCTTCCTCTTCAGCAGCCAGCCCAGGCTGAGCCAGATTGGTTCTTTTTATACATGACTTCCAGGCTGACTATGCCCAGCAGAGGTAGAGGGGTCTGGCCTCCTCAGCCTGCAGTGAATTGTTAACCCTCTCTAGGCCTGGGTGGGACTGGTACGCCCTGTCACAGACAGTATCAAAAGCCTTACTAAAGTCAAGCTATACCACATCTACCATTTACCCCTTTCACAAGGCTTGTTACCCTGTCAAAGGAAAGCTATGAGGTTGATTTGAGACAATTTGTTCTTGACAAATCAATATTGACATATCACCTTGTTATCTTCTAGGTGTTTGCAAATTGACAGCTTGATTATTTGCACAATTATCTTTCCAGGTACTGAAGCTAAGGTGACTAGTCTACAATTCCCTGGGTGGTGCTTATTCCCTTTTATAGAGATTGGCACTATATTTGCCTTCTTCCAATTCTCTGGAATCTCTCCCATGAGTTTTTTTTTTTAAGATAATTACTAATGGCTCAGATATCTTCGCAGTCAGCTCCTTGAGCATTCTAGGAAGTATTTCATCCAGCCTTGCTGACTTGAAAACATCTCATTTGTCTAAGTAATTTTTAATTTGTTTTTTCCTTATTTTAGCCTTAGATCCTACCTCATTTTCACTGGCGTTCGCTATGTTAGATGTCCAATTGCTACTTACCTAGTTGACTACTTATGGAGTAAACTTCTACTTAAAGTGAGCATGAGTGTTGAAATCTGGCTCCCAGCATGTATGTCCAATTTCCAAAGAGTAAACAGGAACATAACCGACCTGGATTTTAATTGATTCAGAAACTGGAATTTCTTCTTCATTCTTCAGAGTTTCTCTGGGTATCTAAGAGAGACCTTGCATTTCCATTTCTCCAGACTTTAACTTCATCTTTATAACCAAATGAGGCACCGCATCACAATCGCTATCCTTCTGGCTAAGACTGCACAAGAACTTTCAGAGTTAGCCTTATCTATTCTGTTTAACACCATATGCCATGCCTGTCATGTTCATTTTTTCTGTACTTTTAAAGCCCCCAATAGCGCGTGTGCGTACCAGTGAAACCTACTGACCAAATGGAAGATTGTGGAAAAAGATGAAAGGATTTTTTTTCAGTCTTTTTATTTCAGTTTTTCCTTGTTGGGTGTTTGCATAGTAATTGGATGGGTAGTTTATACAGGTAGGTAGATGATATAATAGGCACTTGGCATAATATTTTGTCAGCAAACATGTTGACATGCATGGGCTAATAAACAAGTCAAAATGATAAAATCAGAATTGTTCCAGTTTAGGATTAGCATATGAGCATGTACCCAGGTGTGTTTCTGGTGTACTGATAAGCACTGATCTTATGTGGTGTAGGTTTATATATGGGTATGCAGATGGGTCTTTAGTGGGCTGGTCTTTAGTGGGATGGAATTGGACTGGAATGTCCTCACATATATAAGATTTCGGGATTGTCACTCGGAGTGTCTCTCTGAAGTCTATTATGTTTATAAAGTAATTAGGAAGTGATGGAAACATCTATTAGCATGGTTAAGGGCTCTTTTTGTTCAGAATATCACCAGGTTCAATCATCACTGGGTTTTGCAATCTGTTACTGTCCCGTTTTTGTGATCTCAGCCATTTTGACTGTATGAATTATATCTGTGTGGTGTACAGCTACAGTAAAGCATATATCTATGCCATGCCAAGAATCCTAAACCATTGTGATATCAGAAGTAACTCAATCAATCACTGCCCTTACTCTACAGATAATTTGCATGCAACAGTTTCATTGGTTGCATGAGGGAAACTTCATACATGGTGGCTTAGTTGGCCCAACTGCCAACTTGCATAAATCAACACAAATCTCTCAGTACAATCCTCCTACCCTTCCCCCAAAACAACTAGCATGCACAAAAACCCCAAACATCACTCTGAAGCCTAGAATGTTTGTACAGTCTGTGCAGTGATGGAAACAGTTACAAACTGACAGCTCTTTTTGTTTACAATATTAGTAGGTTAATTTATCACTTGGATTCCTGGTCTGTTACAGTCCAGTTTATAAGTTCTTAGCCATTTTGGGCTGTTTTACATACATGACTTTATAAATTACACCAATGCAACAGCATGAACTTTTAGCCACTAGCATATCTATAATAGGTGCCTCGGTATGTGTTTTGGTGTTTGGTTTCAGAAGTGCTTTCTAGAATTGAATTTATGTAATCTAACAAGGACTCCTAGATTTTCCTTCATTTGCCTAGTTTGTCACGAATGATGAGATGACTGTCATTGGTATGAACCATTCTGCATAGTTTTTTTTTTTTAAATCTGTAGTGTCTGACATTTGTGAGTTTGGCTATAATCGTAGCTGCCGTTATTCATTTGCCTATAGAATATGTGAGATCTGGGAACTCAGAATCTTTATGCAAAGGCTTTAAGGTTTTTGCAGACAGAGGAACGAGGGAGCAGATTTCTAGCCAGTATTTCACTATGTCTGGGTAGTCTCATAGCCCGTGTCCCTAATCCTTTTTGCTGCCATCAGCAATGACCTTTAAGGTAGGAACTAACTGGTGAAATCCCAGTGGAGTCTGTTTAGAATTTTGTAGTGATTGTTAGTTTGCTGTCTCTTATAGACTTGTCCCATGCCAATCCTCTGCTTTATATGCCTTATAGATGTCTAGCACCCATAGTTTTTCCAGAACAATTTATTATTTTGTGGCTTTTTGTTATCAAAAAGGTTAATTCAAGGCACACTTGGCATCTATAGTATGCAGGGAAAATTCTATTACTTGGAAGGTTAGACTCACTAGCTATTTTTCATGGATTGATGGTGTTGCAGGCATAGCCCGAAATCAGAGGGCACTGGTAGTTTATATTTGTTGTAGATGTTAAGATTGAATTAACATCTTTGCCTATACCAACTAGAATGATCTCCTTCCTAAGCTATGCCACCCAAAAAATCTTTTTACTATGTATTTTACATGCTTGTTTCCCTAGGGAGCTAGGATGCCTGATATGTTGAGTAGCATGTATTTTTCTGCATAATGTTTTCTATATGTTTCTAAGATTTGTGTTGAATAAAGACAAGGGTGTTTAAATTCCTTATAGTCTTTGTATAAGTATCCTCCAGCTACAGAATCTATTACATGTGCTTAATTAAGACATTTTAGCATTTTCTGAGTCCTTCACTCGGAAGAGAGAGTTGTGTGATCCTTGGGACTAAATTAAAGACCTGTGGTGTCTTTTCAAACTTGAGACTTACCGGTATACACATTATCCAGTGCCAGTGAGTAATGTTGGCTGGGTAGGGTTATGGCCATGACATCCTGGGGAACGTGCTGATTCAGTGACCTTCCTCGGGAACCTGTGATAGAAGGCCTTCTATAGAAGCCCACTGGTAAGTTAAAAGAGCCTTCTCCTGGAAGTACCTTAAGGGGATGCTGGTGGTATAAACACGGCTTTTCTTTGTACAGGAGTCAATCCCCTCTTGGTGTAGTGACTCTTGCTGGCACAGAGGAGTGAAGGTTGCACTTACATCCTTTGCACTGGCATGTGTGAATCAAACCCTGTGTACATATGTATACACAGAGGCAGATAATATATATGCTTTTATTCCTATTCTCTCAAATACCAAATTTGAATCTACAGTACAAAGCAAACTGAGCGAGTTTGTCAGTCTTTTTTAAAATGATACTTTCAGTAAAATTTCCCCATATAGCATATAACAAATTCAGCCCTTGTAGAAGTAAGCACAACTCTTATTTAAACCAATGGGAATTGTACCTGCTTCTTTAAGGAAGAAATGAATTTATCTGTTCACTCTTCTTTTATGATTCAGATTATAAGTATACAATGTACTTTTCCTGCAGTCTTTTCCACAGGCCAGGTTCCTAGTGAAGTTTGTTAATCCCTAATAAAATCCAGTGTTCATCAAATGGGATGTTATATCATTCAGTCAGCAGAATTAAGGATAAAGGAATGCACAGCTTTTGCCTCTCCATTGAGTATGTGTGCATCTGAATGCTGTCATTGTCCATATCCATATCCAATAACTTCTCGACAATAAATCTAATGACCTATTAGAGTGGTAAAGAAACTACACTTCTAAAATTCAAAGATATGAACAAAGTGACTTGTAACATCCATTCTATCCTTAAAAGCTACAATGTTATGGTTCTTCGAAGATTGTGGCCCAGATTCTGAGTAGCGCCTCAGCACTGTAGAAGGAGTAGGTCCAACTTGCTTTTGTGGCCCCAAGATCATGGACCCAGCACTAGTTTGGTTCATGACACAGGGGATCTCAAGAGCAAAAACGAAAACACATCTTTTGATAGTGGTACTAGGTTGTTCAAGGAGGACAAGCCATTGATTTAGATAATGGCATTACAGTTCTCATGTTGTTCTCTCTTGTTTTTAATACATCCTGATAGCTTGCTCTTTATCACCCACTACTACTCATTTGAACAGCGATCTTAATTAAGTTGGCTACTGCAAGTTGCAGGCAGGTTTTATGGATGGCTCACATTTACTACCATTACAGTACTGAATCTACTGGCAAAACTTCCATTGTCACCAGGACTTCAGTGTGAGTTTTGACTGTGGAAGAGTAGGGGATTAGTCCATTAGAGGCTACTCTTTCCGCAGTATTGCACATATTATTTGCTATCCAGATCACTAGGCAAAAACTGTCTCATGGGAGGAGTGCTGGAAGTGTGGAGATGTTTCAGAAGAATAGAGGTGCACTGAAGCATTCAGAGAGAATTGTGGGAGCATGCTGCATAGTGTTTCTTATGTCAGCATGTGAAAGATGCAGCATTCACTCCTCTCAGCACATGCTGCTAGATGCTCACAGAAGGGCCCTATCCAGGCCCTTGACCTGGCTGTCCATTTCCTCCCAGGGCAATGAGTGGACTGCTGCCAGGCTTGCTAGCCAATCCATTAAAGCTCAGGGACTGCGAGCATCAGCATGCTGTCTGGGTTCAGCACTACAGGCCTAGGGCTGAGAGGGGTTCACTATGTTGTTGTCTGTCTTCCATAGCTCATCCCAGATGAACAACTAGAAAATATCCCAGTGTATTAGATCATTGTGCTTGCTCTATCATGCAAATCTAATGTGGAATGTGTGTAATACAGGGTGATATCTGTTTCACCTTTATGAATATTGTGTCCATGTTCAAATATGTTTAAGGGCTGGTAAAAAGAGGATGGTGATCAATTGTTCTCCATGTATACAGAAGGTAGGATAAGAAGTAATTGGCTTAATCTGCAACAAGGGAGATTTAGGATTGGTATTAGGAAAAACTTTGTAATTATACGGATAGTTAATCTCTGGAGTAGGCTTCCAGCGAAGCTGTGGAATTCCCATCACTACGGTTTTTAAAAACAGGTTGGACAAACACCTGTCAGGGATGTTCTGGGTTTACTTGGTGCTGTCTCATGGACATGCATGAGGCTGGACTAGATGGACAGTTGAGGCCCCTTCCGGCCCTACATTTCTATGAGTCTATGATAGTTATTGCATTGCTAGCTGTGTCACAACCAGCGTTAATTCCAGCAAGAACTGGAAAACAATCTGTGGTTTCAGATAAGTCCTATTATCAGTACTCAGCAAGACCATACAGCTGTCATTACCTTTTAGGTTTCATCTATACTCAAAGCAACACCAGGAATGGGGGAAGATCCTGGTAGGACACAAAAACAAAGCTTTGGTTCTGATAAAAGCAGCCTAATAGATAGGGAATTCTAGAGAGGCAGTCTAGAGAGATGCAAGCTGATCCTCAGACTTGAATAAGCTAAAGGCCTGTTTAAACTAGCAAGAAAAGACTAAATTTTGTTAAGAAAAGGTTCAGACATTTATTTTTTTAGCCCTTTTTAAGTCCGCTTGTTAAATTTCTATGAACCAACAAATCTTATTTGTTTTTGAAGAAGCTGTCCTGAGCCATTGCTTTTCATACTGGTTATGAGTTCCTGTAGAAGATTCTATTAGCCAAACCTGAACCAATTTGGGCAGGCTGAGGTAAATACAATTGGTAAAACAGGGCGTCTTAGACTAGTGATCCTGTCTAAAGTGGAGTGAACTGTGGAGTTCCACTCTGGGCAAAGTGCAGTAGAGGCCTGTCACTTGGAAAGATTGCACATGGAGAGAGAGAGAGAGAGAGAGGAATCACAGATGTAGATTGCTCCAGCACCATGCTAGGGTGCAGTTCCAAATAGGCACTGTCTTCAGTGAAGCTAACCTTACCTGCTGGTGCTACTAACTAGACATTCCGTATAAGCATTTAGTAAATGACAGCAGGAAAAGCAGTTGGTTCAATACGTGTTTTGCTTAGAAATACCTTTATTTTATAAAGCCACAGCTTGCTCTGTAAAGTTTTACTACACTTATAAAAAAGAGGCTGACAATTCTCGGGGGGGAAAAAAGCTGAAAACATTTCTCATATTTCAGGGTTACACAAAGATTATATTTATAATATATATATTTATTTATAATTTGGAGACACTAAAGATGGAGCTGCAATACAAGGGCAGGTGTGGGGTCATATTTCAGACACTTGCTCATGTCCTACAAATAGTGTTTCTTGACAGAAGGGGTTAACAAGTACCATCCCACTGTCTCTATAATCACCATTGGCTGGGGAGCGTGGCTCAGACAGATGGTCCTAGGAGAAAGAGAGAGAAAGAACATGAGCTATTTAAATTTTGTTATCCACCCCCAGTTTACAACAGAGTACACTGCTCTGTGTATTCATGGAATATAAAGGAAAGTGGTTACGTTATAAGAGGTATGCAGTTTAAAGCTGACCCAATATGTCCAGATTCTTCAGTGTCCCCTAATTTTGGGTCCCCCAATTTCTGGATATCCAGCTTTAGAAAACCAGGCCTTGCTTTCCAGAGGTTTTGCTCTAACAGCAGTCAATGGGAGCTGCGGGTTGTAAGCAACTTTGAAAATCATGCCACTATTTACTCAACTTGGCCACCCAACAATTGAAGAGCCCAAAATAAGAGGCCACTTTACAGAATTTGGCCTTATATGTCATTTTGCTTTATTTAAATTTTGTAAAAAGAATATTTTGTGAAATGTCACCTCCAGGATTCCCAGCCAGTCAGCTACAGGAGAGACTCTCCAAGTCTGCATACTAGGGAATTATGGGGGAATGAATTCAAAGATAAATTTTCAGCCTCTTTTTTTAATGTCATAAGCGCCAATATGTGGTGATATGCTATCCAGAAAATGTCTGTGTCATTAACACTGGAGTATGCTCCTTTTCCACTTTAAATCAGTGACAAGACAGCAAAGAAATGTTATGGTTGCAATTCTGGCTTTGGCTAAATGGTCTTATAAAATTAGATGGTGCAGAGCCCCAAACCACAGTTAATTTACTGGGGTGGGGGGTAGGGATCAATATAAATTAGTTTTAAAAAACTAACTTCACTTAAAAAAAAAATCAGGGCAAAGAAGAGCCGCACTTTTTTTTTTTCAAAGGGTTGCTTTAGTTTACATCTATAGCTATCCATCTTGATGCTCCTACATAACCTCAATTGGGCCCTGGACGTATGAGGGCATTTTGGGAGACTCCCTATGCTACACCGCTCCTTAGATGTGTTTTTGGCCGCTTGGACCATTAGCAGTCCACATACGATATATTCTCTAATACTATGTCCAATTCAGTTTTAAATAACTCAAATGATAGGGCTTCCATCTCTCATTTTGGTGACTGTTCCACACCCTAACAAAACTCACCATTAGGAAGTTGTCTTTTGGTATGTCTAGAGTAGAGTTCGTGGTTTGATTTTAAATTGAGTTAAATGATTGCCAGATCACTCAAGTTAACCAACAGTACTGTAAATGATAGTCTAGATACTCCACAAAGGTTTGTTCCCGGACACAAATGTTTATAGCTTGCCCAAAGCTGACTCAATCAACCAACTTCAGTTAAACCAGATGACTACTCTTAAGGGTTTTGTCTAGTTTAAACCAACATTTTCCTTTGCTTAATTTCATCCATCATTTCTAGGTTTACATCCTTAAAATAAGTCAACCAATTCCTCTATTTCCTGAGACCAGACTATCAAACACTTCTCACACTGGTGAGCCCCCCTCTACCCAAGTGACTAGTTTCATTAAAGTCAATCCGACTGCATGAGTAAATACTCACTAGTGTAAGTAAGGGTTTTACAATCTCCTTGGTAGGTGTTTACAATTTTCACTTACTTGTAGAATGTACCCCTGAAACTATTGGAGGACTAGCTACAGAAATCTCCTAAGCCCTGGGTGTTCAGACATCTTTTATGTTGTTAACTTCTGCAGTTTCATCATCATGATATATGGGCACATTACAGAGATTAAGATGAACCACTATGGGCAATAAATGGCACAAATCAAACTACTATCACAAATACCCTGAACCACTCCCACTCCTTGACTGGAATGATATACTCAGCTGTAAACCCAAAATAAGACCCAGCCAAAGGGAACAACCTTGTCTGGTACTGCTTAACTCAGGGAGTTCAGACCTAGGACACACAGCAAGAGCTTTCTGGCAAAATAGAACTTTAACAACAGGGCATAGAATCTATCAGATACTGTAGGTGTGTCATCACATCACAGGGGGGTGGAGTCTCTTTGAAAGGCTGTTTCCCTGGATGTATATAAAGTTTTCAAGGGGTTTATTAATATTATACATCTAGTATGGTTTCAGTGACGCTTGTCAGTCACTGGACTTGTTACCATGCAACTATGGTACCTCTGAAGTTTCAAGGGACTGTATCTCTCTTGGTAACTCTACAGCATGCCTGTTGAAGTAGTCCATGGTGATAGCATTGTTCCAATAGCTCAGGTTGTTTTCTGGGTTAGATGTCTTTTTCTTCCTTCTCATGCAGCAGACTGTCAGCAGAACTGCTGTTAACAGAAAAATGACAAGAATTTGATTATTTCTGTGGGAAATCACTCAGCAACTTGGATTTGTTTTCCAAGCTATGTGGCCATATCTGAATATTCTTACGTAGAATAGTGTCTTACTCCATGAATAGTACCACTGATGTTGTGGAGTAAGATGCTACTGAAATGAGCAATGAGTATGTTTTGGGCTTTGCAGAAGTTGCAGTTTTTACTTTCCTTCTGAGGTCACCTTTAGAATCCGCTGCAAGACCCAAACCTCTGCAGCTTTTGCAGCATGACTGCAATGATATACGTAAATCACAAATAGCTTCTTAGAACTTCAAGAATAGCAGAATAGTCCATGTCCTATGCACTCCATGGACTATACTCGATAATCCACTATGCACCTCACTGCATAGATCTGTTCTACCTATGCAGTGCAGTGAGGTATATGTTACTAGATCATAAATTAGATTTATAGACAGACACCTCCAATCTATTTCAAATACGGATACATTTGCTAACTTGTATGTTCAACTGTAAAATCATATGATTCCAGCAATAGTGTACAGCACATGTGCAGTGATATGAGAATTGTTATTGCTAGCAGGGTAAATATAATCAATTTCCATGGCATGCTGTTGTGACCCAAAGTGGTTGAGAGAGAATTCTCCGGGATTGCTTGCAGTATACTCACATCTGTTTTGATTTGGATCGAGAGACTTAATCTTCTTATTACTAAAAAGCTTCAGAATCTGAGCAATTTTATTTAAGCCTGCCAGACTCGTTTTGCTATATGAACTAAACTCAATGGTCCATGTAACTGGAAATTTAAGCACCCACGGGGGGTTTAATTTTCAGTGGGGATCAGGTCCATCTCTTGTTTTGTGGGTTCAGTTTGTACCTACAAAACTGACACCTGCAAAAATAAATTGTGGGCATGAATCTAAGCATTTGTACTTTTAAACTACCTAATTTACACACACAATCAGCACTTACTGATGAATGTACTTTCCTTTGCACCTATACAAAGAAGATTGCCCTTCTGAAAATGTACTCCATAATGGCTAAATCCCTAGTCAGAGGAAACGAGAGAAAATATTCATGAATTAGGGAAAAATTTCTCAGCTCCAGCTAAAGTTACTTATTAGAATTGTAGCCTAAGAGAGAGGAAGTCGTGCAGAGGGGTCAGGGATGCTTTGTCTGTTTTGACAAACATAGCAACTACCCATTTGCCATGGATCTAGTTTCACATCCCATCTATTCATATAAAATGTCAGTACACAAGCATCAAGCTAGAGCTGTTTAAAATAACAGAATGAGCTAGGACAGAGGAATTGTTCATGGGTTGAGTTCAGGCAGTCTCCATGTCTAAATCAAAGCAAAAGACATGCTCATACTGTAAATCTCTTTATAATAAATAAGGGAAAAAAAATTCTTACTATGCTTGCATGTTTTAAAACAACAGGCCATTATGAAGCTTACTATTATCCAGACTTCCCTCAATTTATCCATTACCAGTAACTTCACTCTCCGGCATGAATTTCCTCAGGGTTTGATTGTGCAACTCTTAGTCACACAGGTGAGCACTGCATGAGCAGCCCACTGAAGTCAATTGAATTGCTCTGCCTAAAAAAGTACTCCCAGTCAGGAAGATTGCACAGTTGGGCCCTTATCCTTTAAGACTATTCAACCAGTGTCAGTAACTGCTAGATGTCTCCAATCTGCCCTGGAGGCATGTTAAGACTGGAAAGTGAAGCAGAACATTTAGTTATCCCTATTGTTAGGCTATATAAAGTGAGCATAATAACAGAGTACTCCTTCAATTTTCCAAGCTGCTACGTAACAGGTGCTTTGTAAATGCCCAAGATAAATAGAATTTGTGAAGTTGCCTGGGGATTTAATTACAGGACTCCTATTCAAGTCAGTGGGAGATGTATGGTTACATTCTGTGCAGATCTTTGGAAAATCTAGGGTTTACAGTCTATACAATTATGTTGCTGTTGTCCGTGAAATATCAGGTTTGGCTCTGGGAGCTGGAAAGACAGTGGCTCTATCAGCAGTAAGCAATTTGTATTCATTCCAAAAGGAAACGGCACCATAAATGGGGGCTATCTTATACTTCCTGTATAGACATAACTTTTCTTTTTTCCCATGCCCTCCATTATGTTTTTGGAATGTGAACATGGGGCTAGATCCACAAGGGACGTACGTGCCGAACTGTCACTTTAGGTGCCTAAATTCAACATTTCAGTGACATTGAGATCCCAAAACTCCTGCACCGTTGCTGCCTAACCCTGGAGGTGCCTAAATTCCCTAGGCCAGACCCACTTCCCCGGGGGGGGAGTGCACAAAAAGGGCAATTGCCCAGGGGCCTGACAAATTAAAAGGGCCTGGGCCTCTTCAGCCTGCAGACCCATCCACACTCCACCCCAAGCCCCACCCCTCACTGCTCACCCTGTTGCTTCTTCCCTCCCAGGCCCCGTTTGGCCTTTCTCACCTACCTGTTGCTGCCTTGGGGAAGGGGGTGTGTGGAAGATAGGACGCGGGGGAGAGGAGGGAGGAGGAACATGGCAGCAAATGGGCTGAGAGGGGGAAGGGTCAGGGCCTAGGGTGGAGCAGGTGTGACCTGTGGGTGGGGAAAGAGGCGGGATGGGTCTGGTCTGCTCTGGGGCCTGGAATTGCCCTAGACCCTTATGTTTCCACTGGTAAAGTCTTCATGGCACGTAACTTTCTGCTGGTTAACATGACCCCAGGAACCTGTATCCTGACATCTCTGTGTTCAGGCCTAGCCCCACCAGAATTCTCAAAGAAGGCATTCCCCATGCCAATCGGGCCTTGCAAGGGATTCGAACCTAGGTCTTCCACAGCCCAGGAAAGTGACCTAATTAGTGAGCTATTAGCTATAATGAGGATCCCACCTTCTTAGGTTCTGTTTTTTGGGTTTGCTATTTATTTGCAAGAAAGGACTGACATGGCTTAAGTGCCTAACTCCAGGAGAAAGTTCACAGCTGTGAATCCTGAGTGGAGGGAGGTGCCCGTGAGAGGGGATTTAGGCTGTGCCCCTGGCCTTGGTATTTCCTATTGGCTAGCGTGGGTGACTTCCACCTCTGTTTGCTGGCTTCTGTGACTCTCTTTCTTAGGTGCCTTGCTCTACATATGCATTGTATAGAAAGCCTGAGCACTTCTCTGGGCTGTGGACTCCACTAGGCAGGGTGCCTAAAAGTTAGACATTGCACACCTAAGTCCCTTTGTGGATCAAGCACTTAGTGCTCAGAAAAGGGTCAGACTGAAAGGCCAGAAGAATGAAGTCCTGTGTTTATTACAGATTAAATATAGCAGCAATGGAAGATCCCCTATGGTGTCTTTTTTTCAAGGTGCTTCATCTGTACAGGGGAAGGGGTTTTCTGGCTGCCTGCTCACTCAGTCCTTGGCCTCTCTGCTGAGTTTACCAACCAGTGTGCCAAAAAGTGTTAACTGCAGTGAAAGGTGATTTTTTTTTTAAATGTCATGTAACATAACACTTATAATCGATATATCTAAAGGCACTTTATAAAAGTGGGTATAACTCCCGTATTATACCCATTATACAGATGGGGAATCTGAGATATAGGCGACTTCCGAACTCTCAATTCTGGGAATAGAATCCAGCTCTGCTGGGTCCTAATCTAGTGTTCCATTTACCAGGAAGGTACCTGTCCACTGTGACCTTATTATCTGTATTCTGGAAACACCCAGAATGTGCCCAGAACTTTTCTATGCATACAATCTAGGCCAGCAGCTCCCAAACTTTACTGATTCACATGCCACCTTCTTAAAAAACTGTTGTGAAGTGAATGGATGGAACATCAAGCTCATGTACTGGATTTGCAAACCCCTGATATAGGTTGTCAGATAGGAAATCCAAAATGGATGAAACACACTAGGGGTGGGTTGGAAAGATGTGGTGACAATAGAGTAGAGCAGGAAAAAAGAGTTACAGCTTCCATCTTGCCATTTTTATAATGTCTCTTGTATTCTACTGAGAACTAGAAACTAGTCTTGGTTAACTAATGCTACAACATCACATTTCTTTTAGTGAGGGATGACTCTGTTTGGATAAAATATGAACCAATTCCAGCCTTCACTCAAAAATTTACCTGAACCCTTTCTGAGATTCAAGAAAGTTTGTTTGATTGCCCTTTTCTCTTTTTATATTCCATTTTTGCATAGTCTCTAACTATAAGGCAAGTTTTCCAGACCTCAGATCATTCTTGTAGTTATTTTCTGAACCCTTTCCAATTTCCAGTATTATTTTTCAGGTGTGAATACCGGAACTAAACAAAGCATTCCAGTAATGGTCTTATTAATGTCAAATGTAGAGGTAATGCCACCTCTCTGTTCTTATTTTATACTCCCCTGCTTATGCAGGCTGTGTTTGCCCTCTTCACTATTTAATATTATTATATTACTGCATCCAAAAAAACTATGTTAAAAGAACTTTCAGGGTTCAAAATCAAACACTCAAAAATTAGGAAATAGCAGACTTAAGGATGTTTGTGCTACCTTTATTCTGCCCCCCTTCTGCATCACGTACAGTCTTTAATTACATTATCACATTGTATTTTTCACAGGACCACTGCCTCATTCAGTGAGTGAGTACTTATTCAATATTTCTTTTTCTCCTTAGTCAGTGTGTGGCTCCAGACCTTATTCACCACACACAACACAAACATTAATTAATGTTTTCATAATGCCCCTGTGAGATTACAAGGCAGTATTATCCCCATTTTATGGCAGGAGAATTGAGACACAGAGAGATAAAGGTGTGCAACTTGAGAGACCAAGTCTGGTTTTTCAGAGTACTTAACAGTTTTATAGCATATTATATATTCAGAGCACAGCCATGAATGTTCTGCAAATCTTGCATCAAGTCTCTAACGTCGGGCACTAAGAAAATGAGAAACATACAATTAGTGGCCAACTGTGAACACTTTGGTTTGAGTGACTTGCCTGGCATCACATAGGACCTCTGTGGAAGACAGAAGGATAGAATCCAATTTTCCAGACCAGTACAGAACTTCCTTAAACCATTAGACTGTCCTTTCTGTCCCTGCAATCCCCTGCTTCCAGCTTCTGCAACAAATTAGGTAAGGGTCCTTCAGCTACCTCCATCTGGACATGATTCACTTATAAGACCTGTGTCTATCCTATGAGCGAGGGGCGGGCTTCCTCCGCTCATGTACACATACGTGTCCTAACACTCACTGAGCTAGCACTAGTATAAATAGCAGTGTAGTTGCTGTAGTATGGTAGTACTGCTGTAGTACAAAGACGCAACTGAGCCATGCTAAGTTCGTCTCCACCAGTGTCAGGCAGGTTTGTACTTGACGTGGCTCAGCTTTGTCTCTGCTACCGCTACCAGTGCCACTATGGCTACACTGTTATTTGTATTAGTGCTAGCTCAATGGGAACTAGCATGAGTGTGTACGTGAGCAGGGGCATCGCACCCCTAGTGAGTAGTGCAGAAACAGCCTAAATCTCAGTCTGATCTCACCTACAGTGGTGCAATAAATCATTGGAGTTACATCTGCATAAAAGAGGGTGAGATCAGCATCAGGACGGGAATATCTGTCTCTTTGGAGAACGGGACGGCATGGCAAACGTTCCTAGATTCTTCAATGAAGAAGCTTGGCAAAAGGCATTTTCGAGCATTCCCAGTCAATGAAATATGAGCTCACCAGAGCTGGATCCAAGGCAATGCTTCATGCATGTTTGGGTTCTGCTCATATTTCCACAGAACGAGCCAGGCTCCTTCTCACATTTTCTGTCATCAGCAGAACTGGCTAAATGAATTTACTGCTGAGAGTCTGACTCATGGGTTTGTATTTTTCTACATTTAATCATGTCACTCGGTAGTGACTGAAGGATTTTTTTTCACTTTTTTTTTTTCTTTAAAGTACTTGAAACTCAAGGAACTGGTGATGTGAGTTTTAAAATCATTTCACAACACATCCTGCATTTTGGCTAGGAGTGTGAGTGAGACCAAAAAAATGTTTGACTGCCTGAAGGACATCACAAAAACTGTGACAAGTTGAAAATAGTGTGTTTTATGCTGCACTTTGGGAACATAACAATATTTAGCCCTTTTTATCTGTAGGTCTCAAAGGGGAGTAAACAGCCTTATCCTCATTGTCTAGCTGGTGAAACTGCGCATAGAGAGATGAAGTAACTCTCAGGTCACACAGCAGAGCTGGGCATAAACCCCAGGTTCCCAAATTCCCAGGATGGTTCTCTAACTACTAAATTATGCTGTCATCACGATTGGTGATAATGTGCATTGATTACTGCACTTATCACAAAATGGCATTCTCTGTCATATGGCAGGGAGACGTAAGAAGTTTGGCGTGACCCTGAAAACAGGTACTTGGAGATTTGGTGGGTATTTTGACACTGTCACCTTCACATTAGCTATGGTCTTAGGTAGTAGTGTTCAGATATGGATTGGAATTAGGTTTAAATTAGGATTTCCGTTTGAGGCCAGAGGAGGGATAGCACTGGTTCACATTTGAGTTGGGGAAATCTTACACTACTCCCGTGCTTTCTGATCTTGGAAAATATCCATCCAATGGGCAGGATCAATGAAGATTTAGGTGGCTACGTTAGGATTTTTTCACCCCTGGGGAGAAGCAGTGAATTTCCTACCAAAACCCTGGTAACTCCTCTTCCCTTGGACTGGTGGAGATGAGAACTGCAGGAACTATGTAGTTTCCCCATCTTCTGGTTTGATGGGAGAGGAGAGTGAAGGCATATCTATAGGCTCCTTAGCTAACAGTAGATCCACAGTTAATTCCTGATAAATTAATTTGTCTGGCCCACATGGTAACAGAGGGTGGGGGGAAGTGCTAGTGAGTTGAGCCTGTGTATGTGAGGGGATGGGCAGAGAAGAGAAGGAAGGAAGGGCACCCAGAGCAGTGACACCCCCTTCTCCCACCATATTTTATGCCTTAGTACCTATTCACAGACAAACTACTTCCCAAAGATAGCTCTTCCAGGGTTCCCAGCATCAGTTACCCAGGGAACAGTGCTACTCCTGTAGGTTGATAGGGGTAATAGTAGAGATTGTGTCATGCTCCTCTAGAAAAATGTGTGCATTCTCTTTGTGACAGCCTCTTTGAGAGGTGGTGTTCTAAGAAGGTTCATGCTATGAGGAGGTGAGATACTGCAGCTGGGGACCACCTGAAGTAGAAGAATAATACTTAGACTAGTGCGATAAGAGAGAGTCTTTAGAAGGTGCTGGAAAGTTCTCTTATTTTATTGTGGCTAAATCCTCAGGCCTACTGGTGGAACACACTTATCCTCATTGAGGTGGGAGCTGGGTTAATTTGACTCCTGCCTTTCTCCCTTCTGTTGTGTAATTCCCTCTCCCCTCCTGCTTTATTCTTCCCTCTCTTTAGGGAGTTGGGAATGAATGTTAAGTGCTGGCAGGCCCTACCCTGTATCTCAGTGGACAGGGAGACTCAGACCTCTGGCAGACTTCTCAGGATGTAACTCTTGGATCAATGCCAGTGCCAGCTCAGAGCTGGTAACTGGCAGCTGAAGGACCCTCTGCACAAGAATCCTTCCTTTCAGAGCCAGTTATCATTCTCCTTCGCCCTTACCGATCCCTCAGTTTCTCATTCCTTCCTTAGGCACCGAAGGTGTTTATCACCTGAGAATGGGTCAGAGTCCTAAAAATTTAAGATTAAATAGACTTGACTAGGAGCTGAGTTAAAACACCCAATATTTTCCCACCCCCATCAGCCAAAAAGGGGGAGAGACTGCGTTCAGTCTATTTTGTGAAACCTTTTCATTGCAACACCACCTGTTGAAGCTACCATTAGCAAATGTGTTAGTTGTAGGTCATTTTTTTACTGTACTATAGCACGTTCCTTAACATCAACTTCTGGAGTTTGCCTTTTATGAAAATTAGGAACAACCACAGTTTTTCATTTACAGTCACCTACATATGGAGATTGGAATGAAGGACTTTGTGTATTTGTTTGCAAGCACCTTGTGTCCTGAAGATGGCAGCACTGTCTTTACTACATAATACACCCAGCTACATCAGGTAGTTTTGTAGCAGAGCTACAGTGCCAGCTGTTCGTTTCCACTGCATCTGAGGGTATATGAGCATGTAACAGGTTTAGAAGCCAATGTTTCCTCTGTTGTGAAATGGCATAAGGGACCTTTCCATCAGGGAAAACATATGCTTTTCATTTTAATATAACAAGCAAAATAACTCAAAAGGGCAGTCATACCTACTGTGTGTAGTGCATATTGTTGCTTGAGAGATTTCTTTAGAAACACAATGGTAGCTGAGCCGTGTGCAGAGTTAGCACCAATGAGCTATACATTACTATTGTGTTCATTTCACATCACTCATGTAGTGAGATTTGAGATCCAGGTCTGCTGCTTGGCTGAGTGGTCAGTGATGAAGCTAAAGTGATACTTGCATCCAGCAGGTAAAAGAGCCTGTGCTGCTTTTGTGTGCAGGGGGGTTAAATCTTCAGGGTAATGAAAAGAAAGCAAAGGAACTCTGAACCTTTGACCTGACAAAAGAATGTGACAGCTGCAGTGTGGTGAATCACTTTTGCCACAATATATAGATAATGCCTGACCATTCAGAACATTGAAAAGTGAATTTACTGCTAGAGTGACAAACTGGGAACTAATTATCTGTGCAGCAGGTACAGTTCGGGCAAGTTTCCTAATATTATCCCACCACTGTGCATTAACCCTGACTTAGGGATGATCTTCCTGTGTTAGTTCCTTCCTCATCCCTAAGGCCCTACCAAATTCACAGTCCATTTCTGCAAATTTCAGTCATAGCATTTTAAGAATCTTGAATTTCACCATTTCAGATATTAAAGAAAGAAATTTCACAGTGTTGGAACAAAGCATGAATATGTATTTATAAACATGTAAAGCTCTTAAATCAGCGTTTCTCAAACTGGGGGGCCCAACCCAAAAGGAGGTCAGTGGGGGTTGCAAGGTTATCGTGAGGGGAGGGAGGGTCGCGGTATTGCTACCCTTACTTCTGTGCTGCCTTCAGAGCTAGGCAGCCAGAGAGTGGTGCCTGCTGGCCGGATGCTCAGCTCTGAAGGCAGCGCCAATGCCAGCAACAGTGCAGAAGTCAGGATGGCAGTTCTGCAACCCCTCCCCTCCACCCTCCCCTTGCATTAGGCTTGTGACACCCTTGTGGGTTGGGAGCCTCAATTTGAGAAATGCTGATCTCCACTGTGAAAGCTGTATAGTAGAGGGTAAAAGTACACAAAAGACCAGAGTTCACAGAGGGGAGAAAGACCAGATTTCATGGTCTGTGATGCATTTTTCACATCCGTGAATTTGGTAGGGCCCTACTCACTCATTACAGCCAATGAATTTCTGTTGTGGCTGAAAATAACAAGGTCAGGGTGCTGTAGTAATTTGTCAGGGGCACATCAGTCCACTAGAAAATGCACTGAAAGGTGATCACCATACATTAAAAGTTCTCTGGGTAAAAATTTTCAGAAGCGCTTAAGTCCTATTTTCAAAAGTGACTTAGGCCTGGGCTTTATTAGCACTTATACCAGCAAAACATTTGTCACTCGGGTGTGAAAAAAGCACCACCCTGAGCGATATGTTTTGCCAGTATAAACGCTTGCGTGGACATCGCTACATTGGTGGACATCGCTTGTTTAGGTGGTTTTATTATGTCAGCAGGAGAGTTCTCTCCCGTTGACATAACGTGGCACGAGCATTTGTACAATATCAGTAAAGCTGTATAAGAACAGCTATGCCACTGTAAATTTTAAGTGGAGACTAGCCCTTAGGCCTGGTCTACATTCAGTTTGTACTGGGATAGCTGTGATGTAGGGATGTGGAGTTTTTTTTTTTTTTTTAACGGATACATTTATATAAGCCCTAGTGTGGATGCAGTTATTCTAGTATAAAGGTGCATTAGACTGATACAGATTATTCCCTTCCCTTACGGAAAAAAGCTGTGCCAGCATAAGCACGTTTATGTCAATATAACTGCATCCACCCTAGGAAGTTTGCACCACTTTAATTACATCAGTGTAGTTAAAACAGCACAACTTTTATGTGTAGATTTAAGCCCAGATCCTCAAAGGTATTTAAGTACCTAACTCCCACTAATTTCAATGGGAGTTAGGCACCTAAACACCTTTGAGGATCTGGGATTTAGGAGCCTCAGTCTCCTGAAAAATCAATGGGACTTAGGCTCCTAAGTCACTATATGCATTTGAGAATGTTACCCTCTGTTGCAATTGATGTAGGCCAAATTCCAAATAATTTGACTTGTTGAAAGCACAACTTGCAATATAAGTGATGGTAAAAATGTGCTC
Organism: Mesoclemmys tuberculata; assembly: GCA_007922155.1. Lineage (NCBI taxonomy): Eukaryota > Metazoa > Chordata > Testudines > Chelidae > Mesoclemmys > Mesoclemmys tuberculata. The sequence continues at coordinate 71,576,934 of ML675603.1, read as the reverse complement.
ATATGCAACTCATTATATTAGAGCATGTGCTACAGTAAAAAAGTTTAAGAAATTAATTGATAATGCAAAGTCCTCCAAAAGACTCTGTAGATTAAAGACTTGCCTTTAGCATTCAGATACATCCTTTACCCAGGGTTTTAATACACTTTTCTTTCTTATCTCTAGTCCAAGACCAGCGCTTGGAAGTATTTTCTGGTCCTGACATAATTTCTACTGGTCCACAGAGGTGTTTCTAGCTTTAGCAAGTCATGCATGATATATTGGCCCTTAAAAATCACATTGTTTTTACTATACTTGCTTCTCTTTCATACTAACTTCAATCCAACACTATTTTAACAGAGAATCAGCCAGAATTTGGCCCCGTCTGCACTACTATTTTAATTAAATTTATGATTAGTAACAAAACTGGGTCTAATATAGCTTGTATCTAACACTCAAGATACCACAATACTTACGTTACTTAGTTAATTTTAATTATGTTTATTATATATTAAATAATTTAATTGTTACTTAGCTACTTAGTTAATACTCAAGAACCATGGCTGCTAACAGTGTGTTTCATCCTTGTTGGCAGCCTAGGCTGGCAAATGTTTATGATCCAGGAACCGTTTCACACACTTCTACTTGCACTGGAGATGGGCCTACTTAACCATGCTTGTGTGACTAGTTTGGTAGAACGTCCATCTCAGCTCTGTGTATACTAGGACATCACATATGATATTGTCTCTCACATGTTGCTTGTGTCTGCCACTGTGCACTCTATCTCCTGCTGAGGCATTATTTGCAGATTCCAAGGCCAGAAGGGACTGTGATCATCTGATCTCATCTCCTGTATAACAGAGACCAGCATATCTTTAAGAAAATCATCCAGTCTTGATTAGAAAATTGCCAATAATGGCAAATCCACCAAGACCCTTGGTAAGTTGTTCCAATGGTTAATTACTATGGGATAACATTTTACACTTTCCCAGACTGCACTGATACAAACAATTACATAGTGGACACACACATGTGGTTGACGTAGTTTTGTGTTGTGAAAAAGCTTCTGGGTGGACACAGTGCAACCATGATTGTTGTAATTTGGTTCACATGAAAACATCACAAACTGGCAATGGAAATATGGTTTGTACTTGTAGTGTAGACAGGCAGGGCCTTAGACATGAATGTTTTGTATTGTTTAGAATTTAAGGTTGCAAACTCTTTGTTCTCTAAACATCATCAGATAAAACTGTCAGAATTAAAGTGGAGAAAGAAAGCAACATTAAAATCACATCATTTTGATTACTAAATCCAATAGCTCACAAACTACCTGTGATAAACTCTTTATACCACTGAAAAGCTGGTGTTTCAGAAGATACTAGTTTTTAAAACTATTACTGTTCCCATAGTCTAGCAATACTCTGTAGTATGCCCAGGGCTGAATATAACAATTCCAAGATTATGAACCTACACTATTTTTTATCCCTGATTTAGACTTCTGTGAAATAAGGCTGCTTTGCCTTCCTGTAATGTCCATACTTTGTGTGAGTGAGTGGGCGAGTTATGATACACTTTAGTGAGTGGCCCACAGTAAGGATAACAGACCCGCTACTAATCCCAGCAAACGGAGTTTGCCTTTAGCTCAGGTGTTTGGCCTGTGCTTTGGCACCGAGAGGCCAGCGTTCTAGTCTTGGCTACTTAGCTCACTGAATGTGTTATTTATCTAAAAATGTTTGTCTACCTCATATAAATTGTTCTGCAAATGTTAAGCTCCTGCTACTTCCATCATGGGGCTTACACACATTTTGTATCTCAAGGAAGGAAAAAAGAAAAGCAATTAACTCACAACATGAGGATATAGGTACACTGATAGCCAGAATGATCCAGGCAATGTCCACCTTGGTGAGACAAATGGTTGCTCTGTGCTGGGGCTTATCTCCCTCAGTGACATGGGAAATATTCCCTGGCATGCCAGGCTTCCAGGTTCCAGCAGGCACCAGTCTGTTTAGGAAGTTTCCTGTTGCAGTGGAACCCGCTGTTGAAATGGAGCTGGCCAACCTTGTGGTGGGTGCAGTGGAGAGAGCACTGTTGGATAAGGTAGCATTATTCACCATGGTATGCTGTGTCATGGAAGTTCCGTTAGAGTTTCCCGTTGTAGGTGATGACATGTTGACATCAAAGCTGGTCTGAACTGAATGACCTGCTGCTGTTGCAGTTCCAGGGCTGGCAAACAAAGGTACATTTGCACCTGGACTCAAGGTTACCCAAGAGTTATTTTTGCTCAGGATATCCCATAGATCATAGTGTGTGTGTTTAAAAGGCACCGACACCGTTTTGGGATCAGTCAATGGGCCAGCTGTTGGGGTGGTAAGATCTGCTCTCTGCATAACAAGCCGTGTTCCATTTACCTGCTCTGCTTTTTTAAGGCCTTCCAAAGTGCTGCTGTGGAGAGAAGAGCTTGAGTCTGTAGTAGTTGCTGGTGTAGTGGTGTTGGAATCATTGGAGGTTGCAGCCTGGGGCTGAAATGGGTGGTTTGTGAATGGGCTCCTCAAAGGAGGAAAGGGAGAATGCAGTGCTGTCTTTAGGTAAGGCTCTGTAGATTCTGTGAAGCTGCCTTTGAAAATCTGAAATATTTTCCCCTTAGGGCGAGTCTGTCCTGAATACAAAGCACTCTGGTTGTATAAATGATATGTTTCCTTTTTGCCAACCTGATGGCTGCTGGTTGCTTGCTTCTGGCCAGTGGAAGGGGCAGGTGTCTCCATTTGGTGAGCTGAATGAAGAATTGAATGAGTAGTTGTGGGAACAGGTCCTATTGTGTGATGGCCTTTTTGTTGAGGTGTTGTCCCCATGGCTGTGATAGTGGTAGAGTCTGTCAGGAGGCCCTGAGATGATGATACAGTTGGAGACAGTATCTGAACAGCAAACACCAGCTCTTCTGTCAGTGCCAAGATCAGTAGAACACCTAGGAAAAGGAAAGGAAACAGAAAAGTATTAAAAATGAAAACCACAGAGGTACAGACTAAAATCCACACTATCGTGTGTTTATGCTTTCTGAGTCAAGCTTTTATGGTATTATACAAATTAGTTCACTGTAATTTGTCAGGAAGATATACATTATGTAAGGAGATTGCAATGAGAGCCATAGGAAGACACCACAGCATAATGAAGTTACAGTGCAGTAAAAGAGTTCATGACTAATTTTGTTCTTCACTTCCTTCTCTAAGTAATCAATAAGAGATGAGAGCCTAAAGGAAGGGGCAGGGAAAAGAGAACCTAAAGGGGCTCTAAAAACCCTAGTTCTTGTTATGGGTGGATTCCTCCAGTTCAGGAACTCAGGAAGGCAGCTGTAAGGTTGCTTTCTGAGGAACTTCTTACAAGACCCAGCACAGGGCAGGGCTGAGACTAGAAGGGGTGTGTCAGGGGCAGGGATAGAGCATGTAGATTCAAGGCACTGCTACCACCCATAGTGTTACCTGTAGAGGATACTGTAATTGGGCTACTCTATCCCCTGGAGCAGCCCAGGATCTGGAAGTGCAAAGATGGTTTAAAGCCACCTTCATCCCTCTCCCCCTGCGCTGCAAGAGCTGTTCCTCCTGGCATGTGGTAGAAGGGGGAACAGGCATACACAGATCTCTTTAACATGTCTCAAGTTGGGCATAGAAAAATTAGGACATCCAAAATCATTGGTCACTTTTGAAAATCTTGCTTTTATCTACAGTTTCTGAAGATGTGCAAAGCACTTGAACACTAGAACATGGGCAATTTCAGAGACCACCGTTTTGAAACTACAGTATTGGTACAGGCTTCCAATTTTGACCCAATACAATCAATCCTATGTTTTCAGTCTTAGACAGATGTTTGAGTTTTCATTTCATGTGCTTATACATATGTGTAATTTGTTTTTTTTGGTAGGCTCTTGTCCTTTTCCTACTCGTAAGTGAATATAATACTCATGAAAAGTGCCAGATTCACAACATTGGCACTGTGAATTCTTCTGTTTTGTCTCTAAGCAGATAACTGGGTTGGGCAGCTGTAACAGTACAAGCTTCTACCTTGCCCTGTTAATGTATCCTTACATCACTACAACTAGCAGGAACCACACTGATGCCATGTCTCCATTTTCTGAAATCATTAACTGCATTGTGGATGTCTGCCCATTAAAAATGCACTGAAAAAAACAATTTATTTTACAGAGACCATTGGACACCACTAGATGGTAGTACTAAACTGGTCTGCATTAGAACCAGTGATCTTGAGGGGAAAGGCTCCATAGCCTATAACCAACCCACCGAGCCAAATGTTTTTACTTCTAGGATGCCAAATTAATTCTTTTTAATCCTTCAAATCTTTAGCCTTCCAGGCAACAGTGTGGAACACACCCACAACCTTCTATGACAGCACAATTAAATGCCATTTCTGTTCTAATTCACTTGGGAGTAATTTGTCATGGACACCACTGAAAAGTGCAATCTGTAGAAGGGACTTGGGAACATCAAGGAAGATGCTGCATTATAACTTCCACTGGGATCCCTAGAACCTGCTGCAATTAGTTCTTTTGATGTTGGTCCTTATACAGATGTCATAGTAAAGGATGCCCATCCTGATCCCTTAAACACAAGAACACAGGGGATATAGAGTAAAAACAACCCCCCTTGAAAAACAAACAAAACAACCCCCAAAACAACCACCAAAGTAGTAGCCCTTCTTCCTCTTACCCTACCACACAGTGGTTGATCACAAGCCATGTAACCAATACAGCTTAGATCCCCCTCATTGTAGTTTCCACCCTTAGCTCTCCACTCATGCTCACTGAGATATGCTTTGCTGTGTATCCATCCAGGAGGTCAACAAATTGGCTTTATAATACAACGTATAATAGTATAATACTAATAACTCAGCACCTTCTAATGACTGACGCAGACGTTAGTGGTTGCTTTTCACTTCTGAAATAAAGTAAATAAACTTCACAAATAATCCACCAGCTGGTATCTTGCTCTCTGCCTGTAGCCAGACAGAAAGAATGTGCTCGAGCAAGATACTTGGTCAAAATGAAAAATATACAACTGTAGAATAATGAGATGCTTCCAACAGACAGGGCCATGTTATAGCCTTGGAGCACCACTCACTAAAATGCAGGGAAATTTTTCTGACAGCACATACAGGACTATTTGCCTTGACTTTGACCAGCAATTATATGGCTAATATTGCATGCCAAGACAAATAGCTGCAAGCAACAATTTAAAAGAGAGACAAATAAAGATTTGTTTTGGATTCTGGAGATAATCCTTAAGAAAAGTTCAGGGCTGCTGCTCTGAACACATAAGGTGAAGTGTACTGGCACAACTTAACAGGTATTATAACTTCTCATAATTGTGGGAGTTGCATGTATGACAACCCTCTCCCACACTCTCAACTGTACAGAAAATCATCCTCCTTGGACTGTTTTTTCCCCCTGGATTTTCCGTAGTGTGTACCCGAAGACAGTTGCCAGCTACGTTGCACACAAAGCAACAGGGCTGGAACCCCTGGCCTTCCTCTCCAAAAACACATACCTCTATCACATAAGTGAATTATGAAGCAGTGTTACCTGACCTTAGGATTTATAACCTTTGTAGCCCAGTCAGTGGAGGTAACAGGACTCATTCTTGGAAACCATAATTTTTATTTTTTTTCCCAATAAAAAACAGAACCAAAAATAAAAACTTTGGATTTCAAAAATTGTCTAAAATTTAAAAAAATAAAGTTTTTGAAAACTTTACTTAAAACCAAAAGCTTTATATGGTTGAAAAGACACTATTCATTGAAAAAATTTTTCAACCAGTTCTAACTACATTATGAACCCAACCTCTTCTTCATTTAAACTGAGCTCAAGCATTTGGACTTCTGATTCAGCAACTGGGCAGTCAGTCAGTCCAAGCTGAATCCATGTCCACAAAAACACAGAACTCTATAATTGCCATCTAAACCACAGCTCCTCTGCCCCACAAACAGAAGCTATCCATTGAAACGAAAGGAGAACCTCTGAAGATCCTAGTTTCTTTCCCTGATGTTACACATACAGCTTAGATATTAATCATGGCATGTCGGTATGCACATATACTGTAGTTAAGGTCCTGGTCTGTTTTTTTGCATATTGACTCTTGCTGCTCAAGTTACAGCTTTGTCTTTCTGGGGGAATATATAATGTACTGCCATCTAGTGACAGAAAATCAGAACTGTATTAGTGTCTAATTACATTGTCCTCTGGTGGCTGGAGCCGTAAGAAGATAAAAAAAAAGGTTAAATAATGCAGGAGCCAGTGTGTTCTAGTAGATAGAAGACCTGTGTTCTGTTTCTGGCTCTGCCACTATCCATCAGGTCTCCGTGCCTCAGCTGTAAAATGGGGATCATGATACTTACCTCTTTTGTAAAGCACACTGAGATCTATGAATAAAAAGTACTATGCAAGAGCTAGGTATAACACTACAGGAGACTCTTCGTTAGCTTGAGAGGCAGAAGCTGAAAATGTTGGTGCTGAAAGCTATAGATGGTTACTAGCTCTTATGCCACGTGTGCAGTTTAAATAGTGACTTGTGTGTGTACCATGGACTTTTAAAAACAGATTTCATAAAATTTGATGTCTCCAAGAACGATTGGCCTTATCCTTGTGAGAGTCCATACACTAACATTCATTAAAACTACAGGTCGGTCTACACTGCAGCTGGGAGTGTGCCTCCCACCTGACATGGACACACACTTGCTCTCCTCAAGCTAGTGCACTAGAAATATCAGTGTGGATGTGGCATGGGAGATGGCTTTGGTTAGCTGCCTGAGTATAAGTCTGTCCTATTCCTTAGGTTCATACTTAGGTGGCTAGCCCATGCCACAAGGTCCACTAGCACTAGCCCAAGTGCACTAATTCAAGCAAAGCTAGCATGTCTGTCTACCCAGGCTTCAAAGTATGCTTCCAGCTGCAATGTAGACATACCCTAAGTGTCCTCTTCTTTTTGCCATACCACAGACCTGAACTCCAGTGTCCTAGTACTTATTATACACCTGTCCTTGATAAAACAATGGTTCATCTCAATGACGACAAACATAAATGCATCTACACACACTGCTAAAATATCAAGCCAAAGCTCTGAGTGTGAACATTTGACACACAAACTAGACTGTAGTGTCCCCTGTTTAGAAATGAAAGATACTATTTATCAGTTGTGACAAAAGCAGAAAGCAGCCAACAAAACTGCATCATGGAGGTGAGGCACATTTTATTTTTGAGGAGAGATTCTGAAAAGCACCAAAGGCAGTCAGACTCTGGACGCCCATTGACTTTCACAAGGTGCAAGTCAGGGCAGAATCTGTCTCTACAGCTTTTAGGTGCTCAGACAGAAGGTTAACAAAACATAGCTTAATGAGGACTCTGGAATGTAGCAGGTATTCATGAATAAGTGGAAAAATCTGTCTTCTTTCCTGACAATCCATCTCTTTTCTATATAAAGTCACTTTTAAAAAAAACATTGAGGTAACTTATAAGACTTCCAATATATGAGATTACAAGTAATATCATTTAAAAATAAGGAAAGATGAGTTGAGAGAATGTGATGTTACCCTAACATGACAACTGATGAGAGTTCTGACAAATCTGAAAAATAATTACTTGAAGGCACATTTTTTTAATATACATTTTGAATATGCTGTTATGCTGAAAAGTGCTGGAGCATTTAGGCCCTGATCCTATGAAGATTTTAAGCACATGTATTTCCATGCACATAAGGCCAATTGACTTCAGTAGACCACCTCATATGTGTAAAAAGTAAGCCTGTGCATGCAGATGCCTCCCACATCCAGTGGACTGGGGCATCCATTTCATAGGACCTATAGAGTTAGAAAGCTATGCCAACTCAAAACTAATTTCTGTTTTCTTTTTCCATTCTTCAAATTCAGAAATGGCCAAGTGATTTTGTTTGTAGATCAGGTTTCAGACTTGGAGCCTAATGCTATAGCTCTGTTAAAAACCCATCAATCCTAACAAGAATGTTAATGAACCTCGTACCTAGGCAGTGTAAACAGCATCGCTCTGCGTTCTCGCATAATATTCTGAGCATTGTAATGTAGTGCTCTAAATACTGTACGCTAAACACAAAATGAATTAATGCAAGTATGAAAACAGTGCAGTAAAAATACGATATATGCAGATGGATTCACTGTGCATTTAGCAATAAGAATCTTTCTCAAGATTCACTGGACCAAATCTTGATAAATCATCAATAGGGAGGGCCAAATCAAGGCTCACTCGGGCTGAGACTGCTCCCTCCCATGGAAAAAATCACAGGAAAAGATAAGGGGAGTGTGTGTATATGTTTGTGTGGGAAGAAAATGATGAAATTCCACTAGAGTAAGGGTCTCTGTCTGTCTCATAAGGCTCATGATGCCAACAAGTGTCAAGAGGTTGTGATCACCTCATTCTTCCCACATTGAGAGGGGTCCAGGCTAGATCCTAGCAAGTGAGATGGGGGTCCTTGAGAACCACTGCTTTGGAGCATCTTTCTGAATACTTTCATTGAAGAGAAGGAATACCCTACTCTCTCCCCCTTAGAAGAAGCTGCGGGGTTCCATCCCTGGAATTCATAGCTCTTTGGGTATCGAATCTGCTGGGTCTTGAGTCTGTCCTCTTGCTGCTCTGTCCGTTGGCACAACTCTACTGGAGCCATGCTGACATGGTTCCTGAACTGTCCATGGCCCCTGCAGCCCTCTCTTAAGAGGGTTCCATTGCATAGAGGGCTGGGGGTCTGCTGAAGAGTTAATACTGCCTGAGGCTGTACTAGCTATTTTACCAGCAGTAGCTAGTAAATAGTTTTACCTTCTTCAAGAGTAAAGAATAGCTTGTTGGCCTTGCATGAGAATCTGTGCAGGTTCTTGGAGTCAGCTCACACTTCCATTTCATATAATAGGTAGAATCTTTAAACAACAGAATCTTATGCAATATGTCGTCTGAAGTCAATAGGAAGACTCCCAGGGACTTCAGCAGACTTTGGACCAAGCCCTAATTGCATAAGATATAGTGGAAAGTCTTGAGGCCCAAATTAACATTTTTCATGGTGAATGATTATCCACAAAGAGATCAGTCTGGCATTTGGAAGCAAAGATTCCCTTCTGGCTCCCACCTTAAACCCAGCAGCAGGATAAACAGAGCCTCATTGAGCCATGCTTGAAAAACATTTTTGCTGTGGGAAGTCGGGAACAGCTTTGTATTTAGACCTACTGCTGGATTTGTTCTCAGATCGCCTTGGGCAAAGAGAGCAAAGGGAACAGCTCTACAAAGAGAAATGTACAGAGCCCCATTAGACTACAGAAGCATATCTTGGATGTACATAAACCTGGGCAGAGCACAGTGTGTGTGAACCTTATTGTGCCTCTGTAATACAAGAATGTTAAAGTGATAGTGAAGACAGCACTTGAAAAAACTGTTCAAAACAATTGAAATAACACATTTTTGTTATGAAAACCTTCTATGTTATCCTGTTATCTTCTCATGTGCATGTCAGCTAACAACAAAAGTAGCAAGACTAACTTTTAAAATATGGAAACTGTATAAGCCTGCAAGATTCTATTACTTTGGTTCATGTGATTTTTTTTTGGGGGGGGGGTATGGTTTATTGTTCACATGCTGCTTGAACACTTCAAATAAGTGGATAGGATTTCCATCTAAACAATGTGGAGTTACATTTGTACAACCAAAGGGTTAAGCAATTTCAGTTACCAGGAGTGATGGAGAAATTGACCCAAAAAAAGTAGGCTACTTGCACATGAACTATTTTTCTTCACACTATCTTACATCAAGTCTGAGAATGCCATGCAATAGCTCTCAAATGTTCCATTACAAGTTATTTTTCTTCAAGATGTTAGTCAGGAGAGAGGTGAAATGAAGTTAATATTGTATGGATTTCACTACGAATTCAACCTCTACTTTTGTATTCAAGATCTGATTAAAACCTATGATATAGAAAGTGAAACACCAGGAATAACAAAGGAGTTCAGTTAATCTGACAGCAATAAAATAATATGAAGAGAAGTTTTGGAAATCACACACAGAAACAAAGAGCAACCAAAAGACATTGACGCAGTATGGGAACATAAGGGTTTGCTCTAGAGTTTGCACAAAGCAACTACACCGTGCCTTTAACAATTTAAATTATTATCAGAGTAACCATACTGCTATTAAGGGTCATTTCTATCAAAGGCATCAAGTGAGTCTGTCCACAAGCAAAAATTAATTTCAGATTTTCAAATGATATAAACAATAGGAGAGCTACAGAACAGGCAGCTTCTCATGCTGTACAGAGAGGCAGATAGCTACTAATAGGTGCTTTAGAAATGCCATAGATGCCCATTCATTTAAATACATACAGACTTCTGACCCTTGTGATACAATCTAACACCACAGTAATTACTGAGGAGAAAAATAAAAGATGACTTTTATCTGATTGTATTAGGGAATCACTTACCTGAAAATATCATTTGGACTTGTCAGCAGACATCCTCACCTGCTCACACGATGTAGACTTGGAAGCTTCATATTTCAATGTAAAAAATAAAAGATGCTACCATCTCCTAATGAATGAGCTAGTTCTACTGAGGAGAGTTTGCTGTTAATGTTGGAATTCCTTTGGAGGAATGAAGACAGACACAGACAAGGGAGGCGTGTCTTGCCGAGATGTAAAATAAAGGGTTTGTGCTCCTTTATGAAATACCTTTGTAAATGCGAATAAAGCTTATTAGTTATTGAGCCATTTGCTTTCTCAACAAGCAGCCTGAATGGCTGACTAGTATTCCAGCTTCCTTTTCCATTAAGTCCAGATACAGTTTGTCTGACACAGTTCAATTCAAATACTACAGAGGCTCACTGGCTGTTCTAGTTTGCTGGGAACAAAACAGCAGCAAGCTCGACAGCTGCACGTCCTTGTGAGACTGCCTAGTGCTCTGTTTCAAGGCAGAATGCTCCAGTTCTGATACATCATTTAGCTTTTAGCATGCATTTGGATTTTACAAACCAAGCTCCTGATTCTATACCTCTAAGACTAGTTATACCTTAATTCAATTATTTATAGGATTATTAATATTCTTGTCAGAGAAAAATATGTAAAATGAAATACTGACCCTATTCTCTTCCTCTCTTTCTTTCGAGTCAAAGCACCTCCTATATTTTATTATTCTCTTTGGTGATATGTATATGATTTATATTTTATCACTTTAATTTTTTTTGAATTGCTGAAAACACATATCAACCTCTTGATTCTTAATACCAACTTGGTAATATTCTTTTTTTCACTTTTCTTCGTGTTAAGTGAGCAGTAAGGATGGGTGAATGGAAGAATACATTGGCCAAGCAGTGCAAGCATTTGCCCAGTGTTCCCCAAAAGGAATGGGGAAAATAATTGCCTTTCTGACAGTGGTCTCAGTGTTTAGAGGAGGACTGCAACCTGACAGGAGATAATCCCAGCCAGTCAATGTCTGGATATAGCGTAGTTATTCCTTAATTGTGATGGGTGCTGAAATAGCCTAAGCACTTGGCTCCCCTGTGTCTCCTTAGAAAATTAATTCTTGCAGTTTTGGGAGAGGGGAGGAGATGGTGAAGTAAGGTGAGAAAACCATGCTCTTTCAGGCTTCATTTACACTTGGGTGGCAACCTTGGAAATTCGGTTACAGCCAAACTGGTTTCTGGATACTGTGGATGGGGCCAAACCACAGGAGTGTAAAAATCATGAAAATATGTTTGAGACTAGATAAGGCCAGTGTATAGGGGGTCTCAGACATTGACTTTAGTACTAGCTTTGGGTGCCAAGGGCCAGTATCAGCCAGGATAGGCGGACACACATTACACCCAGCAGTACCCAGTTGTTTATGCTAGCACTTGCCTTACCATCTCCAATCACGCTGCTCCACCGATGAGAAAGACAGTGGGAACACTAGTATAGATAGGCCACCAATGCTTTTATCCCCATGTCGTGTGTGGTTAAAAACCCCAGCAATATGCCTACACTAGCATTCCCACCACTTCGACCACCAATGGAGGGTAAAGCAACAATGGGGAAATTTAAGTGTAGATAAGCCCATATAAGCCCATACCTCAATCTGATCGTATCTAAGTTTGTTTATTTGGCACTGCAGCCAGGGTTGATGGCTGCCCTTTGGTAAGAAGCAGTACAAGCTCAGTTGCTACAGCGGCTGATGTTTAGATTTAGTTTTGAAGTCCTTACTTTAGGCACTGAAGTCTAAAGATCTATTTAGATCCTGAATGGGCTGCTGGTGTGCCTTCCCTACTTAGGGCTGCCAGTGTCTCTCTTTCATTCCAGCCATGATGTCCGCACATAGGGCATGGAAACATATAATACAATAAAAAACCTCTTGGATTTCCTTTGCATTTTGTCTGCTCTTATAATGCTGCTGCTCGGCTCACTCCCCTGCCATTCACAGTTCACTTTTAAGTCCTGTTATTTCCATTATGAAAGATTTTTTTTTTTAAACCTCAACTTTTTATTAAGGCAAAATTACAATAAAATGTTAATATACTACATGGGACTTTAAGTATCAGCCTTATCCTGACGAAGTAAAGAACCTAGCAAAAGATTCTGGCTGGGGAGCTCTCATTCTAACAAGGCTGACCAAATTTCTAAATGCCTATCTTTTTTGGCAATTCTCTTGTGTACACGTGTGGTGTGAAAGTTTTTCCATTACAAGGAAAGTTCATATTTTACTATACCATAATTCCATAGCAGGAAAAGTCACATTTTTCCAGAAATGTATAGTACAGTGTCTTGCTGCTAACAATTAAAAAAAATGCATTGTTTTGTTTAAAATGTAGGTCCTTTACTGCATCATTAAGCAGGTCAGGGGAATGCTAGGAAGCTGGCATTTTGTCATAAGACAGCTAATAATTTCCTTTCCAAATAATTTCTTCCTGGATCCAGCTGCCACATGTGCATGTATGTTCCCCTTTCCCCACAACCCCTTCAACAGAGCACCTCCCTAGTAGCAAAAATGTGATGGAGTTTAACTGGAGTCAGATACCATCTAAACAGTAATATATAAAAATATTCTTTATGAACTACCCCAATGAAGATGTATATCCCTTTCCCATATAGAGATCCGCTCATCCAGATACATTTCTTTGTATGAATCCTTCTTCCATCTTTTCATGTGGGTTGTTTTCTTATCAATATAATTTTCCATCAGAAATGTATGTATCTTAGAAATTAAACCTTTCATTCCAAATTGCTTCTGGGTCAACTCCTCAAATGTGGTTAAAGATCTAGACAGAGAAGTGGTTCTCAAATTGTGGATTGGGACCCCAAAGTGGGTCGTGACCCTGTTTTAATGGGGTTGCCAGGACTGGCACTAGACTTGCTGGAGTCTGGGGCTGAAGCTGAAGTCCTTGGACGGCAGGGCTCAGTTTTCGGTTTCCAGCCTAGGTAGCGAGGCTCAAGTTACAGCCTGCCCTCTTCCCCCCACCCCCACCCAGGGCTGAAGCCCTCAGGCTTCAGCTTCCCTCCCCTGCCTAGGTCAGCAGGGCTCCAGCTCTGGTCCCCCCACCTCCCGGGGTCGTGTAGTAATTTTTGTTATCCAAAGGGGGTCGCGGCGCAATGAAGTTTGAGAACCACTGAGACAGATGTCACAATAAAATATTTCATTTGTAAATACTGAAAATACAGGATCTTTACTTTATTATATATCTGTTGATATGATTTCAGATAAGGACCCGGGAACAGCTCTCCTGTCTAAATTGAGTAATCTCACCCAAATAGTCACTTTGCTATTTCCTGGGATAAATTCCTCATGAAAATAGCTACAGGAGAAGACCTCAGTGACAGCAATTTAAAAAATTTTATCTAAAGCCACAAAGGTGTTATGGAAGAATGGTGATTTTTTTTGGTGATCTACATTTTTGTGTAATCCAATGATTATTATAAAGAACTGTCTGGAGTCCAGTCTTACTCCAGTTTTACCCAGCGTTTAACTGACCAAACTAGGGAAAACTAGTCCACTCCACTTTGTAGGCTTAAAAAGAACTTTAGAATCCCCTTTTGTCTACTGTGTTTCCATATGAATTTTAATAGCGCATCTTGCCATGTTTTAATGTCATAACAGGAATACCAAAAGAGATGCACTGAAACAAAAATAACTTTGGAAGAATATTCATTTTCAGCAAGACTACCCTACTTATCCAAGAAATGTCATATTTGTTCTAGTCCTCCAAATTTTTTATTAGTTTATTTTAAACATTTTAAAAAGTCCATTACCCATTTAAATCTATGTACCCAGCAATAGTTTGTTTTGACCCCTTTGGGAATATTAATTCCTGAAATTTCACATTTATTATAGTTTATTTTGATTTATTTTGATTCCTGCCCAAATTCCAAAGTCAATTGTATAATTTTTAGCAAGGCTGTGGATCCTGTAACTGTAACAAGACATCATCAGCATACAAAGCTACTTTGTGTTCTAATCCAAAAGATGTTTTGATACCCTTTAACAAGGGGTGATTTCTCACATTTATTGCAAAATGGCTCCATTGCCAAAGCAAACAAAGGATAAGGAGCAGGCCTGTCTGGTACCCCTAGACAAATTAAAAGGAGGTGATTGATGACCATTAACAAAAGCAGACATGCAAAGATGAGTATACAGGGCCAATATGCCTGTAGAAAATTGAGATATTTCCACTCCAGCCAGTTGAAGGCTTTTCTCAGTATCCAGAGAAAGGAGCACACAGGAAGAATTGCTAGAATTAACATTATAAATCAAATTCAGAGTTCTTTTGATATCTGATAAATGCCTGCTAGCAACAAACCCAAATTGGCTAGGGTGAATATATTTGGGCAAGATGACAGTTTGTTTGCTAGCATCTTGGTTAATAAATGTTAGCATCCACATTAAGGAAATTGATCTGTCTGATGCACTATCTTTTTCTTCTTTAGAAATTACCACAAATTTTTGCCTCTTTCTTGAATTTTGTTCCCCTTAAATATACCATTACACATTTTGTTTAAACTAGGGACCAACACTTACTTTAAAGCTCTGTAATATTCCTCAGAAAACCCATCGGGACCTGAAGCTTTATTGGATTTTAAATTCTTAATTACAACTTCAGCTTCCTCTTCAGCAATTTGCCTATCAAGCACGGCCACATCATCCTCAGAGAGCTGAGGTAGTTTCACACATCTCAAATAACTATATAAATTCAAGGTTTGGCTGTTCTGAAGCATACTAAGTACAGAAAGTTAGTTAATGTTTCAGAGATCTGTTTGATGATACACAGAATGAAATAAAAAGATTTAGTAATTGGCATCTAACAATCTGAATCCAAATATCACTCTATTTACCAATTCCTAGAACTCAACACTTGTATAAAACTTTGCTGCACATATATTAGTATAGCATCATACTGCAACAAGTGTACCAAACACAAACCTGTTCTGGAGGGATCTGCTGCATCAGTATATAGTAATTTACTACAGATTTCTTACCTGTGTGGTATGCAGTGGAATCATATGATCCCATATTATAGAGATACTGATTGGAATCTTTTGGTCTTTAGAAACTGTCAAAAATTGCCAAGGGGGAGCAAGGGGACTTTTGATATTACTATCCAAAGAGAAATAGAACAAACAAAACTATTTCAAGAACATTTTTTAAAGAAATCTGAATTAGCAAGATGATTCTTAGCCTGAGTGCTTCACACATGGCTTACCCAGCCCTAATTTTGTAATCAATGTCCCGCCCACTCCAGCTCTTACTTGGCAGCCCTCTTGTTGGTAGGATGCTGTTGCCAAGGGAGACAGAATGGATGTGCAGCTGGCTTGTCTTTAACCTGCACTTAGTGTTACAGATATTATTGATGTGACTGTATAACCTTTGGCTACTAAGACCTACTGTCAACGTCATATGGCTGTATGAAGAGTTTTGACAATTGCATAAATAGCCATACTGCATGTTGGAAAGCTAAAATGGGACTTTGTCAAAGAAGGGATTTAGATGGTATCACAAATGCTGACTCACTCAAAAGTATCAATTTCATTTATAGTAATAAGGGGAGGAACAAGAGGATTTAAAACTATTTTAAGGAGTCTTCTCCCTAATAAAAAACAAACACTGTATCTAAACATTTGGACAAGATAGCTATCAAGCAGAGAAAGGAACTGTTTAGGATGTTACGTTAAGGGGATGCATAAAGGAGCGATGGATGAAACTAGGAAAAGGTAAAATTAGACTGTATTTATAATGATGAGATCGGTTACACTGTGAAATAGCCCCTAGTGGGAAGTAGTGAAAATCTTATTGCTTGAGACATTTTAAAACCAGACTGTACAATGCATCAGAAAACATGGTATAGAGAACAATATTTCATTGGCACAAGGAGAAAACTAGATGACTTAAATCTTTTTCAGATCTAACTTCTTCAAGACTTACTTAGTCAGAACTCCCAATGATATTACTGGGAGTTTGGGCTCAACAAGGATGCAAAATCAAGCACAATGATATTAATTCTTGGCTAGTTTGCACAGCATGAGGGCCATATCTTGCATAATTAATTTACCTTGACTACTTATATCATATAAAAAGGGTTCCTTCAGAGACTGTTACTTCAGTATCAATGCAGGCACTCTCTCTCTTCTTTAAACAGCAGTGGTAATTTTGTTTATTTGACAGTAAGATTCCTCTCTCCAGCTTTGTTTGAAACCCATGAACTTAATGTGACAGGAACAAATCTTCAGGGAGAGATCTGCTTTCATTAGATTTATACAAATGGTTTTCCACATAAGAGGAGGACTCTACTTGGTGGGGTCCTGGAGTGGAGATTAGGGAAGAGGAGTTTTAGTAAGAAATTCCTCTAAGAGGCAGCGACAAAGCAACTGGAAGTATTGGAACTTGAACTCTATCTGTTATTTCTGAGCCCCCTTCCCATGTTGACATTTATTTTCATGTCGTGTGACATCATGGAGAGAATGATGTCCCTTTCATGTGAAGGTTCTGGAGCAATATCCTCTCTCTACAATGATGTTTCCAAACAAGGCCTGAAAGACGTGGTGCCACTCCAAAACAGAATGTTTAAGAGAGGCATTTTGCTACCCACTAATCCTTCTGCTACTGAGGTTGGTGTCATTTTTTCCATACCATTCCTGGAAAGTCAGTGCTTAGATACTAGGGGCAGGTGCTGTAAAAACATCAATACCTTAGTTAGAAGTGCTACTAGGATTACAGACATGCTGACTGAGCTTTCATGTATCTCAGTGATTTCATCCCTTTCACAGGCAGTAATTTGGGAAGTTCACTATAGTAGAATTCATAGCCCTGGAAGGTTAGAGAATCTTATGCTGCAGCTGGAGTTAAAGAGGGATTGGACAGTTTTGAGACCAGTAATAACATGTGTAGTGACACACAAAAATAAAAGGGAGATCAAATCTCATGGTTCCCAACATCAGCTGATCACTGCAGGGATAAAGAAAGTTTTTCACCCCATTAGGGAATTGCACAATTGGCTAGGTACTGATATATGGATATTCTTTCTTCCTTTGAAGTCAGATACTGAACTAGAAGGAATCTGGTGTGTCTGATCTGGTGTGGTAAATCCTGTTTTATAAGTGAGGTCACAGCTCACACACAATTTCTGCTAATGAGGGAAGCAGTTGGCACCTTGTACTTAATTTAGTACTGATATGAGTTATTGCTTGATTAATTAAATTCAGTAGTCAGGGACATGGAGTACCATGTACAGGTACTTTGTATGCTACCTGATCTAATGACACAGTTTGTATTTGTAATTCATGTCTCCATTTCAATGTGAATGGCATTACATACCAACTGCAATTTACTGAATTCCATGGGGGACGCATTATTTTTATGTGCACTTTTGCATGTCCTTCTAATTTAGCATGCAATGTCTGGGTGGTGTTTCTGAATGTTATTTTAAATATTCTTAGCCCTCAATTTCCCTCTCACACTGTAGAAGCACCTGGTGCATTTCCCCACTTGACTGGTATGGAGATAGTTTTCCCAAAACAGAACTGACTAAAATAAGTTTCAAGGAAAAGTTTTGTAAGTTGTTTTCTATCTTGTTCCTGGCATCTTGATAGAAACACATAGCTACAGTGAACAGATACAGGCATAGATGCAGCAAAGCACTTAAGCACATGCATAACTTTAAGCTTGAAAGTAGTTCTTTTCACTGCCCATTTGAATGGACTGCTGTGCATAAAGTTACACACCTATAATCATGCATACACAGGACTGGAACAGACTTTGAGAGGTTGAGTCTTGTCCCCCTGCTCTCAGGCAGCATCAAGTAAACTTGGATTGTCCAACCTGTTCTTAAAAACCTCCAATTATGGGGATTTCACATGCTCCTTTGGAAGCCCATTTCAGAATTTAACTACTCTTATAGTTAGAAAGTTTTTCCTAATATCTAACCTAAATTTTCCTTGCTGAAGATTAAGCCCATTACTTCTTATCTTACCTTCACGGAACATGGAGAACAATTAATTGATTACCATTCTCTTTATAACAGGCTTTAACATATTTGAAGACCGTTATCAGGTCCCTCCTCAATCTTTGTTTTTTCAAGAGTAAACATGCTCAGGTTTTTTTAATCCTTTCCTCATAGGTCAGGTTTCTTGTTGCTCTCCTCTGGACTTTCTTCAATTTGTCCACCCCCTTCCTGAAGTGGCCTCAGTACTCCAGCTGAGGCCTCACCAGTGCCAAGCAGAATGAGACAGCTACCTCCTGTGTCTTATATACAACACTCCTGTGTAATACACCCCAGAATGATTAGCCTTTTTTGCAACTGCATCACAATGTGATTCAGTTTGTGATCCACTGTAACCCCCAGATCCTCTTCAGCTGTATTGCCACCTAGCCAGTTATTCCCCATTTTGCAATTGTCCATTTGATTTTTCCTTTCCAAGTGTAGTACTTCACACTTGTCTTTATTGAATTTCAGCATGTTGACGTCAGAGCAATTCTTCAATCTATCAAGGTTGTTTTGAATTTTAATCCTGTCCTCCAGAGAGTGCTTACAACCCCTCCTAGCTTGGTGTCATCCACAAATTTCAGAGCAATCCATACTCTCCTCTCTAATATCAGAGTCGCTAATGAAACTATTGAATAGCACCAAACCCAGGACTAACCCCTGCGGGACCCACTAGATTTGCCATCCCAGTTTCACAGTGAACCACTGATAGCTACTCTTTAGTACAGACTTTCAACAAGTTATGCACCCACCTTATAGTAGTTTAATTGACACCACATTTCCCTATTTTGTGTATGAGAATGTCATGAGGCTCTACTAAAAAACTTATCAAGTGCTTTATTGGGTTGGGGTCATACTGTCATATTAGCTTTGTCAAAGGCTAACATCTCAAAGTCACCCCTTGGGGCAAGAGCAGGCACTTCCCTTACCTCACATGTCATTCTGTGGGCAGGCACAATCCTGTTATCTGGGTATGGGGTACAGCACTCCAGCTGTATCTTTGAATTAAGTCCACCCCCTTCTAGGGGCCATAAAGAATTCCCAACAAAAGCAAAATACTTCCTCAGCCCCTTTCCTTGAGCAAGGAAGTGGGAAATGGTCATTCAGTCTTAGTTCTCACGCCTCAGTGTGAGTAAAGATAAGGGAATAATCCTAGGGGATTTCAACAGAGAACCAGACCAACCCATCTTCTTCCACACAGGGCTCACGCAGGCAGTATTTGCAAGCCATAGGTCAGTTTGTGCCACAGGACACCCCTCCACCCCCCACCCCCAGTCTGGGACCCCTGGCTCTGCTTGCTTCTGAGTGCTACCCTTATGGCACTGAGTTCCTTCCATTTAAAGCCTGTCCAGCTTCACTGGAGCAATGGATTACAGCTGAAGGAAACCATAGGATCACCTTAACGGTTGCCCACCTGGTGTGCATGTGTGGGAGGGGGGATCATCTATGCCACCACAAGCCTTCTCCAGGATGACTATTACAGCATTAATAATATTTACCATTATTTAATACTTTTACTCCACCAGTGCTTTTACAGATAAGATACTCTAAATGGCATTCCTCACTCTTGGTAAGATACCCATAGACATCACGATGAGTGTTGCCTGAATAGAGAGAGCTAATCAGTTCCCTTATATATGTAAGAGACAGAAATCACTTCACCCATCACTGGAATGCAGTCACCTCTGCATTTTCTTGAAAGGTGTTCGATTGAGAGTCCTAAATATCTTCTGATTATTCAGCCTTATTCAGTCCATGATGCCCCATAAAATCTTGTTGGGAAATCGATTTGAGTGCTGCTTCAAAGGGAAATGTGCCACTTTTCTCCACCACGCTATTTCCAGAGGCAGTCTTAGTTTTCCCCTTAAAATGCAGATCCTCAAAGGTTTTAGGCTCATACCTTCCATTCAAATCAGCAGAAGTAATGAGCCTAAATATCTTTGGGCCAAAATATCAAGGTGTCTACGCTACATTCTTTTACCCTTTTGTTCCTAGCCCTGTGCTCTGATTGCTGTGTTGCTGCACACTACTGATTTTTCCATTGACATCATTAAAATGTCAGCCAGGTACTTGCACCATCAGCTGCAGTTAGCTTAAATGGCTGCCCCAAGAGAGGGTAGCAGAAAGGATACATCTATACCAACAGGCTCCTTAACGTGTGTTCAAGGGCTGGCTCAGAGAAGAATTCAGATCCCCTTCTCTGACCAAAAAAGGACTTTGTTAAACACCTGTGATTTTTTAAAATTATGATATAAATCCAAAAATACAAAAGTATACATTTGGAAAGATTGTTTCATGGATGAAACAGTTAAGAAAAATGTCTGTGTTGCTCTGATACTAGTTTTTCTGGCTTTAGATTTTGTTATGTTATGTAAAGAATAACCTTGAAACTGGAGCTAATCACAAACTATAAACTCTGTGTTGAAACATTTTGAACCAATTACAATTAACATTACTCCGTGTTCTCATTGGATATATAATATGCTTGCATGTTAGAAGATCTGTATGGCAATCAAATGTTACATTCTCTCAAATGTAATGGGAATGCTGACATAAGTGCTTTGTTGCCACACTTTCACTTATTACATTTTCTCCTCTCTCTCTCTCTCTTTTTTAAGCATCATCAGCTGCCATTGTACCATAATGGTGAAATTATTCATACAGTAAGTGCAATATAGAAAGCCAATTCTGTTTGAGACAGAACACTAAACATGGCACATCAGCACTACAGCTGCAGGAGAACATTAGTCTTTCCGTTAACATTGACTACGGTGGCAAAGTGAATATATTAGCAACAGACACTTCCTTACCCCTATTAAAGGTCAAGATATAGAAAGGAAGGAATATAAATGAGCACTATGCACCAAACATAACTTTAAGATAAAGTGACCTGTTTTAACCCAAATCAATATGAGTGGTTGGGAAGGGGTGGGCTAGAATAAAGAAAAACTTGCTCACTAGACCAATTCTAGTGCCACTGAAGCCAGTCCCCCCCCCCCCCAAAAAAAACCACCCATAAAACCAAACCTTTGAGACAAATTCTGACCTCATTAACACTGGTGTAAAATACACAATAATTCCACTGAAGTTGATGGAATTATGTTGGTGTGTCAGTGTATAAATATCTTTATGGGGTGAAAATACTAGGTATTTAAAGGGCTCTTCAGTCTATCTGAGAAAGGTATAACAATGGCTGGAAGCTGACTCCAGGAAAATTCAAATTAGAAATAAGACACGCATTTTTAACCACTGGCATAAATTTCCAAAGGAAGTGCCGGACTCTCCATCTCTTAATGTCATCAGATCAAGACTGGATGCTCTTCTGCAAATTATGCTTTAGTCAGGCATAAGTTATTGGGCTCAATACACGGGGTAACTGGGTGAATTTATTGGCCTGTGATAAACAGGTCAATGCTTGGTCCTGCCATAAGTGCAGGGGACTGGACTAGATGACCAGTTCTATAATTTCTGTGATTGTGTCCTAGGGATCTCTTGGTGCCAAGTAGCAGAGGACACGGGTGCATGAGAGTTGCAGGGTTCTCTTGCGTCTGGTACCTACATATTAGTTTGCCAAAGCATGTCATGCAAGGTCTATGCTGAAAGTCTGTCACACAGGTTAACATAATCATGAGTTGTATGTATGGATAATGTGTGAAGAATTATTTATATATACAGGAAAATATGTTTTTAAGGTCTGTGATTTAGGGCTGGTTACCAAAAGTTGTTAAAGTTTCTTTCAGGCAAAAGATGTTTATCTGTCTGACTACATGTAAATTGAGTACACATGGGGTGTCCATTTACAGTCTGAGCAAAATGCTAATGAAGCGAGTGCAAGGTGTCTACCAGAGACCCTAGACAGGAAAACAAGCAGTGGGGGGCTACCCTGTTTACCAGTGCAGACTATGGATTTTTGGACTGTATCTGTGGATACAGAGACTCATGCTGAATCCGTCACTTAGGAAGAAAGCTGACAGTAGGTATGCTTCCTTAAAAAAAGGCTCACAGCCCGCCAGGCTGTTAAATGCTGGAAGAACTTTGGGTAAGACTAATTTAATTAGACAGGAGGGAATCGCTTTAGTTAAGTGTAGGCTCTACTGTGTGTGTTACGATTTAGTTTTATACGTAATTCTTTGTTTCAAGTGATAGCAATAGAAATACTGAACTCTCTGTACTTTGTTATACTTGGTTTCTTTATAAACAAATTTAAGTGCTGGTGTTAAGCAGAGCTGTGTTCTACACTGCAACTGAGACGCTACAGTGTATTGTTTCTTTCAGAACAGAGGGGGCTGGGAATTCTGTGAGCGTCCAGTGGATCAGGGGCTGGGCACTCGAGAGAGACACTAGGAGGAGTTGGGGGTTGGCGTGCGCCTATCATTAACCTGTAGAGGGACAGCAATGCCTGCATAGGCTGAGAAGGGAGTGCTGGTGCCACCTGTCACTGGTGGAGTCAGGGAGCTAACCGATGGCAGGCACAAACAAGGCTTCCTCACACAAAGTCAAGTGGTAGCAAGGCTCCTCAAAATTCTGAGTGCTCTTGGGAAGCATCAGTCATCCCTTCTGGCCTTCAATTCTATAGCCCAGATCCACAAAGGGACTCAGGCGCCTAAGTCTCAAATTTAGGCATCCCAGTTTTGGCTCTTCTGCGATCCACAGAACTGTTGCCAAACCTGGTAGGCACCTAAACTCAATTGGCATCTACATTTTCAGCGTAGAAGTTTGCTAGGTGTATATCTCTGCCTCCGAGCATATGCACAGCTGCCTCCCTCTAGGTATCTGGACACCTATCTGCCTCCTAAACCCTAGAGCAATTCACAAACCAGGGAGAGACAGACATTCAGCTGCCTAAATTGTGTGTAGGGTCCAATCTGGTAGTTGTGCTCAGGGACTGCCTATCATCAAGTCCTATTCAAAATCTGCCCAGAGAAAGAGGTGTGGACGGTGGTGGTGCCCACCTTATACCTTTTAGCCCAGGGTTAGAGCAGTTGCCTGGGATGTGGGAGACTCAAGTTCAACTGAATGCATAAATAGGGGAATCTAAAGTAGGAGTAGGTAGATTATTTTACCTCTGTGCCACTGCTGGAATACTGCATCCAGTTCTGGTGTCCACAACTCAAGAAGGATGTTGATAAAATTGGAGAGGGAGAAGAGCTATGAGAATGATTAAAGGATTAGAAAACCTGCCTTATGATAGACTCAAGGAGTTCAATCTAATTATTTTAACAAAGAGAAAGTGAAGGTGTGACCTGATCGCAGTCTATAAATACCTACTTGGAGAACAAATATTTAATAATGGGCTCTTCAATCTAACAGACAAAATATAATATGATCCATTGGCTGGAAGTTGAAGCCAGACAAATTCAGACCGGAAATAAGTCGTAAATTTTTATCAATGCAGGTAATTAACCTTTGGAACACTGGAACCACTGGATTCTCCATAAAAGATCTGCTCTAGGAATTATTTTGGGGAAGTTCTATGGCCTGTATTATATAGGACATCAGAGTAGATGATCACAATGGTCCCTTCTGGCCTTGGAATCTACGAATCCTTCCCCTTCTGCCACAGGTACAGAAAGGATTTAAGCCAAGTGTCTTCCATCTCTGAGAAAGGTACTCTAACCACCAAGGACTGGGATATTCTGACGTCCCTCAGTCTCTCATGATAAAGCTGTTCTGTGGTGGATAATTAATGAAAGAGTGATTGGAGCAAGGGGCCAGGACCCAGAGCCTCTCACTCCTCAGTGGGTGCTGTAACTTCAGAACTACAGGGTCATTCTCTCTCTCTCTGGCCCAACAGCGGTTCCACTGTGGATAAATACTTAATCATTGGGACAGAAGAAGATGCGAGAGAATGACTCTGTACCATGGTGGACAGGGCACCCACCTGGGACATGAGAGTCCTGGCTCCAGTCCTTATGCTCCAGTCATTCTTTTGTTATTTATCCATCGTGGAATAGTTTCAAGAGACGGAGAGAGCTCCACATCAGAATAACCTATAGCACAGTGGTTAGAGCACTCCCCTGAGGTGGGAGAACCCTGTTCAAATCCTTTCTTCTCCTCACACAGAGGTGGGAATTAATTGAACCTGGACCCCGCACATTCCAGTAAGTGCTCAAACCACCAGGCTAAAAGTTGTAAGGTGGGTACTTAACTCAATGTCTCAGAAAGTGGCTTAGGCATCTAATCAGTCTGACACCAGGCAGTCGGGTCCTATTCATACATCCCATCCTAAACAGGGACAGGCACCTCCCTGCAGCTCCAGACTCAGGCACCTATCACTGGGAGGGGGTGGGGCTTAGCACACACTCTTGTCATCGGCATCTCCCACTAACTAGCTTACGTGCTCTGCGCCTAGTCTGCTGGCTTTTGTGGATCCCATTCTACAATACCTGTCTACCCCATGCATTGTATAGGAAGCCCAGGCACCTAAATCAGCTTTGTGGATCACGGTGTTACTCCTGTGACTTTTTTTTTAAGATGAAAAAGTTAGGTGCTGTGACACTTAGTCTTGCAATGCCTAGGTCCCTTCATGAATCCCACCCTACAAATCTATGAGTGTTGTAACTAAGGTCAGAATTTGGCCCACTGTTTTCAACAGGATCTGAATTTGGTCCTAAATACTTAAATAAAGGCTTTGGGCGCTGATTCAGTCAGTGACGTAAGCAAGTGAAGATTTTCATTCATGTCAATGGAATTATCCACATGCTTAAAGCTGTGCATATGATTAACACCTTCCTGAACATGGGCCCTGTGAATGGAGAGGGAACAGTGTAACTACTCCCTTACAGACAAACTACCAAAGCTGTTTGATGGTATGTCGCACAGTCCTCTTTATGCAGATACATCTCTTTCCTAGTCTGCCTCTGGTGTTTTGGTTTATTTACTGTATATTTATCCAAGTTTCCCTGCTGGAAGTTGTTCCTGCATATTTGCTCACTGTCAATTACATTGCCAGAAGCACAGCAGCACCTACTGCAATGTTTCTATTGCGTTACAACTATTTTCTTAAGGTGACCTTGCGTCTGAGATATTTTATCAGTCAGGAAATAAAACTAAAAGAGACAAAATGAAACAGGAACGCTATGTAATGATTTGTCTCTGACCAGACCCTGCATTTTGAACATGAGAGTTACTGGTGAACACTTTATACTTACTTACACCATAAACCATTCCTTACAAGAAACCCCAGGTGACATTTTGCCTCTGTATAAATTAATGCTTTAAATACTGTTTTATTGTACATCCAGAGGAGGACTCATCATTACGGGCCTTTGCACAATTCAGGTCCCTACCCTGATCATTATGAAAAAAGACATTTGGCAAGATACAAGTGTCTCATTTCATTGGCAGTAGCCCAGGCCTTTTTATAGAGCTTCCTACAGCATAGATTATTAATTTCCTTGTGTCAAATTCAGCCTTGGCGTAAGCAGGCAATTGAAGTCAAGGGAGATGTATCTGTTTTCACCAGGGTTCAGTTTTGGCCACTTGGGTTTTTCAGAGCATATCTTGAAAAATCATCTAATGAGCATGCATGTGCCAAAGGCTGTAACTGATTTTCCAAGCTATGTGGCATGCACCATGTAGTGAAAAACAAGATCCATCCTCATTCTCTTAATTTAGATCAGATTAGCTAACCTAATTTGTTTATGAAGTGTTGGTTCTAAACCACTTATCTCTAGTATCTTTTTGTGTGAAAAATATATTTGGAATAGTTTACAAGTTGAGTGAAAGCTATATAATATTACATATAGTTAAGGTGATGGCTAAAATTATGACTTCCATAATAACACTGTGTTTTCAAGAGACTCATAACTGTCATGATAATTGTGTGAGCTGAAACTTTCCATGGTTGCACTCAGTCCAGATGTGATATATCATGAGGATTTAGGGGTGGAGAAGGAGGAATGTAAGGAAAATTCATTCAGCCATTTCTGAGTCAGAGAACGTGTTTAAGATCTTTTTGCACACCAAAAACTCAAAAAAACAAAAACAAAAAATTTGAACAAAAACATTCTAGATGTGACATCTCTAAGTCCAAACATATGGCCACCTGCTAGTGCATGAGAATCTGGAAGTCAAACTTTTATTAACAGAGGACCAGATTCTTCATTGCCTTTCAGCTCCTTTAGACCGTTCTGGAGGCAGCAAGGAAACATAAAGCCCATAGATGCAGTCACCAGGGAGAATTCCCCTGATGTGAGGAAATTTTCCTGGTAATATAGAGCTATCTTAACAGCTCTATGCCACACTGTGTCAGACCTCCTGATGCAGGGTGTGTGTGAGAGATGTGAACCAGGGGAAAAGACGGTAGCTGGAGGGGGTTGCGCTCAAACAATTCTGGGTTGCTGAAACAGCCCCTTGAAACAATAAGCAGCCAAGTGTAAGTGAGAGCATCTCTAATAGGGAAATGGATGACTTTTTCTCACTAGTGAGAGATATCATGCACAGATGGATACAACCATTTGGCAGCTCAGAAGAGGTACTACGCCACACCATTCTTTGTTGCTAGAGATCTAGGTGATAGCCGGAGCTGCTCTCTTTCTCTTTGAAATGTATGTTTATGTAAGCTAGACAAGTTCAGATTGGAAATAAGGTATACATTTGTAAAAGTGAGAGTAATAAAGCACTGGAACAACTTAGTAAGAATCAGAGTGGAGTTTCCATCCCTGACAATTTTAAAATCAAGATTGGATATTCCTCTAAAAGATCTGCTCGGGGAATTAGTTGGAGTTCTACGGCCTGTGTTATACAGGTCGTCAGATTAGATGGTCATAATGGTCCCTTTTGGCTTTGGAATCAGAGTCTATAAATCTGAGCTTTTTACCTATTTGTACTGCCACATGCTACTGGAGCATACAGACCCAGCTTCCTCCCTACACTTGCCTTTCTGTTTTATCCAACAGAATTTAAAATCAAATGGTAACTTTTCTATGGGTTTTTCAAGTCATCCCATAGAATTTAATAGAAAATTATATTCCATCGGACAGTTTTAAAATATTATAGCAAGGATATGATTCACTATTAAATTACACAGATTTTAAAAAATGATGTCCATAGAACCCTATTGGTTTCATCACTAGGAAATTCTGTAGGATTCTTCCATAAGGATACACAGGCTCTAGCACTCTGAATGGAACAAGACCATTCACCCTCTCACTCCCATAACTGATCATGCAAGGAAGGGGCAGCATATCACTCAATTGGTGTAGCTGCTCTACCACTGTGCATTGGGAGCAGCCAGGAAGAGTCAGCCACACTTGAATGCACCAAACATACATTCCATAGTCTTATGGTGAAACCTTTTTCTCTCCTGGAGCACAAGATAGTACAAAATAAGAGTTGATGAATCAACAAACCAAATCCTCAGCAGGTGTTAGTCAGTTTCTTTCACTGAAATTAATGGGCAATGCCAATTTGGACCAGCGAAGGATCTGTCTCGGGTATTTGGAAAGTTGAAAGGGCAAACGTACTTTCTTGTTCCGTAACATTTGTACAACATGTTTAAAGCCAGAATTGCTGAACAATAATTTTAATGGCTAAAAAGCATGAGTGCAGTAACTGTGGCATAATTCATTAACAGGTCCATGTCAACACATGCCTCTTCCTGCCTCCCACTCCTAACAATGTGCTGTTGAGTAAACAGCCTTACAGAAATACACTGATTAGCATGAATGACTAGGGATGGGTGGGAAATGCTAGATGTTTTTAGACTTGTGGAAAAAATAACCAATCATAATCTGCATTTAAAAACATGCATCACCTACTCATTCATAGGAATGGATATAATCAAACCTGACTTCCAGAAGACAGGAATTCTTCACAGTAGTTACACAAACCAGTACTTCAAATTTAATCTCGGCAGCGGCCTTAGGGTTTCACATTTGTGTCCCTTCCAATGACGTGTGTGAGATTGTTCTGAAGATTCTCCTTGCCCAAAGAATCAATCTTTAAATCAGTTTTTTTTTAAACCCACTACAATTAAAGCTTTGGGGAGCTTGGCTGGGCCTTTTGTTGTTTTTTGTTAGTTTTTACATTTAATTTCCATTCATTAAATAAATTAGAAGAATATTGAGGAAGAATGCAGTGTGTTACTGAGCTAGATCCAGGTTCACCTTTCATTAAAGTCAACAGGAGTTTTAGTTTGTCAGAACTTAGCAATGCTAGTGACACTGGTAAGAGGTAATGTTCTATGGACAGGAACAAAACATGTTGAGAATGGATAAATAGACTGAAATGTCCATGTATTCTCCAGTCTCAGTTTCCTGGAAAAGAGTGAGTTAGACAATTGCTGCTGTGCTCAGTGTTTTATTAGCTCTAAAATAAGCTGCGTGATAGACTCCTTGATAGATTCTATTGCAGACCTCCAGGCAAAACTGTCTAATATGAGAGACAGTGTACGTGCATATAGGAAAATGCCATAAATAAAGTACCTGGGTCATACAGGTCATGAAGGTTAAATACCTTTATAAGTATGCTTGCCCATGCCCAGTAAAGCCAAAACTACTGTAGCATATGCTTAATCCTGAACATATCCACCCATAGTGGCGGAGGGTCAGTTCAGTAACAAGTGTTACGGTGAAAACTGAACATTTGAAGAACAATGTAAAGGACCTGATTTAAATTCACAGAAAATAAAATAATCCAGAGCAAGTTGGCTAAAAACTTAGGCTGACATATTCTGACCTTTAAACACCCTTGAACGAAAAACAAGAGATAAAAGGCACACTGGCTGAGGGCCAAACTTGCCTTTAGCCATTGGCACAGAAAGCAGCACCTTACTTAGGGGTCCTTGGTGAGGGATTGCACCTTAGAGGGGCTTCTTGTAATGAGTCTAGCACTAGGATGAAGCTACTTTTCTCTTTATCTGCTATTCGTTTGAAGTTTTTACGGTCCAGTATATTACAATCTGATGTTAATCAGCAACTAGACAATTTTAAATTCCAAAACTACGACCTGGACACAAGGAATTTTATTACATCATTTTTTCTTGATCATTTACTTGCAGTTGCTACCTGATGAATCTTGGGCCAAACAGCTGATTTCCAGATGAAGGAGCGTATTGCTGAAGATTGCCATGCTAATATCCCTTGGGCATCTGGAGTTTATATAAGTCCCCAGCTTGGCTGAAACAACAATATCTATTAAATCAAGAATTTTAGATACCCAACCATGGTCCAGATTCACTCGCACCTGGATCTAAGCTTTGGTTTAAAAAAAGAAAGAAAAAAGGTAAGTTTCTGACCCCCACTCTGCATTAACCTCACTGGGATGTTAATGCTCGAGCCCACATTAATGTAAACATTTAATTGCTGATTTTTGTGGCAAATGGAATGGGGAAGGTGGTGGGAGTGAAGCCCACAGGTAGTGCAAATTGCTGTAAGGAAGGAAATGAAGAGAGAAGGACACAGGAGGGATAGAAAAACTAGTAAGAGGGATAGAAACGGAGAAAGGAGGATGTGGAAAGAAGAAAAATTAAAGGCAAAAGGAGCAGGGTGAGTATATTTTCTCACTGAATGATGCTGAATGCAACAAAAAACGTACCGATTAAATAATAAATAATGATAAAGTTTATTTACTATACAAGGGCTACATTTTGCTTCTGCTTCTCGTGCTAACCTGCCATTGGCATGGTTGAGATATGTGCTTTGAAAATAGACTGTATTCCTAAGTTTATACTCCAGCCCACAGACCACAATGAAAAAATGGAATTTGGCTTTCTTTACAGAATGAATTTGACATGCTCGGGGGGGAAAATATCCTAATGAATATATATAAAACATACCAAAAGGAATCCTGCTTTCACAACAGGGTTTCAGTAGGGTTGCATTGGTGTATTTCAGAGCAGAATTTGGCCTGGGCTTACCATATTCATAACTCTGAAAATACTGAATTGATTTTCTTCAGATTTGAATTGTTTACTCCATCTCTGGGAACTATAAAACAAACTGCATTCAAATGTCCTAGCATCAGCTTTTTTTGAGTGAGCACAAAAATTTCAGTCAGAACATATGAGCAAAGTGGATTTATTTTCTTTAGGCTGAGGCCAAGCATGAAAATTACACTATATCCCAAATAGAATTTGTTTGAAAAAATTATAAGCAACCAAAAAATGGGAGTTAGACAGGAAACGTAACTCAGCCTTAACTGTACACAACCATTTTTATTTTCCCAAGTCAAGTAGTTCCCAAATCTGGGTCATGGAAATAAATTTAGCAAGTCCTAACTGGAATGCTCCTGACTGGAACTGTAGTTTTCTTTTTTCCTATATGAGTCTTGTTGACTCTTATCTTTAGAAAATCTTGGGACATCTGGGCAGCTTTTATCTACTTGGTGCATTGGTCAATCAAGCGTTCTACCAAGATGACCGTAGTGAACGTCTGTAAGATCTCACCCAGATCAACCCAGTCTACTGCCAGATGCTCCAGCTTTTATCTTTCATACTCAGTCTCACGGTCCACACTGCAATTAAACCTGTGCTAGCAAAATATTGTGCTGTGTTATAAAGTTTGTCCATTGGCTTTTTATTATTATTGAACATTTTTACTGCAATAGCATCTACAGGCCTCAGACAGGTCAAGGACCCGTTGTGTTAGTCCTAATACAAACACATATGCCCTGATTCTGCAATCCAGCCCCAGTCAGCAAAGAACATAAGCACATGCTTATCTCCCAACATGTTTTACTCCCATTACTTCAATAGGAATTAAGCAAGTGCTTAAAAACTTTGTTGAATTTGAGCCATAGTACATGACAGTCCCTACTCCAAAAGGTGATAAAGTTGAAAGCCCTGATTTAGCCAGGGACTTAAACATGGGCCTAACTTTAAGCCTGGGAATAGTTGCTTTAAGTATTGGAATGGGGCCTAACAAGTGGAAGAGACATACAAATCGGCAGGAGTGAAGGATGAGCCCCCCCCCCCCCAAAAGTCTTCTATAAGTATGTGAAAAAAATTGTCTTTTAATTTTTTTGACAATTTGGAATTCAAAATTTTTCAGCCAGCTCTATTTAGCACCGGGTAGTTAAGTGCACAGCTAGCAGGCCAGGGGGCAAGAACTCTTGAGCAGTCCCTTAAATGCACCAAGTGCTCTAGTGGACCATACCATATTTAGTTTAACTTACTGGGAAGAGGGGATACAAGCCACGATATTGCAATATTAACGGTAAAAGCAATGTTGTTCC
Organism: Mesoclemmys tuberculata; assembly: GCA_007922155.1. Classification (NCBI taxonomy): domain Eukaryota; kingdom Metazoa; phylum Chordata; order Testudines; family Chelidae; genus Mesoclemmys; species Mesoclemmys tuberculata. The sequence continues at coordinate 71,545,277 of ML675603.1, read as the reverse complement.
GTTTTTAAACCGGGTTACACCGTGCATGCTTGTTTATGGGGCTGCACTCCCTGAGGTGCATGCACAGAACTCCCATTTCAGCTAACGGGGCTAACACAAGAGCACTGACAGGTGCAGAGACAAATTAATCAGGAGATTGAGCGTGCAGCTTTCAGTGAACATACAGCACTTTCATTTAAAAATCCAATAATGCTCTTTATAAAGTACCCAGCACCAGGGCCCTCAGAGCAAAGTAGGATAATTCCATTATAAAAACTTTATAACATGCTGAAAATAAAAATATAATACCAACACACCGAAGAGAAAGAGTGGGTGACCTACTCAGTGCTTGGGGGGAGGGAAAGGTCATTTTTTAAAATGAAAGTCTGCTGTGTTTTTAGAGTGGGGATAGATCAGATGGACTTTAAAGCGAAGTGAGGTCATGGGGCATCACTAGCTGGCTTAAGATGTACAAGGGATGGGCAAATGTCAGAAGGCTAAATCAGAACTGTACTGTTTGTCCCAGTGGAGAAGACACAGAACTTGGTTGTAATGAATACATGCAAATACGACCATTTATTAAGGCACTGACCCTGTGCGCCTCTCTGGCTCCTAGACTGTCTAATGCAGAGCTTGCTGCTAAGTGCCCCCACACCGAGTCTCCCTAAGTCCTGGCCTGGATTCAGCAGTCATGAGATGCTGACTGCTATGCAAGGACAGTGTCTCCACCATAGGAAAGGCTGACACCATCCGGGACTGATGTTTATTTAGGAAGCTGTTACCTGTCAGATACTGAGTGGTTCCATGATCTGTACACATTAAACCTTAATGTAAGCAGAGACACAATCAGCTGTAACAACACAGTCTGTTGTGTTAAACAAGGAGTTGCTGTGAACTAGGTTAGTACATAATTTGGATATTGTTAGTTAGTCTTTTCTTTTTATAAAAATAAGGAGATACAGCCACAAAAAGATTGCAGGTGAAGCAGCGTTAATGGTTTGACAAGGGGCCACAAAACTCTGAAATTAAATTATGGCAGAAAATCAGAGCTGACAGTCATGCCTTAGTTAGACCTTTAGTGCAGTGGGGAAGAAATCTGTCACCCCCTCCCCTCTTGCAAAGCCTGCCACAGGGTCAGCCACAGCTCGAGAATGCAGGGACTATGCCTGTCATGTGCCCATTGGCTCCCTTCCACACTAGGCTGAAGATGCTGCTAATGCAGAGTCCCCCCCCACCCGTGCACTAGCTATTCAGGGAGGGACTGTAATAGTGGCTTGAATAGCTCGACATATCACAGGATGCAACAAATAAATGACGTCAGGAAAACTGCAATTTTTTTTTAGAATTTAATAATAATAATAAAAATAGATCAAAACATTTGGGGCCAAATTTTACCCACCCCCTGCATTCCTATAGCCCATCCAAACCCCAGTGATTTAGGATTTGGATGGGCTACAGGTGAAGGCAGAATTACCCTCTTCACTTTCACATCTTATGATAGTTTAATATAAACAGGAAATACTAAAAGACCTGCACAGTCAACATCTTTCTACTGCTACCTAACTCCTAGTAACGATCATGTGTATACGTGCTAAGACACAACAGTATTTATTTCAGACACCGCTCCCTTGGTTCTCTTTCAGTGACTGTTTTTCTGCTAGTCTTGAAGGATAGGATCACCCAGATGGCTAGTCTGCAAGTGACTGATAGCTGGGATGTAAATTAAACAGCAACAGGGAGGGAGAGAGAGCGTGGTTGATGCATCACAATCACTGTAGAATAGCAAATATTAACATTAATCTTGCACATTTGCTATACTTTTCCACATATCAAATCTGTAAGTCTATCTCCTGAGCCAGTGGTTTGATTTAGTATCCAGCAAATAACAGATGATGTATTACCTCTCTTGTAATGGATTAGTTAGTTCAACCATACTTGCCTTTGATGTGATGGAATAAATGACAGCAGTTTTACTAATGCCTGCTTCTCCCCCATCTTCAAGTAAAGCAAGAATTTGTCCCTTAACATTTAAGCCCATAGAAGAATGTAAGACATACTGACAACAAATGAGTATAATGTAACATGCCATAAAATGTAAGTAGCTTGCTGGTTTGAAGGAAGGTTGATGCAAGGTACAGGGAGGCTATTTCACACATGACAGAGGTAATAAATCTAGGGTTTGCCTGCAGACTCAACTGGAAATGCATTAGCTGATGCAAATATATTTGAAACATGGTGTATGTACACTACAAAAGGACTCCACTGCTGAGCTGCATGTGTTTCAACCTATGTTGGGGGTGTTACAGCTTTGCTAGTCAAAGGATGATCACATTAATCAGTCTTCAATTAAAAACTGCAAATGGCAATGGATCGCATCACCAACATCACTATCTCCACGTCTGATTGACAGAAAGGCAGTTATGTGTTGACTTCTTTCCTCTGGCAATGAGGAGGTATCCAAGTTGTGATCCAAACCTCTGGCTACTTTGCTACTGAGACTGAGTTGTGCCAGGACAATATAGAAACAAAATGGGGGTTAAAGTTGGCGCTACATTTTGAGCTGCACTGAGAGCAGCTTTTGCATGGCCCAGGAACCGGAATCCAGTATTAAGTGAAATATCTAAACCCCCACATTTTGTGTGTGCCCGCAGGATTGTAATGTAGTAACTGTAATATTCCACCTGGGGTAGCTGTAGTCAGATGGCACATTGCCATAAAACAGATTATGGCCAGGAGTTTGAGAAGTATTATTTAGGGAGAAACAGATATGGGTGGACACCCTGTTAGAGGAGCTCCACACCACAGCACACCAATGTGGGGCATGGTAGGAATTTGAGCTGTGTATAGAGTATGCTGGCTCCACAATAAGATGCTCAAAGGTAGAAGGCTGCCAAGAATGAAGTAGCCAGTGATCTATATGGGACTGTGGGGTAGGAGGAGGGGTTATATAGGGGCTGGCGAGAGGGGTTTTCTTTTCTATAAACTAATCAAAAAATTTAAAAGATTCAGGTTTGGTAAGGGAAAAGTGTAGAGGTTTAGGACCTAATCCAAAGTCCACTGCAGTCAATAGAAAGACTCCCACTGGCTTCAGTGGCATCTGATCTGGCCAGAAGAAGTTGCCAGAGACAGATGTAAATGGAGATCTGTAGTGTATGATCCTATCCAGGCAGTTGACGCACACAGAGAGGCAGCATATCAAGAGCATTATCTTCAACGGCATAATATCAAGCAGCTTTCCAAACTTTCCCAAACTGTCAAGGAGGCTTCATTTCTAATGCTGGACTCACTTCTCATCGCCAAACTAACAAGTGCTAAATTTCCCTCCCCCACAGCTATCGTCAAGTATGACAGACAGCTGAAGATGAACATAGAATTAAATGGAACATTTACTGTTTTCACAATAGGGTCTCTGATCAGAGAAAGCTACTGGACATACCAAGCTAAAAACTGGATAGGTACCTAGATTACTGACACTGTCTTGCTGAAAGAGGAACTTTCTCTGTGTGAATATGCTTTACAATATATTTTGCTTAAATGTAAAGGACCAGAATTTCAAAGGGACATTAAATGACTTGCACATACAATTTTTGTGCACTGTTGCCTGTCCACACAAAGGGTTGAATTTATACTAGCAAACCCCACTTGCACCATGACAACCCAGTCTCCCAGCAGAGTTGCCATCCTGAGGAATGTCTGACACCTTTTATTCGGCCCTGAGCTGCTGCTCTGATTTGGCCCTCATGTGAAGTTGCCCAAACACAAATGGAAGACTCTTTGAAAATCTGGGCCCAAGTCACATACGAAACCTTTGACGTTTCACACACTTTGTTCAGTGTTATCATAAATAACTTAGGTCAGATTCTGATTTCAGTCACATCACTGCCAAGTCCCAGTCACTCCATTCATTTCAATGAGTCACTCAGGATTTACACCAGCGTAATTAAGGCCTGAATCTGGCCCTTTTGTTTGGACAAAGGTTTGTCTCCCACACACTTTATCTTTTGCCTTCTTCTTAATTCACCAGTGAAGTAAAAAAAGCTGAATTTCCATGGCAACAGACTGTGAGGTCATAAACAAAGGATTATGATTTCACTGCAGCATCAAGCAGATGCAGCAGAATTTGGAAGGAGAAAGCTCTTAGTCAAACACAATTATCTGCAGAAAATTAACCGCAGCAGCCAAAGGAATACAGAGACCGACTACCCAGACAGTCTGTGCCCTATATGAAGATTTCTGTCCTCTGTTTTAAAAAAAATGGTTCCAATGTGCATGTCCCTCAATAAAAAAAAGCAACTGGAGTGTAAGCTTGATTTTGCTTCCATTGAATTCACTAGCAAAACTCCCACAATAGAATCTCACCCTTAGAATAGAAATATTAGAAAAAATTTCACTGCAACTACAGGTCCTTACTTAATAAGATCCAGTCCCACCTTGTCACAAACCCTTAGTGCAGGAATACTCCTCTATTGCCCCCACTAATAGGGATTTTTATCTTTTCTAAATGGAAAATGTACCAATTTATTTTCCTTTAATCATCTCCTCAAAGGAATTGTGACTGTAGCCTAAAGCCATGTTTAATTAGCAATTAATTGTTCACTCCCAGAGTAGTCCCAAGACACAATTGTGTGTTCTGTGGAGATCTGGCTGCCAATGGCATCTGCAGTTACTTTGTGTCCCAGTGCTGGGCAAAGGGTAGTGGGGTGTGCTATGAGAACCCTGAGACTGCAATATGGACTACTCAAGCTTTACACAGAGAGAATGATCGTAGGGGAAGGCGTGAATACAGATTTCTCTGCATTCGTTTGTCAAAACATTGGGTTAAAGAAATTGTCACACATGAAGATGTGTTTTTACAGGACAGCTGGTAGTTTCCTTATAGGTTCTCCTGCTGTGTCAGAGACACAGTCAGTGGAACTGGGCCTCAAGTGAACAGCTCTCAGTCACACCACAGCCATCTCGCTACAGTAGTACTGACTGGCTGAATTCTTGTTGCAAAATAATGCCTTGCCTACTTTTAACAGTTCAGACCATTTCCTTTCCATATTTATCATTGTCTCTCCTCTCCCAGGAAATGATCTAGCACCAACAGCGCTTCAAAATAACTCTGAAACGTGTTTCAACCCCTCACTTGGTGAAAGCTGCCATTACATTTGGCTGCATGTCTGCTGCCTACATCTGTAAAATGAAAATCTCCTGTTCCTCCCATGGTAATGCTTGTTCCTTCCTTTGTGTGTAATCAGCACTTATTACAGATTGGATGAGAGAACAGGGGGCAGGTAGCTATGCCTCTTAAAGAGTCATTTTGTTATCTTATTCATTAAACATATGAAGCAGTGTTAGATACTTGTCTGATTGTCATTCTGATTGTGTTTGGAGGGACGGAAGATAGATCTGTATCCTGAATGGAGAGAAACATTTAGCATATGTGCAGACTTTTAGGACTAAGTTAACTATCCCTTCCTTCCCTTGACCCACAGTACACCTGAGTGGATATAAGTGACAAAGTAATTCAGAAATGTAGAGAGGCAAGGAATAGGGCAGAAGTAACATGTTGGTTACAATATGACTTCATACCAAAGTATTATCCAGTAATATCCCAGCTATAAATACCTTCCTTATAATCACATCTCCTCCTAACAACCAGGCTTGGCTCCCAAGGATGGCTTGATAAAGAATGCTCAGTGCATCTGGCTAGCTAAAAGCTTAAACAAAGCCTATTACACTAAACAGCATCCTGGAACCCTGAAAACTGAAGAGGAAACGTGAGTGATGAAGCACTGAAGAGCTATGAAATACTATAGCCTCCTTACTATGCAAGGCTGTTTGCTGGTGCCAGGAGGTGGCATCTTTCCAGTTTCATACCACAGGATGGAAAGGACAGGCCCACATTCCCACAGCAGAACAAATACACTGAGACCAGTCTTTTCACAGGTTTAAGTCACATGGCCTGCAGTATCAGGGCCTAGTTTCTAAGAAAATGCTCCTTTCCACTTCGTGGAAGAGAGCTTACAGCTGCAGATCCTGTTCTAAGATTTGTGTAAACAGGGGAGCAGCAGCTCCACAGAGCATGTTCCCACATCCCTCTAAAGCCATGGAAGCCCCTCTTTAGGGTACAAAACAAACTCACCTAAGTTAATGCCGGCCATAACTTGTGGGTGTTTCTCCTTCAATGTTGCCACGGAGCTGGAGGGGGCTAGCGGATGTGGGTTAGGAGACAGGGGCACAGGCATGTCTCTGTGCAGATGACCCACGTCTCTGCCAAATCCCCCCGAGATCAGCTGAATCTACTGCCACCTCTGAACAGTATCAGTTGAGTCTGAGTTCCCAGACATGAATCAGGTCACACTTTATCATAACCAAATCACTGTCATTCATCCCTGCTAACAGCCTGGAAAAGATTTAAAATTGAAATAATTTTTTATCACTAGAGCTCACATATAAACACTCCTTCACACCCACACATCCCTCATGCCAGAGACAGCGTCTGAAGCCAGACAGCTCACATCAAGTCTCAGATGAGTACATTATTTGCACCAAGTTTCAGCACAGAGCCAAGTTATAATGAACTGCTGAAAAATGGTCACTCTTCCTGATACGAATCACTTCAACAATGCTAGCAGGTGCCACTTCAGTTATCCTGTTCAATGCTGCCAAATGTACCAGATACACACACGGCAAAATCCTCCTTCAGTGCTCCATCACATACCTCGTACATGCCAACTGAAGTGTCAAAAATCCTACTGGCTACAACACTGTTGCATTACATAGCACAAGGGAGACACTCCAGCAAAGAGGTTAGGCTCACACTTACAGAAAGTTATCCAACAGATACGCATAATACTTAGCATCTCATAGCTTAAAATATCTATAAATAACACTTTATTACACACTAACTAATAGGTCCTCAAACAACCCTGTGACGTAGATAAATATTATCCTATTAAAATGCATTTAAACAATGGAAAACAAAGCTAGTAGGCTACTTGCCTTTCTGTGCTATTCATGGTCAAGGATAAAAAATACCTTTGCTAATACACTGACATTTTTAACAACACACACATATATATGTATGTTGTTTTATATATTTATTTTTGTTAACATTTTTTTGGTGTGTACAGTTTTGTTCCCTTGATAGCCCTGTGTTTTGTCTTTCATGGCTGACAAACCTAGATTTTTTTAAAAGCCGTATTCTTGCACTTCCCATTTTCAGGTATCAAAACACTCCCCCATTTCCAATAATAGTTCTACAATACACCTTCCTATTTAATGCTGGTAACTTCTTTAGTTGCCTCCACCTAGTAGTTTGCTTTACAGTCAGTATAAATAATCATTTTGTTATTCTGAGGCTAAAATCAGATTTGGTCTTTCCTTGTCCATATGCCGATTACTGGAGGGCTTATTTGTGTAACCTCAACTTTGCTGAATTTATTTTTTTTACATTTGCTGGGGTTGACATGTTCTTAATTCTGATCTTTCTTTCACTGCTCAGGCCTGGTCTACACTTACCTTCCGGATTTGGCGGCAGTCGATGAGAGATACGCAAGTGACGTAAAAAACTTGTGTATCTCCCGTCGACTTCGCTGCATCAGTTCTGTGCCCCATCCACACTGCACTGCACCACTTATGGGGGTGGTTTTCCTACATTGATTTCTGGATCGACTGAGCGGGTCTACACAGACCACTCAGTTGATCCAGAGACATCGATCTGACGACAGCAAATTTGCCGCAGTCAGTATAGATGTAGCCTCACTTTGGTTACACAAATTTGCTCTCTAGTGTCTTTAATATTTGGAAGATTTAAACATTTTTAATAATCTAGTAGAATTTATCAGAAAAAACAAATAAAAATTAAATTTTGAGGAAAAACCAATATAAAATTTCACAATTTTTTCTTTCATTTGCAGATAAGCTCTGTGACCAAAATCTCGGACCATTTTATTGTAATTTCTAGACTAGGTTATAGTTAATTTTTAGCCAGTTTTCCAGTCTCTTTTTATTATTTCTTTTGTTTACAGTCTACTCCAAATTTGGCAACTAGTTTACAATTTTTGTTGTGCTATTCCAGCATCTTGTCATGTTCCATCTTTATTCAGGCAATGTACTTGGCTACTTTTCGAGGATTGCAATTAATATGTTATTATTGTTACTGAAGACTCTTCAGACTTTGACTCCTACCTAGTGGAAAAATGTGATTTCTGTTTATGTACTTGCTTGTAATTTAGGTTCTGTTTCCAATCTGTCACTTGTTAAACCATCTGCACCATCTGCGACAGACTTGGCCCTGGTTTGGTGGAATTTTCCACTTTATGAAATTCTTGAGATTCATACTGCTGACGCTGTCACTGCTTCTCTAACATTCCTGTAGTCTGTCTGGTTTTGGGTTTGTATTTTTTATTTGTTATTGGAGTTGTATCTCATTATTGATCTACTGTAAGGTATATGGATCTATGGGAAATATATTTTAAATGTACAAAACTCCACTCACGCTTTTTATGCCTTTGGCATACAACTTCACACCAAGATTTAGATCATTCAAGACCCCTGTGGGTCAGAATCATATGCAATTTAAAAGAGGTGGAGAATGAGGGAATCAAGTGTCTGGTCCCTTCTCCATCTTCTGCTGTATGAAACGCAGGGCCAGATGTTATTCTATGAGTGTAGTTACAAGGTAGTTGCATATGTGGGTAAAATTCACCGAGGTGCAGAGGACCAGCACCTAGTCTATATACCACTTCCATCCGACTTAAACCCTATTTTGAGGCCCCTGTAGGCACCAGGATCCAGCTAGGACTGTAAATGCCAAAAGCAGGCATATTCATAATTTACCAGAGGTAAATTAGTAATTTACACCAGCAGACGATTTGGCCTGCCATTTGAAAGACTGTTTGGAGTTATTTTTGGCTCCTTGAAAAGTAGAAAATGTTGGAAATCTCGGAGGAATCTCACTTTGTGACATTTTCTAGCCCAGTTACATGTGCCCAGCTGGTTCAATGGCTAAACTTTTAATTTGTTATCTAAATGACTCACTGTTCTTCAAAACATTCTGGGCTAAACCCCAAAGCATCATGGCCTGGATTACTACTAGTAGGAAGCACCATTGCTTGAAGATTGATACATGCTTCCATCCCTATGCTGAAAGGAGGTCACACATGACCTAGCTGCACTCTCCTATTGTTTATAATGCACTGGCCTACTGAATTATTCCCCATAACAGTTTATTACTGTACAGTCTTTCAAAGAAGTTGGCTGATACCTCTCACTTACTTATGTTTCCTCCTTGTAATAATTTCTTGTTTTCTGAGACACAAAAAGCACCTTTCAGGATGTCTGCCCTTCCCTGTGGTCTCCTGGGTACTGAATGTGGTGGGCAATATTTCATTAGGCCCCTTGCTTAGAAATGCACTTTTTGCTTACTCTTGTGATACTCACAATTGAACAGAAAACCCATTGACTCTGTACCACAGGTAATTAGAACTGCAGTTGCATATTATTCCCATAAATATACAGGTCAGAATTTTAAACATGGAACCAATTTTAGTGGATTCAGCATTCTGCCTTTAATAATGCAGCCTGTAAATTGAAAGTGCCTTTGAAAGATGACTGACCTTTTTATTCTTTATTGTCTTCAATTAGTGTCCCTACGTAACTTAATAACAAAGCTGCTATTCTTCCTATTAACTGGATGCCACAATTCTGGAAGGAGGTTCAAAGCTCCGTGGACTTTTTAATCATGCTTAATTCTTCTAATCATGTTTAAAATTTTTTCCAAATTGTTCCCTCTCCCATGTATATTCACACCATGACTTTAATTCCAGGCCATTCATTGTCCTTGCCATAAAAAGCCATTTGAAAATTCTGTTATAAAGAGTTTGTTCTATCTATTTATCTAGTAATTAGACTACAATGAAATGGATTTCTTCGAAGATTGAATCAAAAGGAACCTTCTACTGGAGATATAAATAGATCAACTGTAAGGGGTTAATCTTTTATTAGATTATAGTGGCTGAGAAAGCTGACACGCAATTGGTTAACAGCTTTCCCTAATTCTAATCTTCTACACACTAAGAAATAGCAATAAATACATGATTAAAAAGATATTTAGACTTTAATGCTATTGTAAGGTTTCCTGTGAATGGGTTGGTAATTAATTATAATCTTTCTATTTAAAAACAAAAACAAAACAAAAAACTCCAAAGGACACTGCCCCCCTTCACAGTCAATGTCACTAGGCACTCAAAAACATCTGGGCATAATTGAGAGCCAGAAGCTCACTTCTTGAAACCAATTGCAAAAAACAATGTATATTGATGCTTATTTGCCTACTTCTCCCTTGTACAGATCATCAGAGCTTGCAGCTGTAGGGCTCTAACTGGAGGTAATTGATTTGATTTTGGAGGATAGTTTCAACAGAAAAAAGCATCTTGCCTGGATACCACCCAACTACAGGTAAAGAATGTTGCAGCCAGTGGGACAGGCAATTAGACTCAGTTATAGCTTGAGTAACCTATCTTGGCATTAAAATGTCAAGCACAATTATCTCTACCCTTACAAGATACGAATGCTGTTTCTGTGCATGCATTTGACTTGGGAAGTTCACTGTTCGTGGGTCTGCTTCACCCTGAGAGTTCTCAGAACCCAGCAGAAATGACCTCACACTGCTTATTTGGACTCGGTGATCAAAATGGAGATTGGTCAAACTGATCCTTATAATAGGATTCCATTCAAATGGCATATATTTAAGTGAGTTAATTTAAAAGTCATTTACTTGCCAGATGATTTTGTTTATCACTGAATTAAGAGAAAATGATTTTGTTTACAATTTCAGCTACTGTCACAGGGAACCCAAATGATACTGGTTCTATAAACACAGATGAAACAATGAAGCAAACCAAGGAAAACATGTTTTGCATTTTAATATGATTGGAATACTTAAGAAGTGCAAAAAAGCTGATTCCTGAAGATTTTGTCCATTTTCTTTTCAAGGCTGTTTCTAATGCACTCACTAATGCATAAATTGTTCCAATGCTCTTTAAGTAATAAAAAGCAAATCTGTAAGGTAAGAACTGTTTTTCCTTGTCAAGTTGGGCACCCTGCCTCGTTATAAAATTGAAGGCAATCAGTTTTCCCTCACCAGGCCATCATGATCAAAGAAACAAGGATATAAAAAAAAAATCCCTCACTGGAATGTAATGTTATTCAAAGCCCTTTACAGCCACTTCAAAACAAAGCGCAAGTGCCTGAGGTATTATAAAAATAGCGTTTCTATATATACATAACATAGTCTTGGGGGAAATATATATATTATATGTAATATATATATAAACACACTCAATTAGTTAACAGCATTCCCTAATTCCAATCTTTTACACAATAAGAAATAGCAATAAATACATGATTTAAAAGATCTTTAGCCTTTGATGCTGCTGTAAGGTTTCCTTTGCATGGGTTAGTAATTATTTATAGCCTTTTCTACTAAACTATAGATATTTTTTTTTCAAGACTGCCTTTTTCTGTCAAAAAAAAAAAAAAGTGTAGCTGCAGGTCACCAAGAAGACAGCTGAGTAAGAGTCAATCTCTCTCCTGCCCGGAAAAAAACTCTTCAGTCTACAATAAGATTCCAATTGTATTGCTGGTTCGGGGTTGCTCAGTGACATGCCTTCCACTGGTTACCAGGCAACGCTTTCAGCAATGCTGCATATGTGCACTGGACATTAATTACCATCTTCTGTTGATTATTTTTTAAAATCTATTTATGCCTTTATTTTAGAAACATAAAGCATTTATGACCAGTTAGAATTTTTCCTGAAAGAGCAGTGTAAAGGGACCATAGTGTACATGAGAGATGAACCGAGTGATTAAATTCACCCAGTGTAAAGGCCTATGGACCACTGCTGAATTTCATCCGTTATAAATAGGGCCATTTGTGAAATCCTTACAAAGGTGCTAAGCCTGAAGGTTCACTCGATGTCCTGAGCAAAGTGCAGAGCACCCTTACATGTCATTGGCTAAAATGGGAGTTGAGAATGTTTAATATCTTGTGGGATAGGCCCTTCCATCCCTAATCCAATACAATTCCTACTCAAGTTAATGGGAATTTTACCTGCATGGGCCACCCACCTCGCCTACAATACAGAACTCTCTCATAGGGGCATCACTGTCTTCTCACTTCCCATTCTCCAATGCTCCTAGGAAAAGGCTAGATTTCTCAGCTCCCAATTTTAGGCCTATTTCCCACCATTTTTAACTACACCAATTAAAGCACTATTCATGGAGAAACAATGAGCAACATTCTGTACCTTCATTAATAAAAATCCTATTAGTGCTGAAGGGCAGCACTATGTTGGCATATGTTATATGGCAGCCTTGATCTCCTGACAGCTGTCTCAGGCAGGCAGGGATATGATGTATGTATGTGAACATCTGCTGTGGTGCAGACAACACACACATGAAATCATTAGAAACAACAACAGGCATCTCACCACCTTCTCCCTTCCATAACAATGTTGATGTTTAAAACACCAGCTCGCTCTCTTTTTAAAAGCAGAATTTAAACTGAATAAAGTAAACATGAACCACTAGCCATTACTATTGCTCCTGTACTTTCCATTTCCCAGGAGAACAATGGATTTGGTTGGTTTTTTTTAATTTTCCATTGCTTTTCTGATTAATTCAGCACCTGAAATTACAAACTGTTACTACTGACCATTGTGCTTATCACTGGGACTAGTGTTACTGTTGACAATTTTCAGAGAGGGACAGTGATTTTGAGTGCTTCCACATTCGGGTGCCCAACTCAAGACACTTTAAAGGGGCCTGAGTTTTAGACACACTGAGGCTGTGTCCACACTGACAGCAGCAAATTCGCTGCCATCAGATCGATTGCTCTGGATCGACTGAGCGGTCTGTGTAGACCCGCTCAGTCGATCCAGCAAGTGACGGAGGAAAACCACCCCGGTAAGTGGTGTAGCGCTGCTTCAAAGGGAACGCTGTTCCCGTCGGCACAGCACAGTGTGGACGGTGCACGGAGGAGATGCAGTGAAGTCAGTGGGAGATACGCAAGTGATTTACATCCCTTGCATGTCTCCCGTTGACTGCGCCGATTCCCAAAGATAAGTGTAGACCGGGCCTGAGAACCAACCTAATCCTCTGGAAAAATCATGCTCTTTATGGTGTCTTAAATTGGGGACCCAAAAATGGAGGGACCTCAAAATATTGGTCAGTTTTGAAAACTCAGGCCAAATTTTACTGTAATAGACTGTCCTGCTTAATAAGAAGTACAGATTGTCTGCTTCGGAAACCATGTTTTCCTGTCTTCTTTCCTTCTTGCTACTGTATTGCTTTCATCTACTGGCAGCCTGTATTATCTCTAGCTGGGCATGTACTATTTTTTTAAAATGTTCACTTAAATGCAGTATTTGATTCCAGGCAGGGGGCATTATATAGCTGTCATTTTCCTGTCTGTGGGTCCACTCTCATAGCACAAATGCACATTCATTCTTCTAAGAATCATCAAGAGACACTTTAGGGTATATAGTTCTTCTAATCCGCATAAATCTGGAATTACCCCAATTATGAAGCATAGACATTAAAAAGGAATGACTGTGCAACCATCTCCCAACATCACTGTCTCTGCACTGACATTTTAATTAAAGCCGTGTGCATTTAGTTATATTTACTTGCTATCCATACAGAAGATACAGATTAAAAAAATTCTCAGAGTGTACTAATCAAAATGTATCTCAGCATTGCTATTTAGGGATTAAACTGAGTAGAATATGAGAATTATTCCACAAAGCAAATCTTCATCTTTATAAAGGATCTTCAGGCCAACACCTAAACTAAATTGTCTAAAAGCAGCAAAAACAGAGTACGATTCCAAATGAATCAATTTTATGTTAATTATACAATACCGTGATTTTTTTGTCTTACACTTGCCTGAATTAGAAAATAAAGAAAAAGGAGTGATGGGAAATTAGTGGATAAAGAAGAAAGATTAATTTTAAATTTACAAACCTTTTCTTCATCTGCAGAATTATAGCCTGATTCTGATCTCACTTATGCTGATGTAAATCAGGAGTAATTCCATTGAAGTAATTGTATTATATGGCCCAAATCTTCAACTGCTGTACACTGGCATTACTCTATTGCAGAGCTACCAATTCTTGCAATTTTATAACAGTTCTAATATTTGGAGTTTTTCTTAAAGCCCACAAACAGTTCTTGTTAGCTCAGAAACTCAGCTTTTATTTTTTAAACGCCAGTTACTAACCTTTCCATAACTGTTGTTTTTTGAGAGGCATTGCACATGTTCATTCCAATGTAGGTGTACATGTGCCACATGCATCCTCACCGGAAGCTTTTTCGTAGAGGTATCTGCTGGGTCGGCTCTGGTCCCCCTGGAGTGGCGCCCTCATGGCGCAGTATATAGGCAACTGCTACCCCCTCTCCAGTTCCTCCTTGTCAGCTACTCCAATAAAGGGGCAAGTGGGTGGGTTTTGAAATGGACATGAGCAACACATCTCGAAGAACAATTATGGAAAGGTTGGTAACCATTTTTAGTTCTTTGAATGCTCGCTCATGTCCATTCCAATGTAGGTGATTCCCAATTTGTGAGTCAGGAGGTAGGATCGGAGTTTAGATTTGACACTGACTGAAGGACTCCTTGTCTAAAAGGCTGCATCACTCCTAGCCTGTTGCATGATGGCATTGTGTGCAGTGAACATGTGGATGAATGACCAGGTTGCCACATTGCAGATGTCTAGAACTGGAACCTGTGCCACAAAAGCCACTGATAAAGCATGTGACAGCGTGGAGTGTGCTATTAGGTGAGGAGGCAATATCTTTGCCAGATCATAGCACGTGTGTATGCATGACGTAATCCATGAGGAGATTCTCTGAGCAGAATCGGTCCCCTTTCATTCTGTCTGCAATTGTGATGAAGAGTTGAATGGTCTTCCAAAATGGTTTGGTCCTCTCTATGTAGAACACCAGGGCACACCTGACATCTAGAGAATGGAGCCTTTTCTCTTTCTTGGTAATATGCGGCTTAGGGTAAAATATCAGGAGAAAAATGTCCTAGCTACTCCTTAGGGAGGAAGGACAGATGTGAGCGAAGTCGCACATCATCCTTAAAGAAGACAGTATATGGCGGTTCAGAGGTAAGGACCCTGATCTCTGAAACCCTCCTAGCTGAAGTAATGGCAACTAAGAAGACTACTTTCCACAAAAGATGTCGTCATAGGCTTGAATGGGGGGCCCATGAGCCTTGACAGCACCAGACTGAGGTCCCAGGGAGGCAGGGGTTGACTCATCTGGGAGTATAAATGCTTCAGCCCCTTCAAAAACTAAGAGCAAACTGGGTTAGAAAATACTTACCGGCCATTTACTGGTGGAGGGAAAGCCAAGATCACGGCCAAGTGAACTCGTATGGATGATACCACAAGGCCTTCAGGTGGAGCAAATAGTCTAGGATAAGAGGCAGGGGTGTCTCATTTGGGAGGACCCCTTTCCGCGATGTCACCACATATGCTGACCTGGTTGACAGCTTCCTGCTACTCATAAGGACGGTCTGCACAAGTGCAGAGTAGCCCTGCTCCATTCAACCATGAAGCTTCCACGCCATCAGATGAAGGCACCTGAGATTTGGGTGGAGGCAGCAACCCGTGCTCCTGTGACATCAGGTCCAGAAGTACTGGGAGGCTGATAGGCTTGTCCGTTGACAGGTGCAGGAGGCTTGAGAACCAATATCGTTGAGGCCATGTCGGGGCTATGAGAATCATCCTCACTTTGCCCCTTCAGACCTTGAGCAACATGCTGTGGATCAGGGCCATCAGAGAGAAGGCATAAAACAGACTCCTTTCCCAGGAAAGTAGAAAAGCATCTGAGAGGGAGCTTGGGTTGTGCCCCAGACATGAGCAGAACTGGGACATTTTCTGTTGAGCCTGGTTGCAAACATGTCTATTTGGGGAAACCCCCACTTTTGGAAAGTGACATTCAAGACGTTAGGGTGAATGGACCACTTGTGATGGCTGACAAAGAATCTGCTCAAGTAGTCCACCAATTTGTTCTGCAAGCCTTGTACGTAAAACACCCCTAGGTGAATGGACTAGGCTAATCCCACCGATACATTGCCTCCCAGTGTAAGTGGGAGGAGCGAGCTCCATCCTGTTTGTTTATATATAACATTGCTGTAGTATTGTCTGTTAGTACAGAGATGCATTTGCCCCGCAGGTGGGACTGAAACACCTGGCACACTAAGCACTTCGCTCTCAAGTCTCTGACATTGATGGTCAGTTTGTCTGGTGATTATAGGCCTTGAGTCCAGGCTCCCCATCCCATGTCTGAGGCATTGGTAACTAGTGACATCAAAGGAACTGGCCTCATGAAGGGGACACTCCTGCACAGTGTCCCAGTCCAGCCACCACTGCAGGGCAAGGATCACCACTGATGGGATTGTAGTTATCTTGTCTAATGGGTAACAGCCTGGTATGTATACTAATGCCAGACAGGACTGGAGGGAACTCAACTTGAGTTGAGCATGTTGCACCAAGTAGGTACAAGAGGCCTTGTGACCTAGAAGTTTCAGGCACTTTCTTGCTGTGGTGATAGGAAAGGTTCTTAGACCATTTATGAGGGCTCCAATGGCTCTAAAAAACTCTCTGGGAATGAGGCTTTGGCCCAGGTCAAGTCATTTCTCTGCACTGGGAGGAACATTGACTTATGCTGGTTTATTCCAGATTCAAGAAAGTGGACTGCATGAGTCTAATGTGCTTTTCCACCGGATCCCTAGAGTGGCCTTTGATCAGCCAATCTTCCAGGTATGGGAACACCTGCACTCCTGCTTTCCTGAGGGAAGCCACCACCACTGCCATGCAGTTTGTAAATACTCACTGAGCTGCCAACAAGCCCAACAGTAGCACTATGAATTGATAATGATTGTGACCTACGATGAATTGGAGGTACCTCCTGTGGACCTCGAATATCACTATATGAAAATATGTACGCTACAAATTGAGGGTTGCATGCCAGTTACCCGGATCTAGGGAAGGCATGATTGAAGATAGGAAGACAGTACAAGACTTCAGTTTCTTCATGAATTTGTTGAGATTTCACAGGTCTAGTAAAGGCTTGAGATCCCCGTTGGACTTCTGGATCAAGAAGTAGCGTGAGTAAAACTCCGTGCCCCTTAGTTCTGTAGGAACCTCCTCCACTGCTCCCACCTTAGTAGTGACTGCACCTTCTGAGTTAGAAGTCTCTCATGAGATGGGTCCCTGAAGAAAGATGGGAAGGGAAGGTGAGGAAGAGATAAACTGTAGGATGTATCCCACTTATACCATGCGGAGCACTCAGTGCTCTGAGGTGACGTTGATCCACGCCTGGTAAAAGTGGGATAAACAGTTTCCAAACATAGGGGTAAGATCCAGCTTTTGGTCTGGTGTGTCATCCCCAAGTGCACCTTCAGAAGATCTATCTAGGGCCCAAAGAATGGTGGGAATGTGTCTTTCTAAAGCCTTTGTTTTGTTACCACCCAAAGTCCTGTCTTTGCTGGTTCTGTGGTGGGTAAAAACAGCCCAAAGGCTGGGGCTTAAGGTGCCTTTGGGATGGGGCCAGAGTGTGGAGGTCCAGAGACTTTAGAGTGGCATGAGAGTCTTTCAAACTATGAAGCCATGTGTCCACTTGATTGGAGAAAAGGGATGTACCCTTAAACAGCAAGTCCTGCACTGTTTGTTGTACTTCATAGGGCACACCTGATGACTGGATCCAAGAACTGCATCTCATCACCATCACTGTGGCCGTGTTGCGGGCTGCCACATCTGCAGCATCCAAGGCAGTGTGGAGGGATGCCTTGGCTATGGCTCTGCCTTCCTCCACCATGCCGTCAACTCTGCACTGGAATCCGATGGTAGAAGTTCCTTAAATTTTGATATGGCCGACCAGGAATTAAAATCATAGCAACTGGAGAGCCTGCTGGTCTGAGAGGAAGTACTGAAGTATGAAGTACTTCTTGATCCACTTTGCCAAGGGTGGGAGAGATGCAGGAGTTTGCCACAGGGCCTTTATGGATTTTGAGAGGTATGGCCACCCTTGCTGATCCACGGGGTGTTAATATGTCCGCCAAAGCCAGGGCTGAGTCCTCAGTCTCCTCCACCTCCAGACCGAGGTTTTGGCCCATCCTCTGTTAAAGCTCCTGTGTGGGTTGCTTACCAGTGTGTTCTTTGGGCAAGTTGCACACTATTAAAAGCCCTGGGATCAAGGCATGCCCTGGGTGGGTTAACCCTATAAAGCGTGGATTCTAAGTACTCTAACTAAGTGCTCAATCTAATTAACTATTTCCACTCTATGAACTGACTATTTACAACTATTTACAGGAAACAACCACTGAGGAATATCACTTGCAAAGCAAGAGACAAACAACATTCCAACTACTGTCACTGATGGAAAGAAGGAACTAAGGGGTCCGTGGGGTGGCAGCTGCCCATATATTGTGCCAGGAGGGTGCCACTCACTCCAGGGGGCACCAGAGCCAATCTGACAGATACCACTAGGGAAAAGCTTCTGGCAATGGTGCACGCAGCGTGTGCATACCTACATTGGAATGGATGTGAGCAAGCACTTGAAAAAATAGTAAGTTTTTAGCCCACATTCTTGTCCAGAAAAGTTTGAAAATGAGAATCCTAAATGCAAAGAAAAAGAACCTCAGATTTATTTTTGTAATATCATGATTTTCAAGCAGTCTCATGAATTTTTGAGACCTGTCTCATGACTTTTGAACGCTTAAGGTTAGCAATACTGCTATCGGCTTCAACGGATGTAGGTGGATTTACACCAGCTGAGGATTTGGCCCGTGACAGCAAAGCCATTCTGGAGAAAAATACTAATTAAATTACTGATTGTTGCTTGTTTTACTTTCAAATTATTTTATAACAATTGTTTGCACTCTGGTTGCATGTCTGATTCCTAGCTTCCATTTTCAGAAACCTATTGCCTGAGCCTGCTCCAGCAGAAAGGTTATGCCACTCCCTTTAATCAGACCCCTGGTAATAGTTGTTGAATCCAAATACAGAACACCGGTGATGTCAAATCTTTATAAAGTACTACTTTCTACGTGTGCACAATATACCTACCACTGCGATTCTGTGATAGCAAGGGCTTATGACTCAGAAAACCCTAGGCCAACTAGCAAACAAACAAGCCCTCTCTTGAGGCAAGGGGATTAAGGCACACTGACAAGGGTAGAGGCAATTTTTGACCTTCTGCTCCTCTCCTGCATCCCTCTCCTCTCGATAGTTGAAATTCAGACATGACCTTTATCTGTTTTTCTCTCATGCACCTGATTTGCGCTCCTCAGCAGATCCAAGGAACAAGTGGAAGTGAGACAGATTCAACAATAAGCACAACTGGGAGTCGACAAGACGAGAGCAACTTTAAAGAGACAGACACCATGTTCTCTAGCAGACGTGCCACTTGAGATTAATAGCAAAGCTCTGAACAAAAGCAGGCAGTAGGGATTTGGTAAAAATTGACCTTTCATACAAATATCACACTGTAGGATCACCTGATGTTGGGAAAACCTTAAGATTGCTTAGTTGTCGTATCAGGAGGAACAACATAGCTTAGTGTCATTTGATTTATAAGTCCTCTCAAATACTAACCTTAGGGTGTCTTCCAAAGTCATTTGGATTTTTGTGGAAGTGCAGTCTGCTTTGTACAACTGCACAGGCCAGTGATGGGGTCATTCACATTCCTGTTCAGCTGACACCTGGGATCAAATTCCTTGCTGGTGCAAGCAAGTGGAATGCCACTGAAATTGATGAAGTTACACCATGCCTGAATTTGATCCAGGCATGCAGCACTCAGTGAGGCTGGCACACTGAAAGTTGTTGACTGTGGTTATTATATTCATTCCCACTGAGACGAAACAAACCAAGCCCCAAACTTCTATGCATTAGTTCTTCAGGCAGGGAAATTAAAGATTTCTTTCCAGTAACAATTCTTAAACTGGAAGCCTTTTGTATCTTATTAACACTGCAGGTCAGATGCTGGTGTATGGCAAGGCAGCTTTCAGCTGTCTGAGGATTCTGGCTATAGAGCCATGACACCTAGCTCCAGGAGGATCCCCTCAGTGCAAGGGGAATGCAGAGCTGGCATGGAGGCTCCTAACACACCCCCTCACCCTATTGCTGGTGTACAGGGCCCAGCTATAGGAAAGGTGATATTATTAGGATGTCACTCTCCTGTACTGATCCCTGGAATTTGTGTCCTGTGCTGCTGCTGACTGATGATGTAAATTAAATCAGCGCTCAGGTTGCACCTTCCCTACCCATTGTGTGGCTGGCACAGGAATTGGCTGTGCTGACTCCATTGGCTGTACACCACTGGGGAGGGCTGTTTCACAAAGGAAATCTCAGCTGCCCATTTATGGCTGGATTCTATTCATGTGAGCGGAACAAAGTGGACAAAACAGACTGGAGAATCTGGTCTGGGATTTTCAGTGACTAGGACCTCATTTGTACTTTTTACCCAGAATCAAAATGGGTCTGAAAATGGTTTTCTGCAAAAAAAAACCAAAAACAAACACAAACAAAAAACCCCAAACCAAACCAAAACAAAAATACACCTTTAAAAGATATGAGATTTAAAAAATATATTTTTTTTTGCAGAATTTTCCTGTTTTTATTTCTTGAAAAACCAAAAACTGAAAATGTGTGGTGTTTAAAACAAAAAACTGAAAAGAATTCAGGTTTTGCTTTTTGAAAAACTGAATTCTTTTGGGTTTCAGTTTTCTCAAGAAAGAACAGAAAATGTCAAACTAAAATTTTTTTCTTGAAATTTTTCATTTAGAGGTGGGCCATTTTTGTCAAAAAAAAAGGTATTAGTGAAAATACATCACCTCCCATCTTATACAACACCCAATGTGAGTACCATTATTATCTCCATTTTACACATGGAGAACTGAGGCACAGAGAGTATGTGACTTGCCGGAGGTTGCATCGGAAGTGTGAAAGAGAGCAGGGAATTTAACCCAGTTCTCCTGCATCCCAGGCTAGTGCCCTAAGCACTGGACCATCTCCCAGTACCATACTGTTCCCTAACACCACCAGTTCAATGTTTGCTCAGAAGGAAGTGTTCCCCGTCCAAACCACAACTTTCTTCAACTCTTCAGTGCTCCTTGGATGTTTGCCATGCAATTACAAAACTTAGCTCACTGTTGCTCCTCTTCTGAAATCAAATGGGAGCCAGACAAAGATGATACAGCTGCAGACATTTAAAGTATTTGTTGAAAATCAGCATACTTCAGCTGAGAACCTCTTTTTAATTTGCTTTCTCTAAAATTCATTAACATTGTCCCATCTCAATGGGCAAAAGTTTTTACTGAGAAACTCTGAGTAATCCAAATGAAGTTAAGGGAATTGCATATGGTGTATATTTGTGCAGTATATGGCCTATTATCTATATTAAGTTGAAAGTAGTAATAGCCGTTAATAATTTTAACATCACTTTTTATAATTTTTCTATGGCTCAGAAAAATTCCTCCTTGAGCACTTTCCCTCCTAATTTCATCAGCCTTCTTTCAAGTCTCTCTTCGCTGCACGGTTAGTAGTTTTGGTGTAATGTAAAACATTTAAAGCTTTTAGTTCCACTAATCTCAGAAATCTTAGTGTCTTAGTTGTGTCTCCACATAAAACATCTTTTTCTTAATGCACTAATTCCACAGGGTTGGCGAGGCATTGCATTCAACCTGCTTGTTTAATTATTATTAATGCAATCTTTTTCATTTTCTTTAATGATTACACATGGGGGTGAAGTTGACTGGCTAAGGAAAAATGAAAATTACACACAATTTGTCTTCCTTTATATTTCTATTGATCAGTCTGCACAATATTATCCATTACCCATTAGTTTTCTATTTGTAGAACACCTTATTTTAGAGCTGTGGTTAGTAAATTGATTTGCTGCTTTAAAGCAGTGGTTTCTGTTTACAACTTGAGAAGTGGGATTAACAAAACATGCTTGCCATTTTGTTTTTGTCAATGATATTTCTCATTAAAGGATTTTTATGGTCAATTTTTTATTTATTGAATTTTCTTTCTGTAACAAAAACAAGATATAATAATGTAGGGTTCAATCCTGCATTCCTGCACACCTAAAACTCCAGTATAGAGCACACTCTAGCATACTGTTCCAACACAGCATGTGCTTAACTGTAAGCATATGACTAGTCCCACTGAAATGGGGAAGACTATTCAAGCATGCGCTTAACTTTAAGTGCATAAGGGCCTTCCTGCATTGAGGCCTAGATGTGTCCTTGGTAAAGTAGTAAGGCCTGTTTCCAAAGGACCAGTGAAGTCGTATGAAAGTCCTCTCTTAACTTCACTGGGTTTTGGACCAGGTTCATGAGATAGAAACAGATCATGGGTCTTTACAGCAAAAACACGGGGTGAGGGGGGGGACACAAAAAAACTCACAAGCCACAAGTATCTGTTTTAATTCACAATTAGGTCATTAGAACACAAACAGAAATGACCTCAGTGCCTACCCTTTCCCAGTCTCATCATCCATCCACACCCCTACTTATTTTTAAAATACAATGACCTTCTGCTCAAGTTGATCAGATACCCAAGTTATCCAGCATCAATATCCCAAGAAGATAAAGGAGGGGGCAATTCTTTATGAAGCATCACAGAAGAGGCCTTTGAGTGCATCAGGGGATAATCTGGTAATTTATCAGATTGTTCAAGCATAATGCATACAAATGATAGTACGGATAAGAAAAACTGCTGTTTTTCTATGAATAGTTTCACATAATACTGCCTTTCCTCTTGAGGGTTGATTAAAATGTAATTTAAATTGTTTCTGTCTTGGAGCTTCATTGTCTATTATCTTGAACCGAGCCTGAGGTTCCCTATCGAGAGGATATTTAACAGCAGAACATTATCTGATCCTCTGACTTCTATTCAGCTGCAGCAAAAATTTCCATATTCCTCAACCAATCATGTTGACTGGGGTAAGATGATGAACATAGGCAATATCTATGCCCCAACGCAGGTGAGCCAATTATTGATTCACGTTTCATACTGCCAAGTTTATTTAGCAGAAAATACTATTGGTCACTATTATTGTCCGTTTCAGTAGACAAAAAATATAACAGCAACCAAAATGAATGAGCTATTGGTTTTATTCATTTTTGGGTTTTGCCTGAAAAAAAAATTAAGCTGACAATGTTTTCTGATTCTAACTATAAATTAGTGCTTCAATTATCTGTCATCTGCAAACTGTAAGTCAAATTTTCAGGTGGTAGTTTTTCTACACTTGTGTGTGTGAAATGAAGTAGATTTTTGTTATGAGAATAGTATCCTTCATATTTTTTGATCCATGTTTAGATCTTTCTTTCTTCTACCCACATGGAAAACCCATGTCGCTTGGCAATAGGCAGAGATTTCCAAAGCAGATCAAGAGGTAACACTATTACTTAATTTAGCAGCATAGCAATGGTGCCAACCCAAAATCTGTAATTTCAAGCTTGATCCCAATCTGATTGTATATCCATGATTTAATTAAAATTGATCATAATGCTGCCAGTGTAGTAAATGAAAACCTTACAGCACAAATCACCAAGATTTGCAATATCAGAGACTGTCTGTTTCTTCTTTCTTCATTCCTGAACAAAGCCAGAGAATCAATCTTTTCACCACAGGTCTGCTCAATCTTTTCACCACAGGTCTTAATATACTATATTTTCATAGACATTTTGTACTGCTAATTGCAAACTAATTACTGAAATTAATCGATATTACTGTTATATATCATAAAAAAATGATACTGATTTCTTAGTCCTAGGTTTCCAATTTTGCTGAGTGTAAGGGTATTTTTGCCCCAAAGTGATTGGGCCAGATTCTGATTTCATTTGTAGCATCATTACACCGGTGGATCTCATTCACTTGAATGGAAGGAGACATGATTTACATTGGTGTAGGTGTGACTGCAAATGAGACACAGAAAGGAGGATTCTAAACTAAACATCATTTAGTGACTCAGACATGAACTCTTCTGAAGCACATGAGAAGAATGGTTATTTCTTTGAGTTGGCTCTGATATCAATTCACACAGTAGAACTAAAAATAACCTGAGACACATTTTCTCATACTTCTCCTCTAGGTATGATTACATTGTTTTCTAGTGTCCCGAGATGTACTCCTGATAACGTGATTCCCTTTTCACTCATCTGATTAAAGAATGGCAGGCACTACCAGAAAGAAGCCAGGCTGATGCCATGTTATTACATCCGAGGCATGGATCATCTCTATGTTTGGTTATAATACGTTCTCATTTTCTTACAGCCAGAAAGAGATGTACATTGAATGTCAAGGCTTTGGGTTGCCGAAAGGTTGGTTTGTGGTGGTTGTAGGGAGGATGTTTCTTGGCCCCATACATGGAAGCACAGAGACATTATTGGGAGTCTGTTCTTAAACTCTGGAAATTTCTGTTAGCAAGACGGATACTATTATCTTTATCATGATTAGCACCCACCAGTCTGTCAGTCAGTTATCATGCCATGCCAAGAAAATAATTGGTTAGAACATAACCAGCAATAAAACCAAATGACAGAGCAGACAGTGGGGAGCATTCATGCTGCCTACATCTTGTGCACCGCACCTTGGAATACAGGCCCATCCCCACGCAACATCTGATGGGATAAGTCAGGTATTCAATCCGGTTACATTCCTGAATATCTTTATTTTCCACTTTAATCTGCCTTTTCCCCCACTTCCTCAATCTCAAGATCCAACTTTACTTAACTAGATACCTCCTCGATTATCCAAAGAAATGGCAAGGGGAGGAGAGCAGATTCCAGTTGCCACTTTGTGCTGATCAGGTGGCACAGAAGAGAGGACAGATTCTAGCCATAAACAGGCTGCAGAGATTTCCTTTGTGAACTTCTTATGGTAGTAAGGATAAGCACATGTGAAAGTGTCTGCAGGATTAGGGGCCCAACATACTACTCAGAGTGAACAAGGGTGGAAATATTGGGCCTTCTAGTTGATTAAAAATATCACTTTTTTTAAAAAAACGGACTGTGTTAAATATTATTACTGTACTTATTTATATTACAAAAGTGTTCAGAGGGCCCAGTCAGGTGCATGGCCCCATTGTATTTACTGAAAATATTTTAAAATAATTTTGTGATATATCAGGGTTTTTTTGTGATTAGGAAGGAATGTCTCATTCAGGATTAAGGAATCTACTGAAAACAATACAGCAATTTCGGGAGAAGACAAATTTGTACAACAAGCCCTTGTATGTGAATTTTGAAGACTTTTATGGAAAGGCCTTTAGTTCTGATACAGAAGCAGTGTTGGGAGAGAAAATGAAAAGAGTGTGCTACAAACAGAAACACATCTCTACAAATGGTACATTAGTATTTATGGTTGACAGGGAAAGTGAAAAGATTAAGCTGAAATACGCATTAAGACAAATAGACTCATTTCACTCAAAACAGAATTGCCCCCAAATCATAGTTAACACTTACAAGGAAAGAGAAATTCAAATAGAAATCAAGGAAGGTTGAAGGAACTCAGCACTTGCAGCATTGGGCCCAATGTTAGAAAGAACATCATTAGGAAAGAGATAATAAGTCAGAAAATATCATATTGCCTCTTTATTAATCCATGGTATTCCCACATCTTGAATACCACATACAGATCTGGTTGCCTCATCTCAAAAAAGATATATTGGAGTTGGAAAAGGTATAGAAAAGGGCAACAAAAATGATTAGGGGTCTGGAACAGCTTCCGTATGAGAAGAGATTAATAAGACTGGGACTATTCAGTTTGGAAAAGAGATGACTAAGCAGGGAATATGACAGAGGTCTATAAAATCATGACTAGCATGGAGAAAGTAAATAAGGACGTGCATTTACTCCTTCTCATAAGACAATAACTAGGGAGTCACCAAATAAAATTATTGGCAGCAGGTTTAAAACAAAGAAAAGGAAGTATTTCTTCACACAGTGCACAGTCAACCTGTGGAACTCCTTGCCAGACGATGTTGTGAAGGCCAAAACTATAACGGGATTCAAAAAGAAGTTTATGGAGGATAGGTCCGTCAATGGCTATTAGCCAGGATGGACAGGAAGGCAAAACCATGATCTGAAGTGTCCCTAGAGTCTGTTTGCCAGAAGCTGGGAATGGGTGACCGAGGATGGATCACTTGATGATTACGTGTTCTGTTCATTCCCTCTGAAGCATCTGACATTGGCTACTCTCGGAAGACAGGATACTGGACTAGATGGACCATTGGTCTGACCCAGTATGGCTGTTCTTATGTTCTTATTTACATACTCCCTCAGCATCCATTTTATGATGTTTCTATTTTAATCTCTTGATTTGAAATTATTTGCTTTGAATTTTTGTATTCTACAGCCAAAGCAGGATTTTAGTCAATCATTTTAGAGCATTCACTGCATTAACTTAAGTTCACCTCAGCACACAGGCAAAAGTATTTGAAGAAAGGTTTCAAGAAGGATTTTGAAAATGTAGTGTCAGTGATTTGGTTCTTCTAACCAAGTCTTCTGAAGTAATTACAACTGAGAACAGGGGGCCTTAAAATCTGATAGTGCTTGAAACCTGAGAAGTAAGCAAACTGAGGAAAAGCTAAGGGGAACTAAATGGATAAATCTTTTTCTGTTGCTTGTAATTACAAGTTTAAAATGGGAAGCTTGACCTCAGAGTTATGTATTCAGAGTTGGTAGAGATGCAGCATTTGGTCTGTCAGACTCTAGCCACCTGAGGCACAGGGCCAGTTTCTGATCTCAGTTTTCTGTGTGCAGTTCTGGAGTAACTCTAATGTCAGTAAATTGCTCTGGATTTATACCAGGGAGAGAAATACCTTTTGCCATGTAACTGCAATCAGAACCTGTCTATAGTCTGCTGGCTCACTTGGAAACATTTGTGATATAATAATGTAGGGCACAGTCAACCACCTGTCCTTTTAAGATTAAGACCTCCTGCAGCACGGTGATTATTTCCCTCCTCCAAAGAAAGATGCATACCAATTCAGCACAGAAGCTCAGGAGAGTCAGAGAACCAGAGGATTCTGGGAGCAAATGGTTGCTGTAAATAAGAACTGGTCAATGCTGTCAGGAGTGATCTAGCCAGAAAGTCTGGACACTGAGTAAAATATGTCCCTTTGATCTCTGCAGCAGGAGCAACTGCATGGATGTATTTGTACGTGTTGGGGTTTTATAAAGGGAAACAGGTACCAGTATAAACACCCAAGAAGTCAAAAAGAGGGGGAACTATCTAGAAAGCAGTTATCCCATTTACAAATGAAGAGAAATGTATAGGCAGAACAAGCTGCTGCTGGGTCGGATGTGAATGTTTAGATGGGAGCTATTGGTACTGGGTTCTATTTTGGAACGTCCAGAAGTTAAAGAAACATTCGGAGCCCTGACACTTCCCCTACCAAAATCCTCAAATTAATCGATGCCTGCAAGATGTGGGACACAAAACAAGCTGTGAAGCTAGCAGTGAAGCATACATCTGACAGTGAGTGACTTTGTGGGTAAAAGTTCTGAAATGCTCTGCATGGTTTTGCCATGCAGCTCCCACTGAGTTCAATAAAAGTCATGTGGCTAAAACCTCATATGTTGCTTTGAAAAAATACCCCATAGGTCTTGAGCAAAAATTGCTTGTTTAAGTACTTGATTATTTTTTTCTCCACTGAGAATAATTAAGATCTTCTAAGTGCACAAACAAAAAGAAGACAGAGGGCTTACTCACCAGATGAATATTTTTTGCAAGTATTCAGAGCTCTTATTATTTGTTCACTTACGTCTCAGATACAGTCGCAAGAGAAATGTATGTGTGTGCGTGCACACAGACACACACAAAGAGACACCTCAAATTGATCAATTTAGGAAACAATTCCAGACAATTGACACACAAAAATCAATGCTGAGGGACTTTAAGGACAGTCATAATTAGGGAAAGATCCATTTATTATGAGCATTATTACAAACTAGCCGCACTTTGACAGAGGCCAGAAAGCACTTTTAAAGAACGATTCTCTTTATACCATAACTGCTATAGTCTGGGCGCTTTCAACTTCCTTTTGTTATCCAAGGGTTACTTCTTTTGCCTGATGAATTCCACTGAATAACACTGAGATCCTGTGAACAAGAACCAGCAATTCCTTTCCTGCAAGATAAACTGGGACAGATTCTCAACTGGTGTAAATTGGCATGACTCAGTTGAAATAAACAGGGTAACATTGTTTTCCACCAGCTGAGGGTCTGGCCTCTAGAGTTTTAAGGCTCCAGGATGGTAAATCAGTGTGGAAGTAACACAATCTAAATGAACTGCATATTAAAAATCAGGATCTAGCTAACCTTTTCTTCCCCCTTGGGGCAGATTTGCATAAGATTGATTAAAATGCAGAATAATGCATGAACTTCATGAGCAGTTTAAAGCTTTACGAAATATCCTAATGCTCTCAGCACCCAGACAGCTAATTTAGAGTTTCTGCCATGGATTAGCTCACAGCCAATCCAAACTCACCTTTCCATTAACCCACACTCTTAGATCAGCAAAGCCTTAACTCGGGGTGAATTCTTTGTCATGCTCACTCATTTGGATTCCAGAGTTAAAGTGCCTGGATTACTGTTCTCCTTTGTTACTTGAGGCCATTTTAAATTATTTGATTAATCTGATGCACGTGCTTGATGAAGAAGAAAATCTTCAATCACATTGGGTTAAGGACTAGCCATCAAGATGTGCTTTAATTGGTGTTGTGTGGGCTCTTACACAAGTTAAGCTATGGTTTCAGACAGACTTCAAAGCGGCAGCTCGCCTTCCTGTATCTGACACTAAAGAATGAGATGTGGGATAGGTGGACTATCATATGGTTCAGAGAGAATCTTCTAAGTTCAATGCAGGGAAAACAAAACAATGCAAATCCTGCTGACATCTAATGCCTGCTTACAGAAGGCATTCAATTAATCAGCGCCTGTGCACCTAAGGGAATATGTTAAATATTGTCTCAGCAGGGATCCAGTAATTTGTTCAGCAGTAATTACAGCTCCCAAACAGTGACAGCAGGGACACTCTTTATCTATCAGTGTGCTAATGTTTGTATGTGACCATAAGTTAAAAGGTCTTGGAGATGGAGAGAAAGCATTTGAGGGACAAAACTTCAAAGTTTGCTCCAATCCTAAATACTGCCATGGGATTTCCATTAAAGTTGACACTTGCCATCTCTCTGTTTTCAAGCTAGGGCCATGCTGAATCTCTCTGTTTCTGAAGAGTGTGATATATCAGTAAACTTCAAAACAATTTGTGCCATAGGCTTGGATTAAGAAAATGCAGTTGGAGAATGTAGGAACTCAGTGAAAAAGAGACTGGTGCTCAGAAATGTTCCAAATTATTGACACAATTACAAACTGATGCCTTTCCCATTTGCTAGCACCCACAAAGAGTGAATCAAAACTAAGCCACAGAAACCTTATTAACAAAAAACTTTTGGGGCAGTTTTGGGGAAAGATGACAAGACAATGGAGACAACTGAATTGTGTTTTTGCCACAGAACTGGTCTCTCTAAGCTACAAGCTGAGGCACATGTGGAGAGATAGGGAAGTTTGTACTACTGCTATAGGTGCTGTACCTGCCTGGAAGATCAACAGACAGTCTGCTTTTCTGGAGTTAACAAATCATCATCTTCCATAAACATTGGATGTATTTAATAGAATGCAAATGAGAGATCTTGGGTAAAGAGTCAAAGCCTTGGGTTCCAAGAGCACTGGTTTAATATTTATTTTGATTTATTATTTTGGTTTTGTTTAAATATAATGTGTCAATTTGTTGTGCATTCTAACCAAATTTCTTTTTGTTAGTCCTACCCGTGTGATACAAAAGGCTTTGTCAAAGAATCTCGTTCTTTGAAATATTAATGTTTTTGCAAGCAAAAAGTTTCCCTTCTATTCACACTCAAAGAAATACATGTACTGTGACACCACAGACATGTTCACCATAGCCAACACTCCACAGTTAGCTGGAATGAACCCTAGATTCTGCAGCACTCAGGTGGAAATTGTGGCAACTGCAGATACATATAAATATATGAATTATTGGACTAAAGATGAAAATGAATAATATAATTAGAGCAGTAGCTCCAGTGTTATTTATTTTGATATTAATTTAATTTTCACTGGCTCCCAATTTCTTGGTATTTTGCAGATCGTCATCTTTATATCTAAACACCCTATTATAATGAAAGGGCCATTCACATTTCACAGCTATTGTTTCAAGCTGTTTGCAGACTCAGGCAGACACCACTGCATCAGTTATACTGAGGTCACATTTTCAAGCTTTTTTCACAACATTGAGGTGAGGGCTATAAACATTTTTTTAAATGAAAGTTTACATTCTGAAGCATGATTTAGTGGCAAAGGGTGAATTTTGTGAGTGTAGAATTTGCTCACTGAAATGCACATTATACAGAAGATAATTACACTCACAGGATTACATGCACTGTGAAACTACAGACAAAAAGATTCATAGCCCTGTCCTTAAAAAAGCACCACTGGCCTCCCTCCATATTCCAGTGAAAATACAGTTAGAAAGAATGGTAGAAGCATGCCTGGAATTAGAACAGAAAACGTAGTTACTTACCAGTAACTGTTGTTCTTCGAGATGTGTTGCTCAGATCCATTCCACTTAGGTGTGTGCGCGCCCTCGTGCACAGCTCTCGGAGAACTTTTCTAGCAGCCCCTGCAGGGGCCGGTCCCAGCGCCCCCTGGAGTCCCGTCCTCATACGGCGGTACATATAGCGCTGCCGGCCCCTCCCCTCCTCAGTCCCTTCTTTCTGCCGACTCCGACAGCGGGGACGGAGGGTGGGTGTGGAATGGATCTGAGCAACACATCTCGAAGAACAACAGTTACTGGTAAGTAACTACGTTTTCTCCTTCGAGTGATTGCTCAGATGCATTCCACTTAGGTGATTAACGAGCCATACCTGGAGGCGGGTAGGAGTCAACGGCGAGCTGCCCTCAGCACGGCCCTGCCGAGACTTGCGCCCTCCCTCGTCTGCCGACACAGTGCGACATGAAAGTGTGCACTGGCGACTCGGCGGTGGCTTTGCAGATGTTGTGCAAAAAGAAGGTACCCACTACGGGTGTGGCCCGGGCACTGGTTGAGGGCACTGTGATGACCTCTGAAAGTGGTGCTTCTCAGCAGCACCGAGCAGTACTTGATGCATGGGGTAGTCTGCGGGGAGACACGCTGGTTACCCTTCCACCTGGATTACCGCTGTAACCAGAGGTTCGCTTCCTGGAACAGCTATGTAAGCCCCATGCAAAGGGATGGGGCTCATTGCGCTTCAGCGAATGTGATCTCCTCACCTCCTCCCCGCCATGTGGTTTGGAAAAACCATGGGGAGGAAATTTATCTTGATTACAATGGAAGGTAGGAACCCATCCTGGGTAGAGAAGCCAGATGTTGGCGAAGTTGGACCTTGTCCTTATAAACTACTGTATAGGGAGGCTCCAAGGTCCCGGCCTTAGCGCCGAAGAATCTTCTTGCCGAGGAGGTAGCCACCCGGGGGGGCTACCTTCTGCGAAAGCATGAGCTGGGGCATAGAGACGTGAGTTCAAAAGGGGGCCCCAAGCATGTCGAGATCCCGACGAGGCACCGGGTCGCGCGCCTGCAGATAACTCACTGCCCTGTTGAGGCAAGTAGCTGATTTGGGGGAGCCAGAACAGAGGCATCCCTTCGAGTAGCTGAAGGGAGGCCAAGACGCGCGACCCGTGGATTTCAATGAGGCCAGGGCTAGGCCTTGGGCTTTAGCTGGAGCAGATACTCCCGGATTGCCTGTGCCAGCAAGTGTCTTGGCAGGCTGCCCCAGAACTCTGTCCACAAGGTGGACCGTATTTACTTAACCCAAAATGCAACCTGTGCGGTGGGTTCCTGCTGCCAAGCAGGGCATGCTGGGCCTGCACCAAGCAGGCCCTCCCTCCTACTGTCATCAGGTCCGGGTGCAACAGGTACCCCAGGTCCTGGGGGAGTTACCAGTCGGGGCGACCGGACGGTCCAGCATCATGCTGAACCAGTCCCGTGTTGATCAGGCTGGAGCAATCAGTAAGACATCCGCCCCGACCAACCTTATCTGCACAGCCGGACACCGTGTCAGGTCAGAGTGGGAGGAGACGCGTACCTGAGAGTACCCGTTTAGTCGATGAGGGATGTTATGGAATCGACACAGCCTCGCTATCCTGGGGCGAGCAGAACCTTGGACACCTTGTGTCCCGGACCAACGCGACAAGGCCCAGTTGGAAAATGCCCCACTTGGGGAGAAATACAGGCATGACCTACGGATGTCACAGCGGGAAAGAGAACCTGCTGAGGCAATTCACCTTGTCGCTCCTGTCCCCCGGGAGGTGAGAGGCAGTTAAGCGGAGAACATGCCTCACCGCGAAAACCAACGGACGGGGGGCTTTCTGCAGAGGATTGGGGAGTGTGCTCCTCCCCTCCTTTGTGCTGATGTGCCGGCGGCTATACCTTGACCGACAGAACCAGTCCCTGAACGGGACACCACGCAAGACCTTCACCAGTGCAGGGAGGCTCGCACGGGTAGGGAATCCATTGGGTGGCTGTTCGGTGCCTATAACAAGGCCACCCACCCTTGAAGCAATCTGTGTCCCAGGTGGCCCAGTGTTGCCATGCATGTGCAAGCCACCAAGTGACCTAATAACTGCAGGCAGTGTCCTAGATGCTGTCGTGGACACTGTTGCAGCTGGGAACCGGCATGGACCATGACCCCGAAACTCGTGCGGGGGCGGGAAGGCTCTGGCCTGGGAAGCGCTCGCTAATGAGTGGTGCAGCCTGCTGCACGTGGAGCAGGAGGAAGAGCGGGCCCCACGGTCTCCCACACTTAGGACCGGGATCTGTCCCAGGCCATCAAGACAATGCAGCAATGGAATATCTGCATACGCCATGACTCAGGTGGGCGGCCCCCACGACTCTGCGTCTGCTAGTCACAGGTAGACATGAACTAAGAGCAGCCAGAAGCCCCCATTCGTGTCCCTACGTACAAAGGATTAGAAGGCCTTGGCCGAGTGCGGTCCCAGAGTCCCTCAGACCATGGAGCTTCACAGTGGTCTGATCAGAAGGAAGACCAACCCATCGTAGGGGAAGCCCTGAGCAATCACTGCCTCTCCTGGGACAGGCCCAAGGATTGCAGCCAGGAACGCCTCATCGTGGCAATGGCGGAGGCTATGATCTCAGCTGCTGAACCAGCAGTATTTCTGAGCATCTAGGGTGCTGCTCCAGCACCACGAATCTCCCATCCAGGACAGCGGTAAAGCCTGTGCCCTGCAATTCGTAACCACCCCAGAGGACTGAAGGATGGTAAACCTGACCTACAGGGTTGTCATGGACAATGAGCTGGGACACGGCACCCTGAATCCAGGGGCCGGGTCTTGAGTAATCAATAGCCCGGCCTTTCGGTCGGGAGATAACACTTCCCCCTGCCATCTTTGAAGTAGAGGCGACGAATGGGGGAGGAGGGAGTGTCCAATAGGGCCTCTTCGCCTCAAGGGTCCAATCGTGGACCCATAGGGCCACCCACATCAGAGCTGCCACCACGAGCCCACTGAAGGCGGCAACCTTGGCCTCCAGTGAGGGGTCACCTTCCTGAGTAGCTCCCAATGCGCCTGAAAACCTTCCGGCGGCGCCACGGAACCCCAGAAGACAGCCCTCCTGGGCAGGATGAGGGGAACTGCCACGGCACATCCCACGGGTGGTCACATCAAAGGAGTGCGCCGTGGTGGGTCTCTCCATGGGATCTGACTCCCTATCCAAAGAGCAGAGACCTTGCCCCGAACTGTAACAGGAGTGCAGACCGCACCCCACTGCACGAGACAGGCAGCCCCAGACCCAACTGGATGGCCATGGGGGCCCACAAGGCTGCCATTGCCTCTGGGGCCAATGCAGGCCGACCGTGCCCCCACAGTGGGAACCCTAGCCACCCCACCTGTGGGCCCTGGCTGTCCCGCATCGCGGGTGCCGTACCTTGCCAGGGGTGTTCCCCCGCCTCCCACGGTGTGGAGGACAGCAAGAACCGCCTCCCCCGCCCCAAGCGGTGAGGATGGGAGACGTGTTCTGGGGAGCTCCTGGCACTGACGTGCTGCCCTGCACCGAGGGCCCCGCAGTGTCGCTCACCCCTTGGTGATCGGGTCCAGCGCCGCCCCGATCCCCGCAGTGCTGAGCCTGCCACGAGCACCCTTGGCTGTGGTCTCTGCTTAGCAACCGGGGTCCGCACCCCCTCTGCGTGGGTGGACCCCACTTTGCTGAGGCGGGAACCCCCAGCGCCCCCAGGCCCCACGCCCGTCCCAGAGGGGGGGGTGGGGGGAAAGATGCTTCTGAGCTGAGCCCTGCAGAGGCACAGGCATCTCTCTTTTTTTTTTTTGCAGCTGCTGCTGCCGGCTTCTCTCCTCACTCCGAGCTGTCACTCGGCAGCGGGAGGAGGGGACCCACAGCCCCGCCTTCAGCGGAGCTGCACTGGGACCCGCACCACACCTGGAGGGCGGGGGGGGGTGAAAGGAGGGAGGGGAGACACCCGACCCTCGGTAAGGCACCGGGTCTCGCTCCGCTCAGAGAGGAGCGGACCCCCTAGCCTCGAACGCTGCAGCGGCCCCTCCCCTGACGCTGCCCCTCGGTGCCGGGGAAGGGGACCTTGCAGCGCAGCCCCCAGTGGAGCGGCACTGGGTCCCAAGCTCTGGCGGCACCGGGTGTTGCCCCGCGGTGCCAGGAGGGAACCCCAGAGCAGCGCCTCCGGTGCATCAGCACCGGGACCCGTGCCGAGTCTCGGTGCCGGGGGAGGGATGACCCTCCAAGCCCCGCAGCTGCCGCGGGTCCCACGCCCCGCCTCGGAGCGGGGGCGGACCCTTCAGCCGGAGTCCAGCAGCGGCACCGGGTCTCGGCGCCTGAGGAGGGGAGACCCTGCAGCTCCCCGTCATGCAGCAGCACCGGGTCCCGCACCCTGCCTCGATAAGGGGCGGACCCCTCGGTGCCGAGACCAGCAACGGCACCGGGTCTCAGGCTGCGTCTCGGAGCGGGGGCGGATCCTCCAGAGCTAAGCCCTGCAGGCACCGGGTCTCACGCTGCGCCCCGGTGTCGGGAGAGGAGGGGGGGCGGTCACGGCACGGGGTCCTGCCGTGGCCGACCCCATGGTGCCGAGACCAGAAACTGCACCGTGTCTCGCTCTGCACCTCAGAGCGGGGCAGACCCTCCCGCACCGAGCCCTGCAGGCACCAGGTCCCATGCTGTGCCTCGGTGCCGGGGGCAGGGAGGGGGGGCGGCCTCGGGTCCTGTCGGTGCCGACCCCTCGGTGCCGATACCAGCAACAGCACCGGGTCTCGCACTGCGCCTTGGAGCGGGCGCCTCGGTGCCGGGAGGGGGGGGGCACGGCACCAGGTCCTGTCGATGCCGACCCTTCGGTGCCGAGACCTCAACGGTGACCGGGAGACCTCCGGTGGCCGAGTCTTTTCCTCGGTGCCGAGGACTCTCCCTCGGCTCTGGGTGCTCCACGGCAACCGAGGTCCTGCTGGCGACCACTCAGTGCCGGGTCCGTCCTGGGGGAGCGTCCAGCTCAACCCCGTTGCCGTCCAGCGGGAGATTGCTTCCCCGTACCGGGGGTCTCCACCGCTCTTCGGGGGAACCCAACGCGGGCTTGCCCCGGGGCACCAGCCCCTTCTCCCTCGGCGGAGGGAGGGGGGGAACGGAGGGGGCGTAAGCAGGCCGACAAGGCTCTGCTGCCACAAGCCTCCGGTGCCGACGGCGTTGGCAGGGGCACTCTCCCACTCCCAGGAGTCGGGATTGGCACCCTGCATGGGGATGCAGGCTCCGGAGAAAGCTCGACAGGCCGTGGCTGGTGCATCCCCGCCCTCGACCCTGCCCATGCCCACGGTGCAGGGGAGTGTCCGCGCTCCACGCGCTGCTCCTCTTCGGCACCAGGGGTGCTCCTCGGTGCCGAGCCAAGCCTGGCACCGGCAGGGAACGGCTCGACGGTGCCGCTTCCCCTCCCCCCCCACGCTCCCGGGGGGGGAGGGGAGCAGGAGGGGCGTGTCCTAAGCCCATGTGGCCAGGACATGCGGACTCCATTAAAAAAGCCTTCAGCCTCACTCCCCTTTTCTGAGAGTCCAGGGCTTGAAGGACTTACAATTACAGTGCTGTTCCCCCAAGCACCTTAAGCAACGGTCATGGGGGTCGCTGACGGAAACCTTTCCGCCGCCAGCACAGGGTTTAAACCTAGGCGAGCCCGGCATAGCCCGAAGGCTCCTATATCTATACTAAAAACTAACTAACTATAACTAACTCAGTTCAGGGGAACTGCTAACTAACTACTCACTTTTACAGGAAAGAAAAAACCTGTGGAGAGCAGGGGTAGTTCTCAACCGGCCGTCACGGGCGGAAAGAAGGAACTGAGGAGGGGAGGGGCCGGCAGCGCTATATGTACCGCCGTATGAGGGCGGGACTCCAGGGGGCGCTGAGACCGGCCCCTGCAGGGGCTGCTAGAAAAGTTCTCCGGAGAGCTGTGCACGAGGGCGCGCACACACCTAAGTGGAATGCATCTGAGCAATCACTCGAAGGAGAATGATAATTGCAGGGGAAATTAATTTGCAGCAAGATTCATGATGGAAGGTTATCGTGTAAGAGTATCAACTTAAGTTTTCAAGACTGAAGAATTTACACTGCACAAAATGCAGAACATCTTCCCAAGCCTTTTAAAAACTGTTAAGTGGAGGCTCATCCTGTTCAAATCTTAGTATACAGTTAACCACAGTGTTATTGTAGCTGTGTTGGTCCCAGGCTACTGGACCAAATTCTGTTGGTGAAAGAGAGAAATTTTCGAGCTTACACAGAAGAAGAACCAAAGTTGGACCAATAAAAGATATTACCTCACCCACGCTTTGTATCTCTGATACACAGTAAAAGGAAATAGAAATGTTTTTCTGGCCCCTGTACTTTGAGCACGGTTCAAGTCACTCCTGTAGTCACATGACACATGGGCCAGATCCTCAGTTGTTGTACATTGATATAGCTCCACGGATTTCAAAGGATTAACACCAATTTGAACCAGCCAAGGATCTAGCCCAGTTCTTTAGGCCCAGATTCTGCAAAACACTCAAGCAAGTACTTAACTGTAAGTATATGTTTTGAAGTATTGTAGCCAATAAGACCTAAGCACTACTGAATTGGGGCCTGCTGGCTGAAGGTCAAGATTTTCAAAAGTGGTTGCACATAATCAGGCTCCTAAATCTATAGTTAGGCACCTAAATAATTGCCCAGTTTCCAACTGTGCTGAACAACCAGCAGCTCCCACTGTCTTCAGTCCTCTTTCTGCTCCTTCTCACTTTGGGTTTAGATGATCATGGCACTAGCAGTACTTTGTAACTGATCTAAATATTTAGTGGTGTGTCATTATCAGAAGCAAAAACCGTTTCTACGTTACTACTCATTGATGAATTAATATGGTACAACTGTACACAGAACAACTAAAAACGTAGACTTTGATGACTACAGAAGTTACACAATAGTCATGTTTAGCCTATAGAACCATATTCTTCAAGCAGAGCTAATACCTACCTAATCACTTATAAGTGTCAATTCAATTAGTTATTTGTCAAAATGCCATTTCTTAGGGTTGTGATCAAATTACAGTTACTGAGTAGCATAATCATCACTCCTGTTTTCTTTTTAACAACACATGCAATATTTTCTTAAACACACTACACAGAGGGAGGCAGAAGTATAGATTTGTGAATCATAAAGAGAAGGAATCAAAGAAAGAATTTATGCTGAGGCAAAGGAAATCCTCACTAGCTAATTTGCTTGACAGAAACAAGATCCAGGATGATGAAAATCATTTGGATCATGGAAAGATTTGTGTATTGAGGAAGATTGAAAAGCCTGGGGCTGTTTAGTTTAGAGACGACACGAACAGAACAGGATGTGAGCGATGCATACACAATAACAAATGGTACAATAAAGGCAAATCTAACACTCACATCTATCCTGTGTCAAAATACAAGAATAAAAGGCCATCCAACGAAATTGAAAGGCAGCAAATATAAACTGAATAAAGGAAATAGTAGTGTACCCAATGTTCCATTAGACTGTGGAACTCTTTGCTACAAGATATCACTGTGGGCAACAGTTTGGCAAGATTCAAACAACAATCAGACATCATGTAGATAAACAGAACACCCATAGTTAAAAATTGAATAAATGATATAAACCCTCATGTTCAGGGCATGAATCAATCAGTAACTGAAACTAATCCCATGGACAGGATATTTAATTGTTCATTGTGGTGTTTCTTACATATTCTTCTGAAGTAGCTGGTCAAAAACAGAAGACCAGACTACATGGACATTAGTCTGATCTGGTATGACAATTCCTATGTTCTTGTGAAATGAGAGCTATTTCCCCTATTGTTTTTTTTAAACCCGATCTAAGCACGATCAGCCTTTAATGATGCGTTTTTTAGAGCATCCATTAAAACTAATGAATGTAAGTGATGGAAGAAAGTGCAATCAGAATGGACGAAGAACTAAGCATAAGGGGTGGTAAATCAAACAACACTGCTTGACACTTTTCATTCAATACAACATGGGCAGTAATGAGGGAAAATCCGGTGCAATAATGTTCTCCAAATAAAAAGACTAGATGTAGAGCCACTTGTGATAACAGAAAACCAGAATTTGGGAGAGAGGAGATGCACCTTTCCTTGTTATAACAGTAATTGCTAATGTCTTGATTAAGATTCAAAGGGTCACGTATGTGCACTCTTTACTTACTATCTCCCCTGTATCTGCTTGCGGCTCCTATCTCCTGGCTAGAACTAGTCAAGAAAATTTGAATATAAACATGGCTCAGTGAAAAAGAGGGGAAAATACTTTTTTCAAACATTTTCATGAAAAATCCATCACAATTTTTTTAACCAGTTCTAAAGCTGGTAGAAAAAATTTGAATTATGAAATTTTTCAGCCAAAAAAGGGGACATGTTTTTTCACCAATTTCCCCCCTATTTTTAACCACCTCTATTCCTGACCCATTGTGCAATCTGAGGCTACATTTCCCATCCTGTCCTTTATCCAAAACTTTCTTGTGCACTTAATATATTGAGAGATCAATATTTTATTAGAGCCATGTGAGATTGAAAATTCCCTGCATGGTAAGCAAGTCCTCGTTCTTTAAAAATAGTAACATATAAAGAATCTCTCTGTGATGCCAAATGCAGGGAGATTTAACAGAAAGTCAGTGGATAAACATCTAACAAAAAACCAAATGACTATAATAGCTGTCCACAGCAGGGCCTGCCTGCACCATGGATATTATTTCATCTGATCTCACAAGCTAAGTATGGTTTGGTCTAGTGAACACTCAGATGGAAAACTTTAAAGAAAAATGTAGGTTTTGAGTACTGGTGGCAGTGGTGCTGGTTATTCATTAGGTGGCACTCTTTCTGTATCAAAAGCAAATCAATGCCACAGCATGGTGACAGAGGTGACAGAGCTTCTGGAGCGGCTATCTTTTGGATGGGATACAACAGAGAGGGTCTGACCACAGCACTATTTGCAAGTATAGGCAAATGGGTCTGTCAGTTTCCAAAAGTAATAATCAATTAATAATATACCATTGTTTGGGGTTCAGTAGCTCTCTCACACTAACTGTTTTCTCTCTCTAAATCCCTTGAGGCATAGGTAATACAGTGATTAGTGTGCTATCAATACTTAAGACAGATAAATAATGGGATCTCCAAATGCTTTGGACACCCTGTTTAGAAGAATCAATCAATTACATACAACAGGGAAGATTTCAGCTTTCTAGTAGGTCCTACATTTTACCTTAAACAAAAGAGCCGTATGCAAGATATTTACTGCATTTTCATGATAGTGCTTTCAAATAATGACCATAATTTAAATTTTACAACATGAAGTACAATGTGACAAACCAAGCCACTGTTCCCATGTGGAGAGGGAAAGGGCATGTTCTAGCTGGAAATGTTGAAGTTCAGAAATTGTACTGAATTTTAAGACAAGTATGCAGCACTCACACACAGATAAACCGTAACTCAAATGCCAATACAGTCAGAAACAGCTCTCCCTGCCCATTTCATTATAAGGACCATTATAAGGACCATTATAAGGACCATTCAATAATGTACATAAAAATCCCATCCGTTTATTCAAAACAATAAAGGTGCGATACTGCAACCCATATCCACATGTTTCATTGACTTCAATGTGACTAATCATATAGGGCAATAGAATCATAGAAGATTAGGGTTGGAAGGGACCTCAGGAGGTCATCTAGTCCAACCCCCTGCTCAAAGCAGGACCAACTAACTCAACCCAGCCAGGGTTTTGTCAAGCTGGGCCTTGAAAACCTCTTAAGAATTGAGATTTCACCGCCTCCCTGGATAACCCATTCCAGTGCTTCACCACACTCCTAGTGAAAAAGTTTTTCTTAATACCCAACCTAGACCTCCCCCACTGCAACTTGAGACCATTGCTCCTTGTTCTGTCATCTGCCACTGAGAACAGCTGAGCACAATAATATTGTGGTAAGAGCAATGTAGATAAAAGGTTGGGCAGAACCAAGGGGGAGCATCAAAAAGCATCTGTAATCACTCCATCAACTTCCTACCCTCTTTTGGTTAAGTTGTTCCACAGGAGCAGCATCTGTGTGGTAGACCCTATGCTCTCCTTATCACACGGCTTGTAAATTTTGGATTCCCCTTACGCCAACTGCAGGAGATGTGTGCATGTGAAAGAATCCCCACTCCCTCTCTCATTACATGTCATGTAAGGAGGAGGCACAGTCTTGCCTATAATGACTATAATATCCTGTGACCAAGGATGGCAAAATTAGATACTAAAATTAGGAATGATGGCAATCAATTGATCAGTCACAAAGCTCTCAGCTGCATCTGACAGTCACAACAGGTGTTTTATGACCCTACCTTTAAGGTTCACTGTAGTTGCAATCCCATTCAGCACTCACTGCTGTGATCTTGAACATATTGTCCTAATTTTTTTCCTAGGGAAGTGGGTGAGAGGAGACAGGGTCCCATCAATTTCAAAGGGAGCTACATCCCCACGCACTGCATAATGCAGGGTATCTGACTCTCCTGAGTCTAGCCTCAACAACAAAAAACAGGGACAGTTGTGGAAATGACTATGATGAAGCTGAAAGCAATGTTACATGTTTGTTTTACTTGTAAGCGTTACCAGGACAAGTGACAAAAATCAAACTAATCCAGTGATACTCAAGAGCCACAAGTGGCTCTTTAACGTGTCTCCCAAAGTTTTTTGCTTCACATAATATTAAAACACTGTCTGATTTAATTATTAACCAATCTAAGTTATTAACCAATCAGGATGCTTTTACTACACTATTAACCAATTGTAGAATACTTGGTCAGCCATTCTGCTGTGAGCACAAGATACATAAATTATTATTTATATGTAAAAATGGTAAATGAAACAATGGATTCACGCTACTGTGGATCTGTTGGGTAATGATGATCGCTAATTTGGCTCCTGAACCACTGAGGTCTGAGTATCATGGGACTAATCGACTACGTGGAACAATTACATGTTAAAAAGAAAAGTGGTCAGAAATTATGCAAAATACTTACAATTGAAAGGTTTCTTTTTTTCAATTTCCATTAGCATAACACACATCCTGTCTTCTAGCCAACAGGCAACACCACCGAGACATTCTAATTACAGGTGCCTGAACAATAACATAGGCATTGACTCTGCACGGTGTGCTGTTATTCCCCTTCACAGAACAGTTGGGGGTTCCTCTACAAGAGAGATCAATGTCCTTGCAAACTGTTTTTTCCCCCCCAGTGATAATTCGATGTATCTGCTGTACAATCAGCCAAAGAATTGATTCCAGTTTATTCA
This sequence comes from Mesoclemmys tuberculata, assembly GCA_007922155.1. Classification (NCBI taxonomy): domain Eukaryota; kingdom Metazoa; phylum Chordata; order Testudines; family Chelidae; genus Mesoclemmys; species Mesoclemmys tuberculata. Next base: position 71,503,327 of record ML675603.1, on the reverse strand, counting down.
CATTTTCAGAGAGCTGCTGCCCTACCGTTTGTCAAAAGCAGCCCTCTTTAGAATTGCTTTATTTGAAGTCATCAGCCTCCCTCCCCTAAATCTCCTGTGTGGGCCTCATTTTGATGAGTCTCTTTGGCATTTTCAAGCTGAAGAATCATATTTTTGTCCCCGTTGCTGAAGACCAGCTGGTCTCCTGGTGGGAACAAGACCTGGTGCTTAACTCGGGCCAACAAACACATTCATTATTAATAACTAGAAGCTTGATTCTGTCACACTCACTGAAGCAGAGCAGCTGCCCAGTGGCACAACTCAGCTTAACTAAGGGTGGCAAAATTAGCCCCACAATAAATAAATAACTAAATAATAATAAAAAACCTTCTAAGTACATCAGGACTGCAAATTTAGGCCCAGACCCTACTCTGAGCAGGCTCCAAAAAGGCTCTGTGCAGAGCAGCTTGTAGGATCTAGGTCTTGACTTGAGCTAGTAACTTTTTGCTATCTGTGCTGCAGCACCATTCCACAGCTGTTCCTCCGCCAAATTCCATATTGAATCTTCTGATGTCGAATGGATGGTGAAGGTGCATTTAGACTGTAAGCTCTTCATAGCAAAGACTGGCTATTATTCTGTGTCTGTACAGCACCTAGCACAACAGAATCCCAATCTCAGTTGGCCTCTAGGTGCTACTATAATAATTTTGCCAGGTATATGTGGCACATTAGGCAGCAGTAAAGCAGTTCAGGCAGGGGTCAGCAGGGGGAAAATTCAGGTGGCAAGCAATTAAAATAATAACCAGAGCCTTATGTATACTGTAATTATGAGGCTGTGAAAAAAGCCATATAAATGCCTTTTTAAGAAGTAGTTGCTTAATTATGTTTCATCAAAAGATTTCATTTTAGTTATTGTGGTTGCAAAGAAACCTTTTCAAATGTGAACTGATTAATAAGATAAGCTCTGAGAAGGATGTGTTCTGCCTCACTCGCTTCACAGTCGTGTTAATGCTAAATAAAATGTCTGTATTTTAAACTACTGATTTAAGCAGCAAGATCAAGCTTACTGTGCTTTTTCACTAGCAAATGTGTAGTTGGTTGCTGGGAAAGGTTACTGAGGTTTGGGCTACACTTACCTGCGCAATTCGGCGGCAGACAACAGGAGTTACGCAAAGTACGCAAAGAACTTGTGTAACTCCCATCGACTGCTGTGCTTCTCTTCTGCGCACCGTCTTCACTGCGATGCGCCACTTGCAGGGGTGGATTAATAACATCGCTTTCTGGATCGACTGAGCGGGTCTTCACTGACTGCTCAGTCGATCCAGATAAGTCGATCTGATGGCGGCGACTTTGCCACCGTCAGTATAGACATAGCCTGAAGTGGGAAATGAGGAAGCCAACCCCTCCTCATTCCCCACCTCAGTAACCCTTACATCCAGAGGAATATAATACCAGTCCTTGACTGAGAAGCCATGGTATATCAAGCGTGGGAAATATGATGTGGGAACATCAATGAGGTAACATATGTGGAGAACATTGGGCAGAGGGGAGGACAGACTAAATGTCCTACACGTTCTTTTCCATGTCCAGTATCTTTACACACACTACTGCTAACAAAAGAGCACAGAATTATTATATGAGTATTAAAATTAGAAAAAATATCCCCTCCCAAACACATACATAATGTACCCTAGCAGCCAGCCTTGGTCCAGCCAGAATGAAAACCTAATCGTTCTAGGTTCTTATGCTACACCCATCACATTCCCTTCATTAGAAGACTTGTGTCTCAGTGTTCTGTACGTGTGCATGGGAAAAACTATAGAACTCACTGCTGATATGATAAGCAAATCCATGCCCATATATTTAACATATATATTTAACGTATTTATCTTCACAACAACCCTTTCAGGTAGAGAAGCATTTTTACAGATGGGGGAATGGGGATGTAAAGAGTAAATAAAGTGACTTGTGCAAGGTTACACAGCATGTCCATGGGAAAGAAAAGATTGAACTCAGGTCTCCAAGTCAATGCTTCAATCATAACAGTATTATGTTTCAGCCAAAAGACTATCCTGTCTTCTGATGTTAAAAGTATACAATAGGCAACAGCCTGCTGGGTGAACAAGTGTGAGATGCAAAGAGCTGCAATGTAGACAGAACATTTGAAACATACAGTCCCTCTCTCAAGCACAAAGATTGGCACAATAAGAAAAACCCAAGAAGGTTAAAAATGCTCACTGTTAATTAAGGGGAATATTTCAATGTTTGCTTCTTGCCTGCACACAAACACCAAATCAGGCTTTTCAGAGTCAGCTTCTCACAGTGAAAATGAGAGAGGTAGGATGTTAATGAAAGCATTTCATTATGTCAGCTACCTACAGAGTGCTTTGGAATTACTTTATCATATGTAGCCAGATTTCTAACAAGGTCAGTAAGTAACGAGCAGGGGTAAAGGTACATTAAAAAACAAACAAACCCCCATGCACAATTCATGGGATATTTTTGGAATATGACTATGACAACCAATGCTGTCAAACTAAAGGTGTACAGATACCACAGATACTATACTTTAACTGTAGTATACACACCCGGGTGATTCTTCTTCTGAATAGAAAGTATGAACTGCTTTTCCACTTCACAACCTCCGAGTGCTTACGCAGAAACGACAGGGGACGTCTGCCTCCCCAGCAGTTAAACTCCTTGAAGAAGCACTATATATTTTTCTGGGGTGAAGAAATTAAAGCAATTGATAAGAGAGATGAAGATCTTATAATTATGGCATTAGACTAGGCCTCAGGAGATTTAGGGTCAATCCTGGTCGGTCACACATTGCCTGTGTGATCTTAGGCAAGCTAATCTCTTGTTGCCTCAATTCTCCATCTGTAAAATGGGGATAATAAATTCTCTCCTTCTTCCTCCCTTTGTCTGGTTAGATTGTAAACTCTTTGGGATCAAAGACACTCTCATACTAAATGAACGTACAGGGCTTAGCACAATGGGCCCCAGTCTTGTGTAGGGCCTCTAGTCACTATCAGAATACTACTATTAGTATAATAATGATACACCATAAAGATTCCCCCATCTTTTGTGCCTTTCATCCTGGGTGCAGGATGTCACCCTTAAGACTTTAATTCTATCAAAGGACCAAGTCGCTGCTATATTAGCTGGTTTCTTGTTCTCCTCCTCTCTTTCAAAAAAAATGCTAGTGATTTTTGTGTGTGCGCTTATGAAAGATGTTGTTGGATTGACAGCCCTGGAGACAAAACATCAGCAGTGCATGTTTTCCCATACTGTTCCACTAGTGGGGCAAGAGCATAAACCCTGTTAGAGAAAGATCTTGGAGACCCGGAACTCTCCAACAGCCAATCAGGGAGCAACACATCAAAGAGTTGGCTGGTCAACCCACCCCTTTAGCTGCCTCCAACCACTTTGTTGTACTTACCTGTACAAAGGTCAGTGACAGAGGAGTTGGCAATTATGTGTGTTGCCCTAGGGGCTATCTGCGTTGCTTGAAACTGATATTGTTTATTCATGTTGCTTAGTGGCTGGCAAGAGGTTCAATCATCCCACCCCCCAGACTGTAGAGCTATGAGAATTTTTTTAATTTCTTTCATGGGGCGTCAACTGTGTGCTATCTGTTAAAGCTTTAAAGGAAATGAGTTCTTGAGGCGCACTCTGCAACCCTGAAACCAGAGGCTGATGATCCAGTGATCACCACCCTCAACACTGTGATTCTTCAAAGTTTCTCTGATTACCTGTAAACACGGTGGTGTGAAACCACAATGGTAACTTGGGGCGTTTCCTATGACGTGCTGAGTGCTCTCAATCCTCATTGACTTGGACGCTGAGAGCTTTCAGCATCTTCCAGGAGGTCCTTAAGACCTCTCATAATCAGGACCTCCAGTGATCTCCACAATAGGGACTACACAGAATGAAAAACGTGGAAGAAAAGCCAAGAATTGCCAACAAACAGAGGTTCTATACTCATTCTCTTTCCACTGTTATTCCATTAAATGTTTTGCATAGATTTACTTCTGTCTAATTGACATAAATTTATCTGCCAGGGAAAGGAAAATACTTAACAAGCACTTTGATAAATATATGGACAACAGGATTCAGGGAAAGAAATAGCTCAGATTAAAATCAGCCGCATCTTTTCACCAAATCTTGGCCAGAACCAAATCCAAGCATGATAAAGTTGCATTTATTTTGAACCAAATGTGAGCTGAAGCCTCAAAATTTGGATCAGGGCTCATCGAAAACCCAAACTTACCAGGGACCTCATGAAAGACTGTTCTTCTGAAGGTTCCAGAGCAAAGACCTACAATCTTTATTCAAACCCTACCCAGGCAAAATTTCCACTAATTCTTCAAAATTCTGGACTGTCACCCATTATGAATCAAAGAGGCCTACTTAAAATACAGGTTTTGTAGGTACTGGTCTACCCTGTACTGAAATGTTAAGGAGGGAATGCCACCCAGGGGTTAGATCAGGGAACTTGGGATCAAAATTCCAGTGTTATATTCCTGGCTCTGCCACTAACTTCCTGCAGGACTTGGGAAAATAACACACTTTTTCTCTCTGTGTTTGAGTTCCCCAACTGCAAAATGGATACAGTACCCACCTCAAAGAGTAGTAATATGCTTTGTTTCTTTCTGTCTTAGGTATTTATAAGGCACCAATCACAGTAATAGTAGCTTGGGGCAATTAATTTTGAATCTCATAATGAGGTATACATTGTTCAATTCATGTTTGTAAAGTGCTATGAGATCCTCAAATGAAAGAAAGATGCAAGGCATTATTTATTATTAGCTGTATTATTGCAGTAACACTCATTATGAATTACAGTAGATGTTCATAGACCTGTTCAGGGCAAAGCTGAGGGGTTATTTTTCATTTTTTCTCAAGCAAACGAAGCACATTAGTATAAAAAAATCAGTAACCTACATCAAGACTTCAGCCATCTGTGCACTGTTATCAATCAGTCTTGTGCTTAGCGGCTAGAGGTGCATATGGGTTATTATATGGCTGTGCACTATTGTGCCTGCCACCTGTCCTTGATCCTGGCATGCCCAGCTAGTTTCCTGGGCTCTGTCTCACCACCATTACTTCCCACCTTAGCTTTTGCACTCACTGCAGGTCTTGTTTCAGCTCAGATTTGGAGGAAGCATGTATTTGACAGAGACTTTGCCTGGGTTTAATTAGCCTGGTGGGATATAGTTGTGCTATCCACTCTCTCAGATACAATGCTGCATTATTTATGTCACAGGGAATATGTGGAAAAGCACATCTGGTGCCTGAGGGCTCGATCCTGCACCATTGAAGTCAATGGGAGTTTTGTCATTGATCTCAATGAAAGCGGGATTGGACTCTACTCCTCTATTTGATGCTGGGCTCCTCAGCACAAATGTGCTGCTTTTATACTTCACTTGCCTCCAGTTTTTGGAGTATCCATAGAGAGGAGTCCAGACAGATTTGGCCCTTACAGTGTTGATCTTAGAGTTTTATGTAGATAAGGAATTTCTTCACAGGGTCAGGAGAATCTGTCCTTTCCTGAACCATGTCCAAAATATATTTTCATTTTCCATACACTCATCTCGTCTCCATTTCATGTATTGTTGTTGCTGTCATTGCATCATAATCACCTGTCCTGTACCAACAATTTTAATTAACCATTATATAGTCTCAGAAGAGTAATTTCAATGCCTTTGTCTCTTCATTGTGCCCTCTGTATTTCCTTCCAACCTGGAGCTTCCATTCACTTGTTTAAGATAAGCATTTGTACTAGCGATTGCCAGCTGAGATGTTGTCACAGTGAACTGAATATAAATTGCTTTTGTGGGCAATTCCATGGGTGGTATCAATCTCTTGAGAAAATTTGCAGAATTTTCTTTACAATCTGATTAATTATTGTTCAAAACCCTATTAAATAAAATTAAAGGAATGGAAATTGCAGGTGCTCCCTGGCTGCAAGCTGTGTTTTTAAGTATTGTAACCTGAACATAAATTAAAAACAATATAAGAGAGGTCCTCAAGATACTGTTATAGATCAGAATAAAGTTCCTCAAAAACAGACCATTTGGTCTATCAGGGGCCATTGCGAACATCATTCATATTAAAGCTGAGCTAGTGAATAACGCTGCTGAGCTGCAGAGAGTACTGTACAAATGCCTCAGCAACAGTGATCTCTTCAAGGTTTCCATTTGGTTACATGTCATCCCGCAATGTGTACAGAAGAACACTCTCATGATGTGGAGACTAGCTACTTGGGAGATAGCAAAGCATCCTCCTTACGAGAGGGCGGTGGAAGAACTGGTCAGATATTTGTCAAAATTTTGAGGGATTCTGTGATAGTTTTCAAATACATTATTTGCAGTGTATTTTATCCCCATTATTCACCAGGCTTATAAAGCTGGCCAGATACTTCACAGATATATGGGTTGGGGGCCATCTTTCTACTCTATATTTGTACAGGCCTAGCACAGTGGGGCTCCGATCCTGACAGAGGCCTATGGGTGTCACAGTAACACAAATAACAATATAAAGAGTATCACAATATTTTTCTAACCAAACATTCACTGATAATTGTTTTCATATCATGTATCTGGCTGTGGTTGGTGGGTACATATTGGATGCAGCAGCCTGAATCAGTTATGGATAATTCTGCACATTTCCATCTTTTTTCCCCATTTGAACAATTCTACTATGTTACTATGGTAACTACTAATGCCAAGATTCTCTACAAATGAAAAGGGAGGAGGGAAGGGGAAAGTAACCACAAGACTGATGCAGTTCATATGAAAACCTGCCCTAGAGGCAACTTTTTAGTAATCTACAAAGCCTGATGTATGTACCGCTTGGTAATAACTGTGTGTAAATAATACCTATATGTCAAACATGTTGAAATATCTGTGTGTTACACCATGGATAACTGGATTAAGTATTGGAATACAAATAAATGAATATTTTAAAATAACTGAATGTGCAGCTATTGCAGCAAAATGTAGGAAGCTATAAGATATAGATTTCCTTCTAGATACAGGGCTCTCAATGCATAACTCTTATAATTTTACATAAGAGACATCATAGATGACCTTACCACGAAAATGAGAATATATTCTTGGATAAGAACATAAGAACACCCACATTGGGTCAGACCAATGGTCCATCTAGACCATCGTCCAGCCTTTCCACAGCAGCCAATGCCAGATGCTTTAGAAAGAATGAAGAGAACAAGGCAATTTTGAGTTATCCATTCTGTGTTGTCTACTCCCAGCTTCTGGCAGTCAGTGGTTTAGGGACACCCAGAGTACAGGGTTGTGTCCCTGACCATCTTGGCTAATAGCCACTGATGGACCTATCCTTCATGAACTTATCTTATTCTTCTTTGAACCCACTTGTACTTCTGGCCTTCACAACATCCTTTGGCAACAAGTTCTACATGTTGACTCCGTGTTGTGTGAAGAAGTATTTCCTTATAATTGTTTTATATCTGCTGTCTATTAATTTTATTGAGTGACCCCTTGTTCTTGTGTTATGTAAAGGGGTAAATAACACTTCCTTATTCACTTTCTCCAGACCATTCATTATTTTATAGACCTCTATCATATCCCCTCCCCCTTAGTCATCTCTAACAGTCCCAATATTTTTAATCTTTCCTCAGATGGAAGTTGTTCCATACCCCTAATAATTTTTGTTGCCCTTCTCTGTGTTTTTCCAAATCTTATATATATGAGAGGGGGCCACCAGAATTGCATGCAATATTCAAGGTGTGGGCATACCACAGATTTATATAGTGGCATTATGATATTTTCTGTCTTATTTTCTATCCCTTTCCTAATGGTTCCTAACACTATGTTAGTTTTTTTTTTTGACTACCGCTGCACATGGAGCAGATGTTTTCAGAGAACTATCCCCAGTGATTCCAAGATCTCTTTCTTGAGTGGTAACAGCTAATTTAGACTCCATCATTTTGTATGAATAGTTGGGATTATGTTTTTCACTGTGCATTACTTTGCATTTAGCAACACTGAATTTCATCTGCCATTTTGTTGCCCAGCCACCCAGTTTTGTGTGATCCCTTTGTAACTCTTCAGAATCAGCTCTGGACTTAACTATCTTGAGTAATGTTGTATCATCTGCAAACTTTGCCACCTCACCATTTACCTCTTTTCCCAGATCATTTATGAATATGTTGAACAGCACTGGTCCTAGGACAGATCCTTGGGGAACTCCGCTATTTACCTCTCTCTACTGTGAAAACTGACCATTTATTCCTATCCTTTAACCAGTTACTGATCTATGAAAGGACCTTCTTTCTTATCCCATAACTGATTACTTTGCTTAAGAGTCTTTGATGAAGGACCTTGTAAAAGGCTTTCTAAAAGCCCAAGTATACTATATCGACTGGATCCCCCTTGTCCACATGCTTGTTGACTCCCTCAGAAAATTCTAATAAATTGTTGAGGCATGATTTCCTTTTACAAAAGTCGTGTTGACTCTACCCCATCATATCATTTTCATCTATGTGTCTGATAATTCTGTTCTTTACTATAGTCTCAACCAATTTGCCTGGTAATGAAGTTAAATTTAGCAGCTTGTAATGGCCAGTATCACCTCTGGAGCCTTTTTAAAAAAATCAGTGTTACATTACCTATCCTCCAGTCATGTAGTACAGAGGCTGATTTAAAAGACAGGCTATATACCATTTGTAGTTCTGCAATTTCATATCAGAGCTCCTTCAGAATTCTTGGGTGAATAACATCTGGTTCTGATTACTTATTACTGTTTACTTTATTGATTTATTCCAAAACCTCCTCTATTGACACCTCATTCTGGGACAAGTCCTCAGATTTGTCACCTAAAAAGAATAAATCAGATGTGGAAATCTCTCTTACATCCTCTGCAGTTAAGACAATGCAAAGAATTAAGTTACCTTCTCTCCAATGGACTTGTTTTCTTTGAGTGTTTCTTTAGCACTTTGCTCATGCAGTGGCCCCAATGACTGTTTGGCAGGCTTCCTGCTCCTGATGTCCTTAAAAGTTTTGCTGTTAGTTTTTGTGTCTTTTGCTAGTTCTTCAAATTCTGTTTTGGTCTACCTAATTATATCTCTGCCTCCTGTCCTGAGATGACACGCACCTAGTCAACATGGGGATACTTGAAATCACTCATTATTACTGGGTTTTCTGTTTTTGTAGCCTCTCTAATGTCCTTGAGCATTTCACAATCACTGTCACCATCCTGGATCAGGTAGTCAGTAGTATATCCTTATGGCTATATTCTGATTATTCAAGCATGGAATTTCTATCCACAGAAATTGTAGGGCACATTTTGGTTCATTTAAGATTTTTACTATTTTTGACTCTGTGCTTTTGTGACACTGGTAAACCAGGTGGGAGCTCATGCCAATCCCTATGCCTGAGTGGAACACTGACAAATGCACAGTTGGAATCAATCTGGCTTGTGTGTTAGGGTTGTTAAAATAGATATTAATTTTTTTAAATGTGCTTAGTGTTTAGATTTATTGAATCTAAGTTGCTGCATGTATTAATCTCACTTATAACACCTGCATCCCATATTGTATGGTAATACTTAAGCATTGGTATTATAAGTCTCTGTGACTGTAAATAAAGATACAGGGGAGAGACATTAACTAGCGTAAAGTGATCTCTAACAGAAGTGTGACATCGTGGCAAACAAGGAGAGCCCATTAACACCAGACAACTATTGTACAATGTTAAAGAAGACAAAAGACTTTGTTGATTGCTCTCCCCCCTGAATTACGCAAGTGAATTCCTCCCATCAGCTGAGTTTGCAGATCAAAGTGTAAGGGAGGAAGGGAATAAAAATCCCTAACAAGAAAGAACTGTACCTCTATGCTGCTTGGACTCTATGTGGCAAAATTTCTAGGCATAAGCAAAGGAACCCTTGCTGCTTACCCCATGCTAGTCATAAAGGACATATAGAGCTTGTTAATTACAGAAGTAATTACAAATAAGTACTTTGCCTCGGTCTTTAATAAGACTAGTGAGGAGTTTA
>ML675603.1:71433122-71488310 GCA_007922155.1 Mesoclemmys tuberculata | reverse complement strand
CATATTGGTCCCTTCTGACCTATGAGTCTATGAGTCTATGAGAAGCTTCTATTACCAAGATTATATGCCAGGAATCTGGTTCCATTCTGGTTTAGGTACAGCCCATCCTTCCTGTATAGGCTCCTCCTTTCCCAAAAGGCTCCCCAATTCCTAACAAACATAAATCCCTTCTACCAATACCACCATCTCATCCACACATTGAGATCCTGCTGCTCTGCCCATCAAACTGGCCTTGCACGTGGAACTGGAAGAATTTCAGAGAATGTTAGGTCCTGGACTTCTATCTCTTACCTAGCAGCCTAAATTTGGCCTCCAGGACTTCTCTCCTCCCTTTCCCTATGATATTGTTAGCTACATGTACCATGACCACTAGCTCCGCCCCAGCAGCATGTCTATCAAGATGAGCTGAGAGGTCTGCAACCTTTGCACTTGGCAGGCAATTCACCATGCAGATCTCCCAGTTATCACAAACCCAACTATCTATAGTTCTAATAATCAATTCCCCCCATTACTTTTACCTGTTTCTTCCTAGTAACTGGAGTACCCTTCCCCAGAAGAGTATCCTCAGTGTGAGAGGATACTGTGATGACATCTGGAAAGAGGGTCCCAACTATGCGATTGTTTCCTTCTGCTCCAGCTTGATGCTCTCCTTCCCTAAAACTTTCATCCTCCGCAACACCACAGAAGCTGTCAGACTGTCAGTGGGACCACTCTATTGTGTCTCAAAGTCTCATCTATGTATCTCTGCCCTCCTTAATGCCTCCAGTTCAGCCACTCTGATTTCAAGAGCCTATACTCGGTCTCTGAGGGATATGAGTTGCTTGCACCAAATGCAAACATATGCCACCTGTCCATGAGGCAGGAAATCCTATATCTTGCATCAGTGAGATAAACTGGATAGGCTGGATAATGGCCAGAAATATTGCTTGAGTGGTTCACTGTGAAGGATATTAGAGTTTAGGAGAGTATGAAATCCCCATGCATCATTTGGAATTCTCTCAAATACTCAAGTATACAATAATTTGAATCTTCTGTTATATGAACGTAATGAGTAGGAAGACAGTTTTCCATCAGAAAGGTAACTGCACAGATTCTTTTAAAATAAATTGTAGAAACAGATTCACAGAAGGGTTAATATTATTAATGTTAGAGAATCTCTGCTACAGCAGATGATTTTGTATATGAACATTGCAAAAGAGGTACTTATAAGTCCCTGATTTATGTCTTCATTAAAACATTTGTCCTTCAAACCAATACCAAAATTTATTAGAATTAACAGGGGCTTAAAACAGAAATATGTATGATACATTAATGCAGTTTTGAGATTATATATATATATAAATAAAAATACTACTGGGATGCTTCACTTTCTTGGAAAAAAGAAGTGATACTGTACACCACAATAATACATCATGCCAGTGTGTTCTGGAAGGTGACTGTGACAATACAGGTATCTAAAGCTCAAGTGACTTCCAAAAAAGTGCCCCCATAATTCATTTAAGAACGACAGTAGCTGCTGTACATTTTTCCTGGCTTAAGGAGGAACTATGAGTTCAGTTTATCATGCATTTCAAGCATTATTCCAGGGTGCTTGAGTCAACACAGCTTGTGCCTTTTTACATAAAAGAAACAATCAATTTCACAACAGAGTTTATGTCTGTTCTACACCTTTGCAAGGATTTATTATATAGAATACAAGAATTTTGCCTGGTTGGATGTAGAAATAGTTACAGACAACTATTTAGATAAGGCTAGTTCAACTGGAAGGAATGAGAGTGGGCAAAAGACGTCAGTAACTTTTGGGCACTAAAATAGCAACAGAAAGAAAGGTAGGAAAGGTCAAAGAAAAATAACCCAAAGAAAACCCATAATCAAAACTCAAAAAAGGACCTATATGGAACCTTTTCTGATATTCAGAAAAGTTAATTTAACTTTTTATCCCAATTTTTAAAAAACTTTTGTGCACATCTGTGCTTCCTGGCCCGAGCCAGGACTGGAAATGCCAATATACCACAATCCTTTTAATATTTCTGGCATGGCCAGAAGGGGAAAGTTTAGTCAACCTCCCAGATAGACTATTCCTATGAGATTTTAGCCTCATTTTTCAGGCCCATGTGCTTCACATACACACCTGGGGTCACATTTTACTCTGACTTCAGCTGCTCAAAGCTCATTTACTTCAATGCAGTTTCACAAGGTACCAGACACTGTGCCAGCAGAATGGCTCTGCATGGCTGGACCATCTTCACTCACTTAGACACTGCAACTCAGTGTAATAAGGACAGACTTTTATCTTTTGTGTAAAAATGTTTGGAGCAAATACTCAGTGAAGGAGTCCACGGTACCACTTCTGTAATTATTAAATAAAGGCCTGATTCTCCTCTCATTCACACAAGTTTTACACTAGTGTAACCGCACTGATCTGAGGGGCATCCCTCCTGAATCTCACCCATGTAGGTCCCAATGGCCAGATTTTCAGAGGGGCCCACACCTGGGACTGGATTTTCAAGAGAGCTCAGCATATTGGGTGCTGAGCGCTTCTGAAAATCCTGCCCTTCTTTAGGTGCCTAGATGGGAGCTGAGTTCCTTTGAAAACCTGACCTTCATTGTGGATGTCAAGCATTTGAAAATCTGGCCATAACAGTGAGGAATCAAATATTAGTGGGGTGAGCTAGTGATTCATAGTGAAAAATGCTAAAGGATGAGATTGCCTGACCCCAGGGGCCTTTTCTAACTCTATCATCTTTGATTTTAAATTACCACTCACCATTCCCCTGGGAAATACACCTCTCCCAGGTAACTGTTGCACATTCCCATTACTGCAGGAACTCCTGAACCCAAAATTAGATGGTTATTGAACACACACCAGCTTCTCCTTCACTGCCTCTATTTCTTTTCTACAAAGCATGGTGTATGTTTTGTCATGGTATAAGTTTCCAAAATGAAGAGAAGGTTTTGCCATAAACAGAATCAAAAGAGGCAATTTTTCATTTTGTGGGAAGGACCGTTCTCAGTGTTCTCCACTTCTGGTTGCTAGGCACCCTCAACTGCAGGAAGGCTGATTGAGCTCTATTATAAAAATTCACCAGTTTGTAAACTCGTCTAGCTTCCTCCCATCCCCCCAGATTTATTAAAATTTCAATAGCTAAAGATCTTCTGATTTACAGCAATTTTTAGAGTAATGATTAGAGTGTTCAAAATCCATGAGCAAAGAGAATGTAAAAACTGTGCAAAAATATACTGCTCTCCAAAGAAACATTAATAATACATCTGTAGCTACTGAGACCTGCTATATACTGGTGGAGATGGGGTTTGGATGTAATACGTTCACAATCACTGCAGATAAGTCATGTCAATAAATTCTTCATGATATATCTTAATCTCCTCAAGCTCTCTGATTGGTTAGAACTGCTCTGATGATTAGTCAATGACTCTGTAACCAGCTTCTTATTTGCCCGCCATTGTCATCTGAGGTCAAAACAACTGATATCTTTACACACCTGACAACACACAACCACTTTGCCATGGGCTTATTATTAACAGGGAGCATAAATGGCAACCTCAACTAACATTTAAAAATATTAACAGAAACCTGCAAAAAAGAAAAACTGAAACACTTTAAAAGCTGATCTGTACCCCCAATTTTACTTCACAGAGCAGTTCCAAACTATTCATTTCATTTCTACAGTCTGCTTAGCAATAATGTTGAAATATCAGTAGCAGCTGGAACTTTCCACAGTAACCTTCATATACCTTTCCTCTGAATAGATTTAAAAAACAAGCAGTCTCTTGTGAATAAGGCTGCCGTCACAAACTCATGCAGATTAAACCTTTGTATCACACTCCAAATTAAACCTTTGTATCACACACACACACGCTGCGAAGAAGAACAGGGACAGTCAATGACAACATGGTTTCAGCAAGAGCAATAACAGTTTGAAGGTTAAGCTGACCATGCAAGGCCTCTCCCTCTGTCCATGGGTCTGAAGGTGCCCTCTCTCTTGAATCCCCCTCAATTCATGGAGCTGAAAGGTCTTACACCTGCCCACTACACACATACACACACACACACATACACATTTTCTGCACTAGAGGAATTGATGACCTGAAAACTCCACAAGGTGACCCTCACAAAGTTTCAAGTCCCTCTGGTCTCAGAAGAGGGCAAATCCAGCATGAACAACTGATCGTTTTGCCCGTCTCTGCTTAATTTGAGATTAACCAGCCTGCACCCTATAAACCAGTGGGTGTATATGAGTAAGCATGCTGGGATGGGTGTTGGTAGCCTCAGAATCAAACCCAATTCCTTTTCAATTTTGCGCTTGGATTCATGAAGATGTCATTTTATGTAGTGCTATAAAAATAACCCAGCTGTTGCACAAAACAAACATCTGGAGGAAGAAAAGGAATTCTTCTCAAATATCTCCCATTCTCTGGCATTTTGTTAGCAGTCACCCATGGGTGCCAGCAATATTCAGTCTTGGAGGACAAATTCGTTTGAGGATTAAATAGATTATTCAGCCAGGAAATTTAATTTTAGAAGATAAATATTAGCAGCCAGATTGCTTTTTTCATCCATTTTTCACACTTGTTGTAATAATCTGAATATTTCTAAAAATATAACCAGAAGGGTGGCATAACCAATGCCTGTTAATAGAAAAATAATTGGCTTAAATGAGCTACACATTCATATGCACAGAAAATAAATGGCTCAACAATTCTTTTGAGTCTCACACTATTTTTAGCAATCTGGTATTTATTACTAATAATTAGAGTTATTTATTAAGTGCTGTCAGTGTGCACAGCACTGGACAATGCGCCAAAATAAAGATAGCACTGACCCAAAGGGTTTACATCATAACAGACAGATACAGAAGCAAAGCATGCTGGAAAACCCAGAGGCAAGAATAATGTAGTTACTGGCCTACAGGTCATAAGCATAATTTTTTCGGGCCCAGTACAAACTTGTAATATGGGCCTCCTCCCACACATACCACAATCCCTCATCCCATACATACAATCTCATGAGCTATGAAAAATGTTTGAATTCTGAAATTAATGTTAACTTAATCTACATTTCTGAAAAATGGCCCCCTTTGTTATTTTTGTTTAACATAACACCCAGCCTGAGAGTCCTACAAGTTTGCTGACTATTTTGTAACTTTTTGGTCATTATAAAGATATTACATCCTGTCAATGTCTTAATTTTTTTATTCTAATGGACCAATGTGACTGCAAACATTTTATAATTCGCCCAATTAACTTTAAAGCTTTATTTTTCTGGCCTTTTTCATTGCAAAATCTTGAATTAGCCCCCCCAAAGTCAATTTCTCTTGCAAGTTCACGCTCAATAGACAAGGTAGCTAGGTGGCTTAACCGTTCTTGCCCCATTGTAGAACGCCTGCAGTTTTTGATGAGTGCTAGCTTGCTGAAACCTCTTTCAGCTTCTGCCACAGTCACTGGCAGTGCAAAAAATCTGTAGGGCTATGCACACTTTACTGAAAAATAGTTGCAGTTGTTTTTTGTAAATCTCATTTAATAAGATAAATGGAGGGTAGTTCATATTTTTTCCAAAAGTAGACTTGAAGATTTTTTTCAGTTGCTCTTCCCACCAGCTGTCCCCTCCCTCCTACCTATGCACAAAGCATTCTGGGACTGGTAGTTCTTGATATGATAGACCACATCACAGAGAGAAGCAGAAATCTCTCTGTCTCAGTCTCAGACTACAAGTCCTAGTTTAATGGCACAAGCACACACTCTATTCTAGAGAAGGGCCTGGGCTGGGCCAATAGGCCCGGCAACTCACTGTCCAGAATGTTGCTTAAGACTGCTCTAACACTGCGCCTCATTGGCTCCAGCAAATCTCACAATATCTGGACAATAGATACATCGATACAGGGAAATACGTTTCTATAAAACTCCTCAGGCATGATCTACAATTTAGCCTCAATATTTTCCTCATGGTAATGGCGGTTCCAGCCTGGGCTGAACCCCCCAGGGTCTCCAGGCTTTAGTAAAATGTACCCTCCACCCCCTACCCCCCCCAAATGTGGGGGCCCTGCTGGCCTAACTTCTCGCTTGCACTAGAGTCACAGGATGATCAGCCTACAGAGATCCTCTGGTGCTGTAAAGCTACTAAAATGGCTTCTACACATTATCTCCTCCATGCTACCAGTGTAGGAGATAAGGCAGGGAAAAGAGGCATGCTCAGGATTCCTTTAATCCTGACAATCCCTGACTGATGTACGACACACCATGGGTCACAGTAACAGTTAGTATAATATAGAGCAACCCTCAGGCTGTTCTACTTTACATCATGGGACTAGCCTGATGCACAGCAGGCCATAGGAGTGGGAGGAAAACATATGTGACTTAAAGTACCTTTGCACACACCCATTTTGAATTATGCTGTGCTCTCTTTGGTCACAACTGAGGATCTGAGCTAGGTAAGAACTATTCAATAGTGCAATGTTGAATTCTTGCTAACAGGAAAAATTACACTGTCTGATAATGGTACAGTGTGGCCCACTGGATGGTGTGGGACCACCACCTGAGGTCTGGGGGCTCTGGAAATTGTGACTGTCTCTTAGCTTCCAGCTAAGAGGCCTGCATATTTTAAGTAGGTCACACACAAAATATGTTCAAGTGGGAGGGCTCTGAAGAACCACGCTGCCAAATGTTATAACTAACTTCAGCAGAATAGCAGCAACATCACACAATGGGGACAAAGGCCAACACAGGTACCTCTAATCCAGTGGGCAATCCAGTGGTAGAATGAAGCTCTCGACAGCCCAAGATCTTTTCCTCCCGGCTAGTTTTGTTTTCAAACAAGAACTCTAACAGAAGAGCAAATCAGCTCAAAGCTGAAGCTTTTGCAGCTTTCCTCAGCTGAGAAGGGAGAGGGCACAACTTTCTTCTTTAGTAGCCCTTCCTGGCTTCTATCTACCACACTAGCAAATATCTCACGCTGCGTGCACTCCTGTCTTATGTCCCTGCCTAAGGTCATGTTTACTCTGAGTCATGGGCCCTGTGACTACAGCTCCCATGTGGAACAGGTGCATTGGAATGCATGAATACAACCCAAGGCCGAACAGGTTCTCCGTTACCATACCTTGTAGGTTCTCTCTCATTCTCAGGGGGTCACTGCAGTAGGCAACCCAGCAAATGTCCACCATTATTATCCCAAAGATCAGCTCACTCTCACGGATCAGTCCCTGAGCCTTTTGTTTCCCTAAGTGACTGACTGTGCTTCCTGTGTTGCTGTGCTACCACTCGTCTCCCCCAGTACAGACTTTGTTCTAATATCTGTCTGTTTGTGCAGACTCTAACGTGAGTAACGTTATGCTTCACATCCCCAGTGAAAGGGGCAGATCCCAGAGCAGGGATTTGACAGGAGGCTCTCAGGCATGCATAGGCCTTAGTCAGAAAAACAGCACTGCCTTCTCAAAATGGGAGAATAAAACAGCTTTGAAGTATGTGAAATGGCGCTGGTTGCTGTAAGGAAACAGGGCAGCTACAACCCAGCTTGCTCCTGCAGCGAGAAGGCACAAAATGAGAGATAATTGCCCCGTTCTACTGCCAACGCAGGGACCATCAGTTCAAGAGGTCTGAAACAAACTCCTCTCTTACCATGTGCTGCTGCATGAGGCTCCAAAATGACTCTCTTTATGCAAACCAGTGGTGTAAGCGATTTGCCCTGGAAGTATACGCTTACTGTTGCCCATTTATCAGGTGCCGTCACTGTTTGTGATCTTCATCTTCCCTCTTCTCTTTGACATCTTAATGATGATGTCTGTATGTTAATTGTTAATGCCCTCAGCAACGGGAAGCTGTGATACCGTAATGAACTTGCCACCACTTCAGGCAGCTCTGACATCTAGTGCTTCAGAACATACTGCAAAATCATCACTCTCTTTCCCGTGGGATGCTGACTTCCAGAAGCAAGGCCTTTTTCAAATGCATAAAGAATCAGAAACTGAATAGTGAAGCACTGACAGATTCTCACGCCTGCAAGTGGAGTCCAGCTGGCGCAAACCCTCAGGATATACGAGATAAACTTATGACTTGGCTAGAAACCATGCTGGGTTTCATGCAATTTACAGCAAAAGCAGCGTGTCTACTATTCCATGGTTCATTCTGAAAGCAACAGTAAGATGGGAGATGGAAGTACACACATTTTAAACCTCTTTTAAGTACTTTTGCAATGATTCATAACTAGAAAAGACACGCGCTATCATGCTGCTTAGTCTAATACTCTTCAGGTCCGAGAGAGAGCCAGTTGCTTGTGCACTTGGCTAGCAATGTGGGAGACCCTCAGGTTGAAAGCTGCAATGAGATGGAGTCTACTGAATGGTCTAAAAATTTCCACAGTAGATTTGAACAAATTTGCCTTTGCATGCAGGGCAGCCTTAACCTTGTCATACAGTTAGATAGCATTTTTATTGACTACCGCAGCACTTTGAAAGATATTTATCTGCTGTAGCAATGCATGATACGAATGGCATTATAATGGAGAAGAATGAATGAATGAATCAACCTACTTGTTTTAGCAGGTATTTTCAGGGGATTTGACTCTTTACTATGAGGCAGACCCAATTCTCCAACCCACAGGGTCCAAATAACTCCCATTGACACTGTTATTGTACCCAGTAGACACCCTCACTCTTTGTATCTGTTCCTCTCTCTCTCATTTTGTACTGTGGTCTCCTACAGAAGCTGGAGAGCATCGTTCATGGTAAACAGGCTCAGATATATAATTCAGTAAGGGGAAGCAGTATAGGAGATGTGTCCCGTGAGACTAAAATATCTTCATCTCTCATGGAAGTTCAGGAACTGAATAAAACTGCCCTTTTCCCTAAACAGCAATTCAGACATGAGACCTGTCTCATGGCCACATGCCCTTAAAATTAAGAACCGAATTGTGACATCCTGTAAGACTGCAGTAGAGCAGTAACAGGACGTATAATGTCCCCTTGATCCCCTGCAATTGCTACCCAGACCATGGGCACATACATGGTGGGGAGAGGTCAGCCTCCATGGGCCATTATGCCCTCCCCCTCACATATGGGACAGAGAAGGTGCAGAGCACTGGCTCCATTTCTCCAGTGCACCAGCCAACATGGCTTCACCAGTGCACGAGGGAGCAAACACTGTGCCAGACAGAGGGCTGGCACAGGGCAGATACCATTCATCCCTGAGCAATGGGGGAACCAGGACACAGATTGTGACTGTATCAAAATCTGCTTCCTGGGCTGCTTTTGTGGTGGCATAAGAAAGACAACATGATGCCAGATATGGAGCTTATGAAAAAACCATGGCTGAGGCCTAAAGAAGCATGCAGTGCTTTCAATTAGGTGAAACAGCACCAGACAGACACCCCGGGTTTTCTTTCATAAAATTCTAGATTGCAGGCTAAACTAACTGTTGAGTTTGAGATGGAATCTAAATTAATTAGTGAGCGTTTGTGCAGTGCTCTGAATAAGTATTTATTACCACTGTTATGGACTGTGAGTTTGCATTCCCATTCATGCCCTTTCTTAGCTTAAAGCTTGGTGGTATTATTATACTCTGATTAGTCATTATTTCATGTTCTCTGGCATAAGAATGCAGTTCAGTAACAGAGTCTGGTATGGCAGATTTTTTGTTTAAGGGCCAAACTTTCAAAGGTACTTAAGCACCTAGAGATGAAGATAGGTGCTTAATGGGCTCTTCAAAAGTACCAGAGCAAGTTAGGTGCCTAGCTCCTATTCATTTCAATGGGAGTTAGGTGCCTAATCTGTTTAGGTACTTTTGAAATTCTCACTACACGTCTAGCTGCATCTTTAGGTACCTAAATACTTTTGAAAATCTGGCCCTAAATCCTACCATTGCCACTGGGAATCACTCTGGGCATCTAAGCCAGTGATCTGGCATGGGCAAAAATGGTGCTTAAAAGAACCATCCTGACATCCTAGTGCAGAATGGCTCAGGGCAGGTCTGGTGGGAAAACATGGTATGTACCTTTGAAAATCAGAGTGGTGAGCTCCCTCGCTAGCATGTGCTATACACTGTAACATATTGATTTTGGTGTGGGTCTGGCTGCCTAACTATCAGACTACACCCTCTTCCAGCTGTGGTTCTCTTCCCCTCCCTACATGGAAGGATGAGACTTCCTGATTTGTTCTTCCCTTGCACCAAACCACCACTGTGCTTTTGGCTCTAAGCTACTGGAGAACACACAATTTAAAAGAAAAACACACCACAAACAGCTAAACTGAATGTAGATGGGTACAATCCCAAATTCAGCAAGGTACTTATACACACACTTGACTTCAGGTATGTGTTTGGCTCCATCGTACACAAAAATCAGTCCAATGTACTGATTAGGAAAGGGAACAGCTTTATTTGAGTTAAGGCTCGTCTTCACTATGTCGCTAGGTTGATATAAAGTTATGTTACGGAAATAAGTAATGTAACCTAAGTCGACATACCTTACATTGACTTGCCAGTATCTTCACTATGCTATGTTGATAGGAGATGCTCTCCCATCAACATAGCTTCTGCGCTCATTTAGGTGGATTACAGCAGTTGATGGGAGTGCTCTCCCATCAACTTGGCGCATCTTCACCAGACCCACTAAATTGATGCTGCTGTATCGATGGCAGCGGCGTCGATTTAGTGCGGTAGTGAAGACAAGCCCCTAGAAAGTAACCCACAGCATGTGTTAGCAATTTATCTACATGTGGGGATTTGTAGTTTTTTGTTCTCTTTAATGTGACCCATGTCACGTGTGTTTAATTATCTTGCTGAATTGGAACTACAATTAGACTAGAACATATAGCTAAAATGCTTCTCTACAATTCCTGTTGCTTATATTGGAGTGGATAAGTGATCTACCATACAGATCAGAGAGGAGACTTCCAAATGTATAATAATTAGGGATAAAAAGGAGATTGTGGGAACATAATGGATGCTTCCAGTGACCGCTCTGGACTGCACGTGGTTTATATTTATTTGTTCTAAATTATTTCCAGTCTTCAGTTAGCTACAGAAGAGGGATTTTCTTCAATACAGCTATAGTGATAGTCTATCTCAAATATTGGGAATATCAGCATGGTGTCAAAAGATATAACAAAACAACAAAAAGAAGAATAGTTTCAAAGGCACTGTAAAAACAAATTCTGTTTAACATGTGAAAATACTATCCAGACTAACTACAAAGACATGTGAATTATATTGTTATTATGACAAAGGCAAATGGACATATACTGTACACGTCATTTTTGAAGTTACACGAGGGGGAGGGGGGAAGAGAGCTGATAATGTATGGTAAATGTCTAAAAATGAACTATTATTTCTTCATGCCCTGCAGCAACATGACCCTAAGGGATGATTAGGTATCATGTACAGTAAATGCCAAAGTCTGTGTTGCCATAAGAATTTTCCTACCACACATCACTGATCCTACTACAATGCCCTGATCCAGCAAAGCATTTAGGCACATGCTTAACTCTACCACATGAGTAGTCCAATTGATTCTAATGGAACTAGTCATATATTTAGGTGCTTTGCCAGATCAGGGCTTGATTGCTGTTTTATTGAACAACACACTAAGTGCAAGCAACCAATGTTTTCGGATTTGGATGGAAACAAAGGAGGCATCAGAACACAAACAATGTTTGAAAGGGTGTTTATATTTTATAACGTATTGACAAAGCATTGTTCATTGCTTGAGGACTTTGGGTAAAATCCTGGTCCTATTAAAGTTAACGGGAGCTTTGCCATCGACCTCAGTATATCTATGCTGTGATAAAAGGCCCAAGGCAAGGCCACAGCTGGCCCGGGTCATCTGAATCTGGCTCGTGGGGCTAGGAGTTAACGATCAGACTCCAGCTGAAGCCCAGGTTCTGAGACCCTCCGAGGGGGAGGGGCTCAGAGCCCAGTTCCAACTCGAACCCAAATAGCTACACTGCAATTTTATAGCCCAGAAGGCTGAGTCCAGGAAGCCTGAGTCAGCTGGCCCAGGCACTGAGATTTGGTGCTGCGGGTTTTTTAATACATCTACACTGCGACTCAATAGGGCCAGGATTTCACCCATTGTTTCCAGGCTTGAGCCTGCCTACCAGCATCATTTCCTCCTCCACTTGGCCTGATATTGTGTCTCAAAGACACACACACGAGCACAGAACCTGTTCAGTCATTGCTACTGAAGTCTGACTTCTAGCAGTGAAAATAAATGGGCCTTAAAAAAAAAAAAAAAAAAAAAGGTGGGGTACAAAATCAAACCCCTGCCTGTTTCGCTCTCACTCTAAAATCTCTGTTTGACAAGGCTTGCGGGAAACCCTAAATCTGAAACAGAAGATGAGGCAGATTTATCGTGGTGTAAAGGGGATTGTTTTATGATCAAAACATAGATATTTCAGAAGAGAGAATGAAAAGAATATTAGGGATTCATTTCTGATTTATCAAACAATTTAATAAGAGTGCAGGAAGTTTTGAAACAAAATCTTTGCTGTAGTTTCTGATTTGGGTAAAAATATATATTTTTAAATATTTCTCAGTTTTTAGTCTGATAGACTCTGAAGTTAACAAAATCTCCCACTTCTGGTGAGTGAATGCTTGGAAACTATGAATACTCAGAGGCTATGAGTGTTCTCATTAATTTAAAAAAATCTTCAGGGTTCTTATATAAACAATGTCACTATCAGCATGAAAGTGAAGATGCTTTATTCAAAGAACACTATCAAATGTTGCGTGTAAATTCAAAATTGCCTGTCTGCTGACAGAAAGAGCCAATATCACAATGCAACTGTCTATTGTCTTGTAATCCCAAATTCACTGTCACAGATTTAAACTACAGTCTGCAAATCCATAGCCTTGAGCCATATTCTAATGTCAAACCTATGTTTTACATCTCTGTATGTTTCCAAAAAGCTGCAAGAATAGTGGAGTGATTTTCACAATAGGTCAGTGGTTTGGGAGTCCTCAGGTAAGTCTCCAAATTTAAACTTAGACCTGGGTGAATAATGCAAAATATTTCCCACACTTTTGACCTTTGTAATGATTTACTTTAACTGCATTTGCTTTCTGTGACAATTCTAGTGAATACATTTACTGGCAAGAAGATTCACTGAAACAGCAAATTTAAACTAAATACTGAAGAATGCTTACATAAAGCACCTTTCAAATTTATCACCACAAATATTTGCATGAAAAAGCTAATTCCAAGAGTTACATTCATCCAATCAATGAACTGCAATATGGCATGTGATCGACACGTTCAGGTGAAATACTATGAACTGCTTGTTATCCAGGCTACAGTGCACACATGGTAAGAACAGGCACATACAATTTCATTCATTTATAAAAGCATTTCAGTTCACTTTTAAATGATTAAAAAAAAGATTATCTAGGATTTTTTTTTCCAATGGGAGAATCACAACAGCTGAATAGAGAATATGCTTTCATGCACAAGTTGAATAGTGACAGAAAAATAGTGTCAGCAGTGTCTCTTAAGAAGGTGCAGTTCTTGTTGGGAAATGTAAACAATCTTTAATTGATTTCTAGGGGAAGCCAGGGCATATTATTGCTTGCTGTGAGCTGCCTGATGGGCAACCTGTCACCAAGACATGTGACTCACATATCCAACGGCTCAAATTCAGTAGTATCCCAAGAAGCTTTGCATGTGAAGAATGGCTAACGCGGCAGCTGTTTCCCTTTCCAATTTTAAGCAAAACAGTTGGAATCCATTACTAATAACCTCTCCCAAACATGTTCTCTGCCAAGGCCAACACCTATACCCCTGAAGAGAAAACAACAGGAATATTTCTTTCTTTTGTTTCTGAAAATTCCTTTCAATGATAGAAAGAAGTCCCTAATGATCTGTATCAAATGATCCCCCAGTATCTTTACACATAGCACCAGCTGCTTTTTCCTATCACATATAGAACCAGCTAAATCCTCAATGGATGTAAACTGATATAGCTTCACTGAAGCAAGCAGAGACAGGCCACTCTTCACCACTTAAGAATCTGTGCCCTATAATATATATGAAGTGCAAGATCAATTTGGTGACTACTCAAAGCTGTAAACAGAGGTGGAAGCATTCAGGGCATTCCAAGTATTCCTCATCTCTGCACAATTAATATTTATCAGGCACCACAACGGTAGAGCCACACGTTTGGGTGGTGCAGAGGCCCCCAGAGCACCCCAGAAGAAGCTCCTGTATGAATTGTGCCTGCTCAGCCAGCACGTCTCAGGATCAGTGCCAAAATGCTTTTAATTGCAGGGATACACACTGATTTCTCTACACAGCTAAAACCATGGTACTGTGTGTGAATAACGCACTCAGACAAGAATGGAAGTCAATGGCAAAGAGGGACCAAAACTTCAACCACCAGCTCAAAAACCCCAGAAAGCAGAGAGGCTGGGGAATATATTATTTTCTTTGACAACATATATATACGTACACACCTGGAAAGGCCATGAAATGCCATAGGTGAACAGCGATGCATAACTCATTTACACACACAGGGCAGCAGTGAGAACTGGTATCAATGGGAGCATATTACTGTTAGGGGAAATAATCATTGGGAGATGAACCCTGTAGAAGACACCGAGAATCGGGCCCTTTATTTGGCAATCATGCTTCACGCATTTATGGCACGATGCTGAACCTGCGTCTTGGCAAGGGGTTAGACTAGATGACCCTCGCAGTCTCTTCTAACCCTATGGCTCTGTGATTCTATGGCAACTATTATCAATCCCACTACTTAAATTAGACCATTGACCTCGTGCTGACCCTCTGTGCAGGGGTGAATTTCTCCCCAAGTGAATTAACAGGAATACAGAAAGGCCACTATGGTTTAATAATGAACAGAGTGAACTGCACTCAGAGCACTGAGGAAAAAAGGGTCTCATGATATTCTACATCACAAAACATAATGACTCAAAGCCATTTTGTTTAGGGTGATGCAAAAGGACGGCTGTACAAGTGGGAGTAATAGAAGAAAAAATTAAAGTCATTTTCCTTTAAAAGGAAAACTGAACTCCCAATATATGCAACCAGTGTTAGAAGCAACATCCATATTCATTCATATTTAAATAGCAATATTGGAGCAAGCCCCCACATGAATACAAATCTCAGCTTCCACACAAACCTCTAGCAACTGGGGCTTCCAGACTGCATTCATATCCAATGCAAAATTGCCTGGGCAAAGGAAAGAAAAGTAAATATTTGCTAATATTGCAAAAGCTTAAAATAGGCCATAAGCTCCAGTTCTGCCCCCCACCCCTCCCCAATACTACCACTCTGGGAGTTTGCTTCCATTGAAGTCAATGGCAAAATTCCCACAAAACGTAACGGGGAGCTGTCTCAGACCGGTGCTCATCAGCACAATCCAGCTAGTGACAGCAAAGCTCTTGTTAACAAACAAAAAGGGAATAGGGATCCTGAAGGCTTTTGATTTGTTTGTTTAAAACATCTCAGAGATTTCAGCTAGGTCAGTATATTTGAAGATGGAATTTGAAATCAGTGCTTCACTGGAGACATGTTTAAATTACTAATATATAAATTATGAATCATTAGAGGTAAAGCAGCATTGCCCAGAATTTCTGTCCTGGATCAAATGTAAATGCATAATTTTACCAAGGCTCTCTCTTAACAACTGAGATCAGATACTACATCCTCCACAAATTTAAAAAAAAAAAAAAAAGGGCACACAAGCATGGCTATAACGGGGTTTAGCAAGAATTTCCTGACCAACCCATAGGAATATTCTGCCCAAGAGCCATATTAGAATAGTGTTATAAAACCTTGCTGTAGACTGCCTAGGTGGTTAGGCCCAAGCTTTTCAAACCTTGGAGTCTACAGTTAGCCTTCTGAAGTCATATTTAGACATCTACCTGATTTTCAAAAGAGTTGAGCAGCTAACTGCTTCCCTGGTCTCAATAATCTGGTAGGTGCCTAAATATTATTATTAATATTACAATAGCAACTAGAGGCCACAACCAAGACCAGCACCACATTGTGATAGACACCATACAAAAGGCATAGTTGCCCTTTGCCCTGAAGAGATTTCAATCTAAACAGACAGAACAGGGAAACAGGTACAAAGAGGTGCAAAGTCTTAACCAAGGTTAGTGGCAGAGCCAGGAATAGAACCGAGGACTCATGAGACCCAGTGCACTGCCCTAGCTATTGGAGCATACCACCTCCCATGGCTCAAAGTCATAAATATGGATCTAGAGACCTAACTTTAGACTCCTCTTTGAAGATGGTGGCTCTAAAATACAGCAGCCCTAGGAAAAGCAATTAACTGTTCACATCAGCAAGGGAAACCATGTTTAGAGCCCACAGCAAACATGGTTGTTCTTAGCATAGACAGGGTTTGTCTTTCCAGCTACATTTTTGGAGACAAATATAAACATTTTGTTTATTACATCCCAATCTTTGACAAAGCAATGACCAGAACATTAGAAATGGAACTATGTGCAGAGCAGCCACAAAGGGCCCAATTCTCCATTGCTCTGAACCTCATGCAATCACTTATACCAGTGCAAAATGAGTGTAAAATGTTACCACATAAACACGGCAGCATCTGGACCCTCATTGCACTGCTGTGTATGACAACACAAGGTGCACGGCAATGGTGGATCGGGCTTAGGGATGACTTACTCTACTGATACATTCTCAGAAGTATATCCTTTTGCTGTACTGTAGTAGCAATTTTCCCTCCTTTGTGTAGAGGAAATGTAAGAACACTGTGGATGCTTCCTCAAGGCATGAAGGACATGTACAATGTGCAATGTGCACACTAAGAACACTTTTGTTTTATTGTAAAATACACTCTTTAGGGATTATATTGGGTTATGAAGCATCTGGAAGAAGCCTAGCTTAAAGCAGCATGCCTACATGATATACATGAGGAGAATGGTTTACTGTGAATGAAAAACCTTATGACCTTTGGCTCCATAGAACAAACAAATCAGTGAAAAAGCTCCTGATAATAAGCCCGAATGCATGTACAGCACAAAATGCATGTAACCGCTGGAATGCCTGTATTGATGGAATACTACACAGCTAGGGACAGATAATGCTAGCTACATTTGCTATTGTTGAGTTCACGCAAATAAATGAAGTTCATTCAACTTGACTTACATATATTTTCAGATTCCATTTTTTCCAAAGTATACCATATGCAGTTTATAATGCCACCACTTATTCATACAATTCAGTTTAATTTGCTCATTCTTTCCCTCTACATTTTCTAAGTTATTTTTAATGGCCTT
This sequence comes from Mesoclemmys tuberculata, assembly GCA_007922155.1. Lineage (NCBI taxonomy): Eukaryota > Metazoa > Chordata > Testudines > Chelidae > Mesoclemmys > Mesoclemmys tuberculata. The sequence goes on along the minus strand of ML675603.1, from coordinate 71,471,042 downwards.
CCAAACACCACTCTGAAAAAATAAAAATACCCAACAGAAAATAGCAAACTTTGTAACACAGTGTTTAGTGGTCCAAAGTTGAATTACGCAAATAGCCTTTATTATTAGTTGGGCCTAGTTAAGCCTAATGTGAAACAACGTTGACTTTTGACCATTTATACCAGCTGAGTATCTGTCCCTTTGAGTTTTGACTGGTTAGCCACTCTTTTTCCTTTATGTTGTATTGATTTCATAAATAAAGAGGACAAGAAAAACCAATCTTTAGGACAATGAATAACAGTAAATGGATTCCCGTGATGATCTATAAAACCTACTAACATTTAGGGGTATTTTCCTAACAAACTAGAAGAAGTTATATCCCTCGCAGCTGGAAATCTAAATGATTAATGCATTAGTCTCTGATAGTGACCTAGCTGTCCTCCATGGAACAGAATTTTAAGACCCAGGCACCCATTAAATGGTATGAATTCTGGGCCTCTTAAAGATAACTTGCAGTACAATAGTAAGAATTTTTCTCCCTTAAAAAAGATTAGTTAAGAAGATTACTAGTGACTGAGAAAACATCACTGCAGTGTGAAAAATGAATGTAAAAGAGATCCTAATAACTAGGTTTCTTTATGGAAATGAGTAGCACAATGTGTCTCAGACAGATGAACGTTCTAATGAAATGAGGTGACATTAAAAAATTCTACCAGAATGCTGCTGTGAACAGACACTTTGCTTCATGAAATATAATTAAACAAATAATGATCATATTTGCACCCCTTTTTTAAAATTTACTTTCTTTCTAAAATTTGGAAGTGAATTTATTCCCTGTGGAAGTTGCCCAATTGACAGTGCTGAGAAAAAATATGGATTCCAGCTATCTATAAACAGGCAAAACAGCAATCCAGGTTTCTTCACATTGTCTTGCCTAGCCCAGGATCTGGAAGGCCCACCTCTAAATGTGAGAGGGTAATTCAGTCTCCATTTCCATTCCGTCTTTGGTTTTGATGTTGAGACTGCTCACAAGATTGGCTACTGAGACTTTTCTGGTTCACTAAGAACTGGACAGAAACCACTAATTTCTCACAGATTACTGAATAATCATTGGTTGGTAATAGCTTTCCTTTATTACTAACCCAAGCTAGTCTGAGCAAACAGTGCAGAAGCAAAACATTACATCCTGTGTAACGGAGCTGCTGCTGCCTGAGAAACCACTCATGGCTAGGGAGTTACCTTTGCAGCAGCCTCCCTCTGTTCTTCCTTTTCAGGGCCTCTCACCAATTCCCCACAGCCTCTCTGATAAGTCCTACCACCCTCCATTAGGGGCTGGTTTAATGCCAACAGACAGTCTGACCAATCAAGTCCATCATTGCTCCAAAGGTTCATACTTATCTCTGGATCTTCTGCCATCCACAAGGAGCTCTGCCCCTGCTCCACCCTGCTTTTCACAGGTCACCTCCCACAGCTGTCTCTCCCTGGAGTTTAGCCTTCTGGCTGTGGCCGCCCTCTCTTGCAGTGTCTCCCAAGTTCTGAAGGGGAAGGCAGTCTAGATACTACCCTCTTCCAGAGTGCTCCCTCTGAATGGCTGAAAGGGAGCCCAGCCCCCCCTGCACTACAGGGCCCCTGATATTAGCCTTTAAAGGAATAGCATCCTGGGGTTTTCCCTGCATCCAATTCCTACTGCCCTTCTTTGGTGGCCAGACCATTTCCTGGGTCTTTGTTCATTCCAAATCCGTGGAACGGGATCTTACCCCCCCCAACCCCATTCTCTTCTTAAAGGGCTTTATACCCAGTTACCTCCTGCTACCAACCGCCATCCCCAACCTTTTTACATCTCATTCGTCTAAGCAGTCTTATGGGTTTGATTATTATTGTTCTTCAAGGTCACCTTGGAATAAGACTGCTAAATCAGATGAAGACTGAGCGTTTTCTCAACATGCTTCCAAATGCCTGGTTGAACAAGGGAGGGAAGTAAAGCACAGTGATTTCAATGGGACCCTTCATGTGCTTAAAATTAGCATGTGCTGAAGTACCTTTCTGAACCGGTGCTTACCTTACTATTTTTATGGAGAAATTGCATCATACATTTCTCACAGTAAATGAAAAAGTAAATCTCTACTTACAAAACAGTTGGCAATAGAGGACCTGTAAACTTCTCTTCATGGTATCATCTGGTCCTGCTTGTCTGCCAGTTTATTCATGATTCTGTCTAGAAAATTACAAGAATAAAAAAAACCCATCAATGATTTATTGCCAAGAAGAAGTCACATTTTATTTTCCCTCCTGGCCAAAAAAAGCTTTATAGGAAAGTAATGTAGGTTAGCAAATGGGAAACTAGTTCCCTCGTCTACGTTTTATATATTGCCTCTGACTCCCCAAACAGCACATTGGTAAAGGCATGGTTGTAGTCTGAAAAGCAGGCATAAAACTGAGATGGCACAAGCAGGGACATAGAATATGAACACCAAGAAATTATTCTTGTATGGTACATGGTGCTTGATAAACCCTAAGTGAGATTTTGCTGTGTTTAGTTAGCCAAATCACCACTGACTGATTTACTTGAGGACAGAAATTGGTCCAGAATATTTAAAATGTGCATTAAAATTCCAATGGACAATGAAGGATCCTCTGGAAATTTTAGAAATAATGTATTAGGTATATGTCCACTGAGGAATTTTCAAGATGAAAACATTAAATTACCAGGTAGAGGATTTATCTGTGAAAATCCAGCACACACAAATGTATGGCCAAATTATCAACTCTTCCAAAAAAAAAAAAGCTAATTATCATGGAAATGCTAGTGGGGCTTTACCAGCAATGGAGCAAAATGCAATCCTTTAATGAGTATTAAAATGATTCAAATACATTTTTGACAAATGCTGGATGGCCCTGTTGATGTTAGTTTTGGCATGGACTCAAATTCAGTTGCAAGGAGTTTGGTGATCTCAGTCTAGACCCAAATAATCATTTGGCCATATCACAAGACTTCTACGAAGAAGACCCATTTTTTATTGTGGTTTTGGGAAAGGTCCACCACTGGCAAAGCAGAAGTGAATTTCAGATGCCTCAGATATCCATCTATCTAAATAGCACTCAACACTAGTATTTTTGACCCAAAGTCTTCAAAGTAGGAAAACAGTTGGTTGTGCTAAACTGAGAGGACCAGATTGTCTCTGCTGGTTCTGGCCCCTTTGTGTTACCTGAGCAGCACAAAGAGGGTGGGATCGGACAACAGCTGTCCTCTTCAGAAGTCACTTGGCAAGGGAAGGGTTTCAAATGATGGTGGTGAACTAGCTGGAGCACAGCATTGATCTGAACATTTTTAGCTGGTCCATAGTCAGCCATCATAATTTAGATCAGCCTCTAGCGGATTCTAAATTATGCCAGGCCTGAGTTGGGCACCCTGAAGACCAGAGACACATAACTGGCTCCATGGCAACTCTGCCTTTCCCCTGAGCTGACCAGATCTTGGGGAAGTGGAAAAAAATATTTAAACACACCATCTTTCCTCCGCTAGTGTGAACACTGCACGCTGGCAGAGCTGTGTTGAGTAGTTTGTGTGTGTGCATAGCTGCAAGATATTTTTAAATTTACTGAAAGCACATGTAAAACTGAATCACAATCACACTGCTCTGCTCCAGGTTAAAAATAAATGCATAAATCAGAAGCACAAGGCAAACGTGGCTCCAAAACATCACTGTGAATAATAAAAAGACGAGGTGGGTGAGGTAATATCTTTTATTGGATTATTTGATCCATTCATGAAAGAGAGAAGCTTTCAAGTTACACAGTTCTTCTTCAGATCTGGTCTCTTTCACCAACTAAAACTTGGTCCAGCAAAAGCTATTACCTCTTCCACCTTGTCGCTCTAATATCAGCGACAACACCACTGCAAAAATTGTGAATAATGTCATACTTGGTACTCAAAGACAGAGACTAGCATTCATATTCTAACACTGAGAATACATGGAATACTGAGGACATGCTCCTGAATTCTTCTCACCAAAAAAAAACACAGTCAACACTAAACAGCACTTGATACCTCACAGCATCAGTTCAAACCCTTTTCATCATCCAAACTACTGAAGGCATTTATGAGTCATTTTGACATGCTCTGGTATAAATCCTTCAGAGCGTATTTAAGAGATGATCTTGAAGATATTAGATATACAAGCCCAAGACAATAAATAGCACTTCTCCACTGAATAAATGCCAAATGAGTTTACGAAAGCAGAAAAATCATATTTGACTTGCATGTGGAGGGCTCCTAGGGTTGCCACTTTTATTGCCTCTGTTGTGCAAGGGAAGAGTCTTTGTTATGTTATCAGATACAGCAGTTTATATACACCGTGACGATGAACACTGTTGCATGCTTTTCTTTTCCATTTAAAAAAAGTAGCCCTTAGTAAAATGAGGAATTAAGTATTTTGTACAGTGCAAATCATTTGTTTTCTCCTAAATAAAGTAACAATCTCTAATTTTTTAAATTAAATTGAAATAAGGCTAATGATGAAACCCACATATATCATGAAAACCCGTTGAGAAGTGACCCATTTTTATTTTGATAGGAGTGGCAAACAAAGGAGAGAGCATGATTTTCTTAGTACAAGCAGGTGCTTTCCTATTTACATCTGTGGGAGCAAGATCAAGTCCCACTGGTTCTGTTATTGCACTCACTGAAGTCAAAGGCAGAAGATTGTTTGGAAAATACTGTAATGAACTGACACATCACACAATTCTATGTTTATCAAAACTTAACAATTAATATACTGACAAAAATATACACAGCAGAAGATCCTCACTGCATAAACCACTTACGATACAGCTTCTCCCATCTCTGTTGCCCTTATGTCAAACAGGATTTAAAAAAAAACTGATTAAAGCAAATAAAAGGAAAAATCCCCACAAAAGCTGCAAAACAACAACCCTGAAATCAGTGTAATGTGCCAATTATTTTGAATTGTGCTTGGCCATGGGGATGTAATATCACACGGTTTTGACTGCCTGCTGGCATTATTTGCATTTCTTTACTATCCCCATTATATTGCTGCCCATAGTGTTTAAGTATTTACTGACTGTAAATTCCACCTTGGCGGGTAGACTGAATTATATGCTCTCATATATTTAGATAGAGTGGTTTCTTACTGTATTTAAATGGATTAGGATAATTTTTGCCTCTCTAGGAGACTGGAACTAGATTTGTGGAAGATGAAAAACTAAACAATGTTTTAGTTTGAAATCTCTCATCTTTATGTTGCTGGTGAACACTCTCAGTAACACTTACATGAAATTCTATGCAGCAAACGGAGTAAAGCTATGGGCCAAATTCTGCCTTGGCTTTACAACCCATTCCATTCAAGTTGCTGGGCTGAGCCAGGGCAAAATTCGGACATGTGAGTGAAAAACATTGCAGGGGGAGATTCTAGCATTTTAAAATAATTTGGGTTTTTTGGGGTAGAGGGGAATTTCTCTCTCTCCCACCCCATAGCTGTGTCTTTCAATGCATACAAAACATGAAGTAATAGCAAGGCTGAAACTGCAAGATTTCCTTTCTACGGATAACAATCTTTGTATAAATTCAGAAACAAAAATCATATTGATTTTCTAAACAGAGGTACTGATACATTTGGAAATGGAAACTAGGTTGACTTTTCAAATAGACTGACGGATCCTACAACCCTTACTTATGCAAAGTAGGACTTACTCAGCTGAGTAGCCCCATTGACTATATGCACTGAGACCAGAAATAAGGATTTAAGGGCAGTATAGAGTGACGGAGTCAAGTGGATTACCGTACACTTGGGATTAACACAAACACCAGATGCAATAGCTTGGAAAATGTAACACACTTCAGGAATTGAAATTGCTCTGTCCGTTTAGGGAAGTTAATTTTCTCAAATTCAAACAGCTTTGAGATTTGTAGCAGGGGGAAAAAAACACACACAAAAAACCCAACCCTCTCCCCTTCCCCACAACTATATACTATCAATAGCTTCTGAAGTTGTCAGGAGCAGTATATGGCTAATTTCAACCAGCCAGACTGCTTTGAAAAGAATATGTATGTCTATAGATTCAAATTCAAAGGTGACTTAAGCAGCACCGTTGGAACAGTGCTGTGGTCTATACAAAAACTGATATGAAACCGTTACGTTGAGAAACGAAATGTAGCTAGATATGAATACAGAGAGATGTTAAAAGAACATTAAGTCTGAAAAATCAAGCATTCAAAAAAGTTAGGAAGGGCCACCATTTGGCTCCTTGTGCATATGCATTATGATACAAGCTTCAATTGCATGAGGGTAATGAAACAGGCTGCTGTCATGATTCTCTGAGTGCCATCTCAACACAATCCTGCTGACCTTGTCTCTCTCTCTGCTATGGCTTAGCAACAATCCTGGCCAGCTGTATGATATGCTACAAAGGTGGCCTGCAATCAGTATGGATGTATATCCAATAATTTCTATTTTCCATGGACAAAATGAAGATCATCCATCTGTGCCACCAGCAGAGTCTCTCTTCCACTCCTGACCTGAAGCTTGTTTACCAGAGGTCTAGGATGCTGACAGCATCCAAATTGAGCTGGAGAAAACCCTTGGCAGGCTTTTCAATTAGCGCATCAAGAAATGGGTGGTAGCTGGCAGGGCTAAGCTGCACTAAGCAATAATTTCTTAAGTATTTATGCATGCGGTTTTGCATACTACTTACATGTGCACATACACAATGGAATTTGCATGCACAGGGCCAGTTTCTGAGTTTAGGGAGGCCAATGTAAACCCAGAGTAATTCCATCGTCTTGAAGTGAAATTGAACCAGACTGATTTTCATTGTACAAGCTGAGTAAAATGCAAGCAGTAAACGGCCAGTGTAAATGAAACAAAACAAATCAGATTTTTAAAATTCTTTCATTTTAAATAATCTAAGCTGTTATTAGAAATCATGGTGTGGTCATCTGGATTTTTGTGTGTACATAGTAATCATTTTAACTTTACTGTCTCTCGTATTTTATTGATTTTTCACAATGGTGTTTTTTTTTCCCCAATAACTTTTAAAATATAGTATGTTTTATTATTTTGTGAAGCATTATGAGCACTTAAAATTAGGTTACCTATTAGGATATGGGCTGTTATAATAAATTAGAGTTTAGGTCAATATTTTTTAAAATGAGGTCTAAAATTAAGTTTTTAAATCTATATGTAGGCCCCTAAGTGGCCTGATTTTCAATAGTTCTGAGCATTAAAGAGCCCTCCTTCACCTCTCCTCTGAAACTCAGGTAATGTCTAAATATGGATCTTAGTCTGGTCTATATTACACATTGCACTATTATAACCACAGATGTGTTTTTAAACCAATGTAATTAAACCAGTCCAAGATTGTGCATAAACACTATTATGTCAGTTTATGAGCGTCTTATTTCCATGTAATTTGATCCATTAATAGATTAAACTGGAGAAAGTTTGTAGATAAGGCCTCAGGTGTCTAATTTTAGGCATCTAAGTTCAAAAGTGTTAGCTGAAGTGTTGTGTGTCTGAAAAGAACCAACATGTTCTGCCCTTTATAGTGTGAACTATTGCACATACAGTGCAGAATCACACAGGATGATGAATGGATGTGTGAAATCCCTATGGACAGCTGGCAATGTTGTCTTTCACTGTAAATGATTCCTCCCAGTGCCTCAGCTAACTGAAAGAGGACAATGAAGACGTAATGATGACTAGAAGACAAAAGACTCTGATAGAGCTAACAGCTCCCTGAACATCCAGTCGTTCATTATGTCGGGGGGGGGGAGGAGGAGACGGGGGGAGTGTTACTCAACAGTGTCTAAAATTAAGGAAGAAATGGAGGTGAATAGAAAACAAATGTCAAGACAAGCCTAACAACCAATGGACAGCCCTCTTGCCATTGTGAGGCTGTCAGATAGAAACCAGCTGATTAAAATAAATGAGAAATTGAAGAAATGATGATGGAAAGAAGGGCTAGGCAAAGGGCATGGCTGTTACAGCCCATTAAGCATTCACCCGCTGTATCCAACCATCATCTTACATCTAGCTGTGCCTTTCTCTTCTAGGGTTCACTCTGGAAGGAAAAGCTATTGGTGGAAACATCACTGATGACTTTGAGCTAGATTATACCTAGCGCTGTAGGGGAAGGAAGCTCATGGAGCTTTCCAACCCCCTCTGTTGCCCCAACAAAAGGTGAGCCACAGTCTTGCGCTTCCTGTGTTGTAATGTCCTGGGGACTCTAGCATTGATGCAATGCTAGGTACTCCATAAGAGTTGGGAAAGGTCAGTGTAACACAAGGCTATGGCCATACCTGCTCTGCACACTGTCCTTTGAAACTGTCCAAGCAGCACAGGAAAGGGCAAATGCTGCTCCCTGTAAGAGTACAGAAGAACTCACTCTGCCTACCACTCAAGGAGGTGTGGTGTGTTGTAACAGGGTAAAAACATGTTTTTTAAAAAAAAAAGTGCCCCGAGTCCATTTTGAGAAAAGCTATAAATCCATGTGTGGGGGACTCAGAGACAGCAAAAAGGAAAAAACAACCTTGAAGTGAACCCATGATAACAGGGGCTGGACCCAGACATGGGAATTTTGCAGTCGCTGCAAAATTAGCTTTGCAAGTCAGCATTTACATTTCAAGTTGTAAAACTCACACAGAGTCATAAATTAGTGAAAGTAAATAAGATAAGAAAGATACTTTTTCCCTCTCTCCTCCAAGCCCCCCGCCCATCTAAGGCGTGGAAAATAGACGAACTAAAAAGTTTTTAACCCTTTGTCACCACATGGTGCCTTCAGGAGCTGTTGATGGATCAACGATTCTCTGAATCCCCATGGACTTTAGTTTAAAGCCACGATAGAGTCCTTTCAGCAAAGATGTAAGAACCCACATTTTTTTTGGATTCACAGACTACCCACCGATTCATTTGTTCTCATACACTGAATTTAACATGCCCTTCAAAGAACTCTTGCAGCAGTACAATGGCCCTTAATATCATGCTGGAGGAAGCATAGATTCAGTACTGGCCAACTCACAGGAGTACCGCCACATCACCAATCCCTCTATACCTGGGTTTTTTCCTAGGCTACACAGGACTTACAGAGTTTACATGTTGTGTTTGCATGTTTGAGTGATTTGGGGTTTTTTTAAACTTTGTGGCCTGTTTCCAAAATACAGTCTTCATTTGGCAAAATTTAGGTCTGAAACCCTTTGGGAGCGCTAGTTAAAAAGATTGTGGCAATGAAGTTCCTTGCAGCAAGAATTCTGTGTTCTTGTTCAATGTGCACTCAATCACCTGTGATGATTTATTTCCTACTGTTTAGAACAGGACTGCATTCAAGCAAACAATATTTATCATCTTTTTATAACATATAACCTAACTTCTTAGGAATTTTTACTCTCCCAGAACCAGAGAGCTCTCCTTTATCCACAGACTTTTCTACACTCTATTGGGCTGGATTCACTCCTGCTGGTGCAGGCAAGAGCAATTTGCAGGGCCTTGTCCTATCAAGGCTTCTTGCACAACATGCAGGAATTACCCCTAAGGAGGCAGGCATCTTTAACTCTTCTTGGGGCTTCATAAGAGTCTGGTTAGCACAGATTGCTTAGGAATGTTCTGAAAACCAATGTACTCTCTGGCCAGACCTCTTTCCCCTCATCTCCCGTTTGATAAACTTTGTGGTTTCTAGTGATGCCTCTATATAAGCTGAGAAGCCAGGAGATAGAACTCAAGTGTAACTTTTCAGATAGGGAGTGAAGGAATTCAGTCTTGTGGCAACAGGTTAGATATATGGAGGTTACTTACAGTAACTGGAGGTTCTTCCAAGATGTGTGATACCCATCTGGAGTCCATACATGGGTGCACATGTGCACCATATGCTGGAACCCGAACTGTTTGTAGTAGCATCCATCGATCCACATGTGCATAGTGTGTTGGCCACGTGGTGTGTCCATGGTCTTATGAGGCTGCATGGGTTGACATCCCTCCAGGTTCCTGTTACCGACAGACACAGAGCCCATAGCAGAGAGGATAGAGGGGTGAGATTGGAATCCAGATAGGGATCACACATCTTGAAGAACTTCTAATTACAATAAGTAACCTCCATTTCTTCTTCATGTGCTGGTCCCTGTGTGGATTCCATACGTGGGTAGCATAGCTCTAGATCCAACAGCTAAACTTTCTCCAAATTCATCGGTGTATGGAGCTGACTACGTGACTACATGTGTAATATATTTTAGGGCTAGAAGGACCATTATATTCATGTTGTCTAACCTCCTGCATGACCAAGGCCACAGAATTTTACCAAGTGATTCCTCCATCTCACTCAACAACTTGTAATTGAACTTGAGCATGATTGTTGTTGGTAGCTTTGAATGGGACCCAAGCACGCATAAAACGTAATTAGACAATTAACATTTCTGTCCTGCTATGATGCACATGATCCATAATTCATGTTCAGGTAACACTGGTTGATCTTTTTGCTTCACAGACACATCTCCATAATGTCAACATGATAGCAGCAGGGCTGGCCGTAGCAAGTTGCACTGACCTGTGCCTAGACACAAGGCTTTCCTTTAGCCAGCATATCTTAGTAAGGACTATGCTTTAATACCTACAGTGAATGAGAAAACACTGACAGTGGTTTAAAAAACCTGCTCAGACACCTTAAGGACACACCAGAAGAACATAACGGCTACACTGGGTCAGACCAGTGGTCCATCTAGCCTAGCATCCTGTCTTCGAACAATGGCCAATGCCAAGTACTCCCGATGGAATGAATGGAACAGGCAATCATCATCATGCTCCCTTGAAAGGGATACAATACCACTCAACTCATGTTGACAAACAAAGTAGAAATGTCACCATTCCTTTTCGACTTCAAAATATTCTTAAGTGACATGAACAGCAGCCAAACCACACAACACTTTTGTAAAGGAGATGATTGGGATTGGCAGACAAGATGGGAAGAAACACAAAGTAGACGTCATCTGGAAAACCATGGTCTTGACTATCGACATATGTCCCGTTGGGTTTCTCACAAGAAAAGCAGTGCTAATCATGGTGTGCTGGCCAAATTCCATCTCAAGCCGGGCTTTGCCGGCATAGTCCAAAAATCTTCAAAAAACAACACATGCCCAAATTGGGTTCCTAAACCAATATCTAGGAATCAAAATAAATGGGCTGATTTTTAAAATGATGAACACTCAACAAAGTCAATTGAAAAATCAGGCAGTTTATTTAGGAGCCTAAATGTGGCCTTAGGAGCTTAATATTAGTCACCCATTTGTTAAAATCTTGGCAATAATTTCTTTCCACCATTTCAATTTTGGATACAATATTCTTCTTCACCTCTAAGCTGTTGGGTAGTGTTGCTATGCACTATCAAATGGCAGACATGTTTCACCTCAGCAATGGCTGCACAGTAGAACTTCAGTGTTATGAACACCAGCATTACAAACTGACTGGTCAACCACACATCTCATCTGGAATCAGAAGTACACAGTCAGGCAGCAGGGACCCCCAAAAAAGCAAATAAATACTGTACAGTACTCTGTTAAACGTAAACTACTAAAAAAATTAAGGGAAAGTTTAAAAAAAGATTAGATAAGGTCAGGAAACTATTTGTGCTTGTTTCATTTAAATTAAGATGCTGAAAAGCAGCATTTTTCTTTTGCATAGTAAAGTTTCAAAGTTGTATTAAGTCAATGTTGAATTGCAAACTTTTGACAGAACATCCATAACGTTTCGTTCAGAGTTACAAACAACCTCCATTCCCAAGGCATTCGTCACTCTATGACCCGGTCTCCACTTACCTTCCCGATTCGGGGGCAGTTGACGGGAGATACGCAAGTAACATAAAGCACTTGCGTATCTCCCATTGACTTCGCTGTGTCTGCTCTGTGCGCCGTCCACACTGCGCTGCGCCGAAGGGAACAGTGTTCCCTGCGACACAGTGCTACGCCACTTACCAGGGTGGTTTTCCTACATTGGTTGCTGCATTGCTGAGTGGGTCTACACAGATCGCTCAGTCGATCTAGAGCAATCGATCTGACGGCAGCAAATTTGCCACTGTTGGTGTAGACCCAGCCTAAGGCTCAGTTCTATTTCAATGACGGATTAAGTGATCTCTGTGCATAATCAGTCTGCGCCACATATCTAGTGTTTTGGGATCCCTTAGGAAGAGTGGTGTTATACATGTAAGCTGTTATTAGCATCACTGTTATTAAAAGTGTAGCAACTGACTAGGCAACTGAAAAGCTCTTTTTTTTTTAAAAAAAAAATGATTATTAGGAGACTGGCTCAAACTGCTTGCTTCTGAAGAAACATTTGCAATACAAGGCCTGGAAAGAGAATATTCTTTGAGGTTCCTCTTGCAAAATTTCCCTAAACAACTTCATTTGTTGGGGAAGAGGTGGGGGCACAGTTCCCTACCCCAAAGGATGATCTGCAGATTCTCTGCCATGCCCTGCATTCCCCAGCCTCACCATGGCCTTTGGGAATCCTGATACTCCCTAACAGCACAGCACCCATGAAGGGGAGCCATAGGCACCCCCCAACCTCCCCTCTCAAGAGACGACCACAGAAAAGTGATGCAGTCCTAAGGTATGTGATCACGTCCAGGTAATCCCCATAGAGTTGGTGAGGGGATATGCACACTCAACCCGCACACTCCCTTGCTGCAGACATCAGGCCCGTAGAGAGTTGTGGATGAGGTCTCAGGAAGGGTGGTGGAAATGATGCCCCAGACACAGCTGAATGGGAGGCAGAGATCGATAGGCAGAGGGCTCTCTCTCTGTCTCTGCATGGCACTCCATGGGATGAAGACAGCCAAAGTTATAATTTCTTTTCAAAATCCTATGTCACTGCTACTGCATTCAGAATCCCACTTAGCAGCTGGCCACATGGCCCCTTTGATAGCTTTTTTGGGGGGAGGGGCAGTCACTGAGACGGTAAAGGGCAAGTATCAAAAGAGAATGGGGGAGCCAAAAGAGGAAAAAAAAACCCAAGTGTAAATGAAAAGATCCTTCAATGTTTGGATTGCACTAGCCTTCCAGTTTGAATGTGTGCGTGCCCTCTGGCAGGCCGAAGCCTCATGACCTTGTCAGGAAAGCCATGAGGACATAGGCCAGGGGCCCAGATGGGGCTCACAGAGATTCAGCAGATTAAAAGGGGAAAGTCTTGAAGACAGAGCTGAGAACAATCACCAAGTATTTCCTTTTGGGTCTCCTTCACCACGCTTGAATCAACAGCACAGGGAATTTTGTTTATTTAACTCATTATTTGCCATTAGCAAATCCTTTGGAAGGAAACTCCAGTGGGAGATGAAACAACCTCAGTTGCTGTTGATTTCAGGTTGTTCCCCCCTCATTTCCCTCCACGCCCCTGATGTATGTGCATGCATCCATATAGAGAATCTGAGGCTGAGAGTAATTTCCACACAGAAGTACCTTAAGGTATCTCTCCCTTTCACCACTGCCCTTGTGGAGTTCATAGAGAAAGTTAATGCCTGTAAGAAGATTGCTCATACCACATTGACTGGCAGCGGATGGATAAATTACAGCTTGTTCACTAATACATAAGAGGGGAGAAAGGGGAAGACTCCTTTGTGAATTTAAAAGCTGGTCATGAAAGTTTGATCAGGCTCCAGTTGCATTTAAATGATATTTCCTTTACCTCATTCTTCTTCTGGTCATTACTTAAAAAGGTATACCCCCTTATCTCTTGAGTTTTGTTTTGCTGCAGTTACACCATCCATAAATCCCCTTTTCCACTGTTACCATTTAATTTCAAATAAATTAATAATCTGTTTACTGTTATCAAGTCATTAGGCATCAAAGATTAACCAGATTGTCCCACAGGGTATTATTTATTTTCTGCAACCAACTAACATATAATTGCAGCACAAACCACAGAATGCCATTAGATACTTGATATTGTAACAACCTATGGCCACAGAGGACTTTCATGGTTCTCACTACTCTACTCACCAGGGCTATTACTTCTAACCTCACCAAAATAGTGTGACGGGAATTCATTTTCCTGCTAAAATAAGTATAGACTCCTACCCCTTGAACTCAGTGAGAATCCTCACTAGCTATGAGGGCTATGAGAGACAGTTGAGCAATTTGGATTTCACCAGTGCATGTTTCAGTACAGTATTATAGCTGAAAACACTAATGATAGCACTGGGTATAGCATTCTTGCTATAACCCTTTGTTTTCACACACTGACAGCTTTTTGAAACTTCCACCTTTTATGGTTTTTATACAGACCTGACCCCTGCCTGAAAGTGGGGTTGTTTTTTTGTTTATAATGTTAGAGCAAAAACACTATAGTTTGACTACTAAGAGTTGGGGAGGAAAAACATCATCTTTCAACATTGTTTTAAAATTAGGCTAGTGCTAAAATAGCTGGTGCTAGAAAGTTTTAAATTCAGCCTGGGCGTAGTCTTTATTGAAAAGAACCTTCTGGTGTTCCCATGGAAAGAGGTTTTTATCCGATGGCTACTTTTAAATACCTTCTTACAGGGTCTCATGGAATCCAAAGGCCAGGAAAACCTTTTAATATCAAATCAGGTTCAAGATGAGGCAATTTTGTGTGCTGTAGCCACACACTTTTCAGCAATGCGAAGCTCCCACTAGCTGTTGAAATCTTTATGTGCATTGATCCTGCTTTCAGTTTAAAAGATTTTCTGGGCCCATAAAGTTGCCTTGCTCCTACATCTCCTGAAGCCTGCAGCTCCAGCCAGGAAGGAGTCTCTGCAACTTCTGAGGAACCCAAGGAAAAAATAAAACACCTTTCCTGCATTCCCATATAGGTAACAGCTGACATAGGTAGCCTTACTTCCAAGCTATAATGAAGGATCACACTAGACACAAAGTACGTTCCCCAGCTGCATATCTTCTAAGGTTCACAGGAGCAGGGCTCCCTTTTGTGGGTCGTGTAAGAGGTATTGAAGGTCATGCTATTTTCCCTGTCTTAAAAGAAAAGAAAAAAGATCTGTGTGATGGGGAAGCCTCTGGATAGTGCAGAAAAATATGCATAGTTCTTAGCAAGACAAACAAATCTCTATTCCTAGACTGGAATGGTTATTGTATTTCAGTTCCTTCCAAATTAAGAAGTAAAAGCACAAAGCAGCAGTTTCTGACTTCTACCCCGAACAAACTCAGCCTGCAATCTGAGACTCAGGCTGGGTTCTTTATTGCGCAAACATCGTCACTAATGATGGCGTGAACTTTTGTAAGTGACAGCTGCGCAGCTTCAGTAGCGGCAATGGGTTTTGAGCAGGTATAATTGATCAGAACTTAGTACACAAGTCTGTTGATGATGCACAGGCTCAGCTGTGTAAGCTCTGCAGTAGAAGCAGGAGTAAAACAGTATCTTTTGCCACTAAAATAAGCAGATGTCTCTTAGAACACACACAAGAAGTAGATCTATTTGGTAAAAAGGTGCAATTTTTTCAGAGTACAACCACACCATAGCTGTCATAAAAATAGTGACGGTTGAAAATTGCCAATTGTTTTTCATGAAAAGTATTGAAAAAAGTTGGCATTTTTCTACGTTTTCCATTAAAAGATTTTTTGTTTCTCAACAAAAACCACAAACGCCAAATAAAAATATTTCAATTTTTGAAAACAAAAATTTCCAAAAGCAGATTTTATTTTGAGTTCAGCAACTGGAAAAAAAATTGGTTAATTTTTTTCCTGCCTGTCTCTTTTGTCCCATCCCTGTCTTTGCCATTAACTTTTTCAGTGGCAAAATGGGGGAGGGGAGGGATGGAAAAGGAAGAGGGGAGGGGAAACCTAAAATTTTCTGGTTTTCGTTTTTCGTTGAAAAAAAAAATCTTTTTAAAGAAACGAAAACTGGTTGCAAAACTTTTTCATTTGGGGGAAAAAAGAGGCCATTTTACATCTAAAAGTGTTTAATGGAAAATGTTGACCAGCTCTAACCATAATGCATGTGTGTAAGTGAATAAAGTTTTGGGGATGACAGGTTATAGTAAATATACCTGAGTATCTAAGGTTGAAAGAAATACTATATTGTATTTGAGAAACACAATGTGATTACAGAACTACCTTTTGAATTTTTAATGCAATATTAATACTGCACAGTTAACATTCATTAGTAATTGTAGTTTAGTTTTCCTGTAAAGTATAAGCACCATGCAAAATGACATGATTTGTAATGCTGTCTCGTAAAGACAAATATAATAAAAACTATGAATGGAGCAGGTCTTAAAAGTTAATACAAACTGCTCCTGGCCCTTGTGAAAAGGCACTTGTTGCATTATAATTAAAACCGAAATTAAAATATTCCTTTTAATCTGTCATTTTGTGGCACCTATTCACCCTGGGGAAGTGCCAGTCATTTTGAAGACCATGTCTAAATGAAGCGACTTATGAAATTATAACAGCTCATGGTCTGAAAACAGAAGAAGTCATTGGTGGGATTTGGACTGCTGGATGTATGCGTGATGAGCCTCTGAAAATAAGCTTATGCCTTGACCTATGCCCCTCTGGGTAAACCTCCTTTTTACAGACCCATTTACTGCCTTTCGTACAATCAGGCATTCAATATGGTAAGAAGAAAAGGGAGATGTATTTCAGAGCTCATGCAACTGAAGAGCATAACAGTACACTGGTTTATACTTGACATTTCATATTAGAGTTCATTATGACTGGCTCTAGTTTAAGGGACATCACTTATCTATCCTCAACTTTCACCTCCACGACTTGATGTCAAAGGAAACAATGTCTTTATGTACAAAAAAATAAAAATAGGGGAGCTGCAGCCAGTGGCCCTGCCATAAATAAAACCCTTTATAGCTGAGTATTTCGCACACCATTAAAGACACAAAGGGAGGGAATAAAAGAGACATGCTACATGGCACCACACAGAAATATAGTCCCATAAACACGGAGGCTAAGAAGCAGGGGGTAAAAATGGCTCCAGATCCTTTTCAAGTTGTTCATTCATGGTCCAGCTGAGATTACTGTGGTCCAAGCAGTGTATTTCATTTTGAAAACATAAGTAGACGTCCCTGGTTCAACAGGAAGAGTTTCGAAGAAAATTAAATGTCACAGCAACTTAGCTTATTGGTTTTATTCAATATAAATTCACTTTTTATGCAACTTTGAATAATAATAGCCCTCTCTGTGTCAACATGCTGAATTAGGTTCAGTCACTTGGGAGGGGAGAGAGAAGAAAGGGGAAAGGAGAGATGGAGGCACTGCTAGTGTTAGCCTAGCACTGACAGCAAGGCAGACTGAGATTTAGCTCTGAATGACAGGTGTGATAGCTTTAGGGGGGATTTAGCACACTGATCATATAGGTCTTATTTTCTCCCCTTTGCTTTATTCAGTTAGTAAGGTTGCTATTGGCTCGTTTTTCTCTCTTCAGTAGGCTGGAGCACTAATATATGTAAAACTGAAGGTAAGTCACAGGGAAACCCATGTAAAAGGAAACAGGAACTTTCAAACTGCAGCATTTGGAACCATGCCATGCTGACAAGGAGGATTATGTTCCAGCACACAGCTTATTTTAATACGTTAGTGAGAGCCCTCATTAATTAGGCTAGATCCTGCTGTTCTTACTCAGACAAAACTCACTGTCTTCAACGGGAATATTACTTTAATACAGACCGCAAGCTTTGGCCTTCACGGCATTTTTAAAGTACAGTAACCAAAGACCAAATATTTTAAGAAGGGGGTTTCTTTTCTCTAACAGGAGTGAATATGAAAGGCCAGATTCTGAACCCAGTTACACTATTCCATGTCATTACTGCAGATTTTTATTTGTATGACCGAGATGAGATTACAGCCCTTGTTACCATGTTTCAACGTATCTCAACTGTTGTACAACAGATTCTAAGAGCAATAGCCTGGAGAGGAAAAAATAAGAATCCCTGTGGCTGCATACTTAATTAGGAAGATTAGGTCAGCTGCTTTGATGATGCACTTAACATAAAATGTAATGATTGCAGTTTCATGTGTCATATATTTGTCTACCTTTTCATTAGGAGGAGCCAAATTGTGCTCTCAGCTACACCAGTGTCAAATCAGAGTAACTCCACTGATTTTGTTTAAATAAGGAGATATAGTGTTGAAGAAAGATTGTGGGATGTGCAAGTGAACACATCAAAAAGGAAGAGGAAGGATAATACTGTGTTTAATTTATCTGGCTACCACCGATTTCTTATCCAGCTTAAAGAGAGATTTAAAAAGGCAAGAATGGCTGTTAGACTCACAGCACCCATTGGTACCCTTAAAGATCTCCCCTTTAACCTCTCTGCGCATCAGTCTTCCCTTCAGTAAAATGGAGATTTTCTTTTTCCTCCCCAATTCCTTGTCTTGCCTATAGACTGTAAACTCCTGGGTGCAGCGTTTTATTTTACAATATGTATTTACAGTGTGTTGCACAATGGGCTCTCATCTTGGGTGAGGTTCTCTAAGCATTACTGTAAGATGAATAATAAATGTGCATGCTATTTTTCCCTACAGGACCCCTTCCTCATTCCTTGCACAGGCTGGACTGCACTCAGAAAAATTAATCAAGTTTGTATAGTTAAGGAGATTGTCATCTGCTGTTTCCCTGCCTCTTCTTCTATAAAAACTGGAAGGTGTGTAGTGAGAGTGACATAAGAGATTAAAGGAAGAAAAAGGAAGATGTCATGATTAAGACAATTGAATGCTGCTCTGTGTAACTGGATTCTAATGCCTGCCTCTGGCACAGAGCTCCTATATGATACTGGGCAAGCCACTCAACCCAAACTTTTCACAGGTGGGCTCTCATTTTGTGGGTGCACAACTTAATTGTGTTAATCTCTCTTAATTGTGCGCTCTCATCTTGTGCGTACACAACTTGAGAAACCTGTGGCCTGATTTGCAGAGGTTCTCAGCACTCACAACTGCAAATTAAGTCAACAAGACTTGAGTTCTGAACTAGGGCTGTGACCATTCCTCTTGGCATATTGCTAACTCATTCCAAAAAAAAAAAAAAAAAAACCCCCCGCCCCCAAATTGTTTGGTCAAATGAAAAACTGTTCTTGAAGTGGTGAATAATTTCAGCCAAATAAAAAATGAAATAAAATCCTAAACAAAACATTTAAGACATTTTCAAAACCAAAATGTTTTTGGATTTTCATTTTAAACATTCCATTTAGAAATTTAGCTGGATTTGTTAAAAAACGGATTTAAAAACACCGTTAAGGGAAACACTCACCACCAATGCTGTCTAGTGGAGAGGCAGGGGAGTGACTGCTTGATTTCCTTCTAAGCATTTCCCTTTCTTACTACTGATCTGCTTTGCAGTGGTTTCTTTTTTCAGCGACTCAGCCCTTTGGCCAGTCACATTTTCAGCCTTCCCCTTTTGGGGTATAGTTATACAAAAAGGGTCCAATGACAGGGAATTCTTCAACATTAAGCAAGTGATTTAGGGCTTCCTCAAGTAAAGGTCCCTTGTATCTTCAGGGTCTTCCCCCAACTAGGTTCACCACCAGGGAAAACGTTTTTGTAGTGGCCCCTCTTTAGAGGTTGGTACAGGAGCTCAGGTCCACTCTCCCTCCTGAGCTCCACTCCAGGTTCCAGTGGTCGGCAGCTGAATCCAACACACCAGGTGCCATGCAGCTGCCTCCCTGAATCACTTCCTACCACCCTCTCCCTTTCTCCAGAATAAAGTAAAGAACTAAAGACAAAGTCTCTGACCTTCAAATAATCACAGGCCCCTTCTTCGTAGCTTGGTGAGCTCACTATCCCCAGGCACCTTGCATGCCTCACGAAGAGCTAAGCACGTGTCTCCAATCTCCTCCACTGTCTGCCTGCAACAGAGCTATTCTGACTCTTTAAGCTCTCACTCCTGCCTTGCACAGCACAGGGGAGTGGGGCCACCTGGGTCCAAAGCTGCTTCTTAACCTCTTCCTTTCCAGTGTGGGGTCTTTATATTGCATCAGACTATCTGACTAGGTTAACCAATGGACTTAATGGTTGTGCTCAGGTTCACAGATTCAAGGGTATTATTCATGATCATAAAGACCATGTTCCTTTGTGTGAGACATTCTTCCCCCCAAGATCCGAGATTGGAAAGAAGTTCAGACACAAGCTGCTTGAACATGAACGTTGCCAGCAGATGAAGCTTACTTCTTGGCATTTCCACTGCCATGCAACATGGGCTGGAATTTAAGAAAACCCAAGTGATTGGTACTGTAAACACCCAAAAATTTAACAAAATTAAAATTGGAAAAAAGTCATTTTGGACTGAATGAAACATTTTGTTTGTCCCAAAATGAATTTTTTGTTTTGCTGAGAAACACCAAAATATTTTAACCCCAAAGGGATTATTTTTTTCAGTTTGACCACTCTAGTCTGAACAAACAAAATGCTATAAAATACCAAGTTCTTTGAAAAATCAGGTCAGAGGCATCTCAAATTGGGCAACCAAAATCAATGGACACTTTTGACATGAATGTTTCTGTGCCCCAGTTTCCTATCTGTAAAATGGGGTTAATGTCACTTCACTTCACAGGCATGTTGTAAAGATAAATCCATTCATGTTTGTGAAGCTTTGATGCCACACTGATGGGTGCCAAAGAAAAGCCCACACAGAAATTAATACTTCTGTACTCAAAGCAGGGTCTGATTGCAGTAAGCAAACCGTGGCGCATGGGGGGACACACTGAACAATGGAGGTGAAAATGAAGCACTGAATAACGTCTCAATGAGTGAGCACTGTCCGTGTGCACTGAAGTCCATCCTAACTTTAAGAGCTTTATTTTGCAACCCTAGTGTTCTTCTAACGTAGATTTTAAAATTACGTAGGCTTTAAAAAAAACCTGAAAAGAACAGAAATTCCATTGTGTGGAACTATATTGACGTCTGCTTGGTTCATCGGTGGGGTTAGAACCCTTAGAACCACAGCACAGACCCCTGCCACTTGAGGTAACATTGTAAGTCATAGCAATAATACGTTGTCATCCTCTCTGTTGACCAGCCACTAGAGAGAGAGGAGGCAAACAGCTATTTGCTATTAGCAGAGAAGTACTGAGATCCAGGAATCCTGGTTTCTATTTCAGGTACCAAGAGGAATGTATGTTAACGTTTATAGACCCTTCTCCTGTCCATCCATCCCCCCAAGACTGACCCCTTTTGCCTTGGCCCCCTTCAGCTTGTCTTTGTACAAGTCTCCCCCCGTCTCTCTCACACACACACCCCCTTTGTCCTAGTCCCCGCTTCCCCCCCCAACCTGGACCTCCTCTTAGCCTCCTCAGTCTTTTCTCCTCTGTCCCCCGCATCTCACCATCCAAGTCCCAGTCACCCCATAGATCATAATGCCACTCTATGCCTCCCCACACCGTCTCCATGTCCCAGTCTTAGTATCCCTCCACCTCAGCTCCATGTGCCAGCCCAGTCCTCCCCATCTGACCCCACACCCTCGCCTCCTGGTTTCTTATCCCAGGCCCCACCTCTCAGATCCTTGTTCAAGTTTCTACGCCTCTCCAGCCACTTGTCCTAAACCCTGCCCTCACCAACTGCAAAGGTCAGGGTCCTTATTCTTCTATATTCCAGCCAGGTCATTCCCTCCACTTCCTTGCTGCCTGGGTGTCTGCAAGGAGAGTACTGATTGCACAGGAGAGAGTTTCCCCACTCTCTTGTTAAGAGTTCTTGTGGCCAGCACCACAGCAGCTCTTGGTTGCCAAAAGAGCAACTGAAAGCAAAGGCTTGCTCAGCTCTGCATCCCTGGGTGGGAGCATACCAAATACAGACAAAAGCATAGGAGAATTTAGCTGCAGAACTCTTACAAGTCTCCACTGAGTATGTGTGAACTGAGATTTTTCAGGGGCTCATAACTTGCCCAGATTTGTGCAGGTTTTCACCAGGATGGCAAAAGGCCATACACTAGGGTGATCCCCCAACACAGTTCAAGTCCCTGCTCCACAGCATGGAGGTGCTAGAGCTTAATAAAATTGTTGTAAGAATTTATTAAAATGGCCTAAACAGTGTATTTCCCCATAATCTCATTCTCAGAAATGGCTGAACTATTTTTGCTGATATCCTGCTCCTCCTCACTCCTCAAAATCATTCTACATCATCATACAGACACCCAGCATGGAAAATTGCAATCCACATGGCTAAAATTTGGCAATGTAATAAGTGATTAAAAACAGCATTTTGTATGTCAAAGTATCAGGCAACGAAGTGGGTTGCAGCCCACGAAAGCTTATGCCTGCAGAAATTTGTTAGTCTTTAAAGTGCTACAGGACTCTCGTTGTTTTTGCTGCATACACACTAACATGGCTACCCCTCTGGAACTTAACTATAGGGGATCCTAGCCAACTTTTTGGCTGTGCGGTAGTACAGTTATTAAGCCTCTGATCCAGCAAGAAACGTAAGCATGCTTGAGTTTTGTAGGTGAGCAGTCCCATTGACTTTAGTCAATCCAGTACTTTGCTAGGTTGGGACCTAATACCGGAACTTGACTTGTTCATCACATTTTGCCTTGCAATGATACGTGCAAAACTCCACATCTGATGTGCAGGATGAAGCCCAGTGTGTGTGTATATTACTATGACTTACAAGAGTTACCTCTGCAAAGTCCTTAGTCTCTCTGTACCTACAGAGAGACATGTCTGCATGTAAAACAGCTAATCTTTAACTAGAAGAATATTTAAAGAAATTAACTAAAATATGCTTAGTGATTTACAGAGTGCTTTTGCAAAAAATGCATTAATTGTACACAAACTGCATTAAGCTTTTTATTAGCATGTAATTGTGGGGAAAATATTAATACAGTATTGTAAAAAAACGATCAGTTACAAAACTTAAAATGAAACCTGCGTAATCATGGTTTTAACATTAAGATGGTATTGTGATAATGAATGTATATAATGAACTAAGAAAAATAGATATGTTAGTATCTGATCCTTTCCTTGTTTCCAGTACATCTGCATTGGACTCCAGCTATTGTATTTCAACTAGCTAATCACCGTCTTTTGTTCAATGCGACTGTGTTTTTACTCATTCAGGCTAATCTGCGAAGCCATCTGTTATTTGATAGATATTGGCCTATTTCAAATCTCAAAGCTCTGCTAAGCATCTCAGGGGAAGGAGAAGTAGATGCATCTATTCCCACAAGGTAGAGCAACAGTTGAGTATATTTTAAAGAAAAGCGTATTTAACACACCATAGTAAAATAGTTTCCACTGTAGCACTGGAATGTTAAAGCGAATGTGGAATGGTGTAAACCAGAAGCAATCCTACTGCTAGTGAATGTGTGAGGGGAGGGGGGACTGACTCCATTTACAATAATTACTTAGGTTTTCTTAAGCTCAGCACATGTTGAATAGCAGTGGGAATGCCAAGGACTAAGCTTCATATCACATAGTAACACACAAGTTCAAGCAGCTTGTCACTGAACTCGTTTCCAATCTCGGATCTTGGGGAAAGAGTGTCTCACACAAAGAACAGGGGATTTGTGATAATGCATACAGCCCTTGGATTGTGATCCTGGGCGCAACCATTAAATCCACTGGTTCAGCTAGGCTGATACTCTGCCGCTGGCAGTGGTCAATAGTAGATGCTTCAGATGAAGATGAACACACTTGATAATGTACTTACCTAATGGTGCTGTACCTAATTCAATAATAAAATCTTATCCCAGGGGTGGCCAAACTGTGGCTAGTGAGCTGAATGCGGCTCTTTTACAGTTAAAGTGTGGCTTGCAGAACTCCCTATCCACCCCCCTACTCCCATTCTACGCCTGGCAGACTGGGGTGGGGAGCTCTGAGCTTCTGCTCTGCGGCACGGTGGTAGGGCTAGAAGATTCTGCCCAGCGGGTGGTCTCAGGGGGATAGTAAATTTGGCCACTCCTCTCTTATCCTATCACTAGTGCAGTGTTCCCCTTTGAAAACTGATCAGTATAGTACAATTCTCCATACCGTGCATTGGTGTGTTTCTCTAGTAACCAACAACTAATTATAATAGATCCCATCACAGCCTGCTGAACTGGAATGCTTTGGACACGAGGGTTTCATCATCGTCATCACATGCGCAGTCGACTGAGTCTGTTGCACAAGCCAGAGTGACTTCGGTGGTGGCATTGTGCTGGGCATCACGGAGTGAAGTTCCCAGTTCTGGCTCATTCCTGCCACTCTGCAAATCTCTGGCACAGCTCCATGAGTGATGCCAGGTACGGTCAAGGCACACACTCTTTCACGCATCGCCAGAGATTATGAGAGCCCTGTGCGCTGGGGTGTATTTGCCCATCCTGGCGACATGGCCAAAGACTACACAATACTGCATTTGAATATAACAAGCAACTGAAGGAAGGCCAGATCTCTGCAAGATTATGACATTTTGCACAAAGTCAAACCATTTAAGTTCAAGATTGGGCACTAGCAGAACATACGGAATGCCTTTGGCCATTCCAAGTCTGCCAGTAAAAGGGTCCAGATTCCGACCCATATAGCAATACTGACAGTACACAGGTTAGATAGAGCCTAAATTCTGTTTCAGCACAAGACACTTTTGCGTCCATAAGTAAGACATGGACTTCATGCAGGAGGCCGTGAGATCTATTCATCAAAGACAGTTGCTGCAACTGTTTGAATGTTGCTTACAGCCTAGGCAACAGAACTGGTCAATTACTCGTTCCCACCTGCCCCGGGAGTTCCGGTGGCCCAGCTCCAGGATTCTGGACCTTGGTCTTCTGCCATGAGCCGTTCAAGCGTGGGTGGTGTCTTGGAGACCTTGGAGGTCAGTACTGAAATTCTCTGACTTCTCCACAAGCAAAGCAGTTTTGTCAGCGTAGTCCTGTTCAGTGAATACTTCTTGACCAACCTTATGGTTCTGATGTGTGGAACAGTGAATCCTAATATCAAATCCATAGGGTGACAGAATAGTACCAGGGTAAGAATGCAACCCTGACACACAAGTGAGGTTGTGCAGAAACACAGCAACAGCCATCACTTGTTGTTTTGCATGTGCAAGGAACGAAGTAGCAGGCTCCACATATAGAGCCATATATTTTGTATAGTATGTGACATTTTCACTGGCATCTGATCCCACAGGGTGTTGGATTAGCAAATGGCACCAAGATGTCCATAGAAGAGCATCTCTCTTACATCACTTTGAATATGTATAAGTCCCTTCCATTTGACTTTGTAATGATTTCTAATGTCATACTGCAAATTCAGGGAGGCTCAGATAAACAGTTCTAGTTTTGAGCAGAAGCTATCTTTCCTGAAGGCTGGCTCAGCAGCTAGCACTATAGATTTGGGTTCACTTTTCTGGCCTGGTTTCTCACTCCCCACGTCAACAGGGACTAGATACACTCCAGAGAGAGTAGAGTGGACATGATTTACTGTTGCCCTGTACCCTGTACAGTCATTTACATCAATGCAAAAGGAAAGGAAAGTGACTCATTCTGATTTTTCTTTGCACTTGTATGAATGGCTGCACAAGGTGAAAAGCAATTGTGAATCTGACCCATTGTGCTCAGCCCTTGTTGGGGGAAAGAAGCATCTCCCATTGTGCAACAGCAACCCCTGTAGCTGCGCACAGAGCAGCAACAGTAGCATATTGCTAGACTGCAAAGAAAGTCCCATCCAACCCTCCTTGGATAAAGTCTCCCATTAAGAACACAAAAAATAAAGGTCCAGATCCTCATCTGGAGTAAACTGGCATGACTCTATTATCTTTTATGGAGCTATGACAACTTATACCAGTTCAGGATGAAGCCCCAAGATTCCTCTTAGCTAAAAGATGATGAACCAAAGCCAAATAATCTGTTTATTTACCATTCTATGACAAAAAAATGCATAACACCATTTTGGTGGGAAAGGTCAGACAGGATGAAACAAATATTTTGTCTGAGCTGACAAGCTGCATACAATATATCAGATAGTTGCCATTTAAAACAGTCAAGATATGAATCCCTTGAAGAAATTCTGAATTACAGCATTACTAGACTATATATCAATCATGTATATAGATATATATTATATATCTATATACATGATACTATATACACAGCGATTTATTAACCTTCTGTCTTTCTAATACTGTAATTTAAAACTCACCACATTCATAGCATAGTGTAGCTTAAGGAGAGAGTTGTTTTATAATTTATATTAAAAGAATAAACCAATCTACAAGCCTTAAAGCTCTGACAGATATTTCCTCGGTCTGTCTCTTGAGTCAAAGATTCATGTAGAGCACTTTCCTTTTGTTCTGCTCTCTGTGGATTACTAAACCAAGAGATTCGCTGCTGAAATACTTGCATATATAGTAGTAAGTATTAAGCGGAGGCCCCTCGATGCAAAACAGCCAAGATAATCACACAGCTATGACATGTAAAGTAAAGCCATAGTGGGAGTGAATAAATCTTACACATGCTGTAGATAACTAAGAGCCTGATCCAAAACCAATTTAAGTCAAGGGAATGACCACCACTGACTCCAATCATGGCCCCTATCTTGCAAACTGCTCCACAAGGGGGACAATGCTGGACCAACATGGAACACCACTGATTTCATTAGGATGGCGTATGGGGGCACAGTGTGGAGCAGTTTGCAGGTCTGGGGCCCAAATCAGTGCACTCCACCCCCACACTGCTGTCTTTGGAAGCCTCCTGTATATACCAAAGCATAACACCATGGGCTAAGAGGCCTGGACACCAGGCAGAACAGAGGATTAGCAACATGGGCAGGAACCACCCCTTCCCTCCAGTAAAATGAAATTTATCTTGTAAAAAAAGGTAGAGCTAAGACATCTTATAACCACACATACTCCTACATATGGGGAAAAACTAAAAAATACACAACTAAAATATAATACCCCATGGGAGGGAGAAATTTGGAAACCAGTAATGCTGAATGAGACCTACAGTCAGGACAATTGCACACAGCAAATTACAACTGAGTTTTCAAGTGATATAGCTGAAAAAATGGCCGATGTGCTTTTGATTTAACCTATTTATGTACATTCCTTTTTATCACTGGTGTAACAGAGTGCTAACAATCATTAATGATTTGTCTTCACACCGCCTGTATGTGATAGGGAAGAATTATTATCCCCATTTGACCAAGGGGGAACTGAGTCACAAAGAGATTAAGGTCAGTGTGTGGGGGGAGACCTCTTGATTGATGCAAAAATTATATTGATAACCATGTTATGAAACTTAATTTGTAAGGGGTTACAAACTTGTGTGCACCTTTCCTGAATATTAATATTCAGAATATTAAGGAAGGGGCTACTATTTCAGGTTTCTCTAAACAAAAGATGCTTAGTAATTTTTAAAACATTATTATTTAGCATCCAACAATTTAAAACTAACCCCTATCAGGTTGGAAATCTATGGCAGAGCCAAAAATCAAACCTCAGATCACTCTGGAGTCACAGCCCAGTGCCTCAGCCATGAGACCATCCTTGCTCCCTAAAAGCAGCTTGGCACACAGCACAGAGATAACGGAACCTCGCTACTTGACTCTGGAACAATGATGTATGAAATCCATTGCTCAGTTCTGGGCCCCATGGCACCAGGAACATAATGACAAACTGGAGAAAGTTTAGAGCCAAGCATGATCAAAGGGCTTGTGGGACTGATTAATGAGAAAAGATTTAAAAAGCTGAAGATGTGTCGCTTGGCTAAGCAATGTCTAGGTGACAACAGCATACAAATATTGTATAAATATAGAAAGGAGGGGGAAGAATTATTTAGTGTGCTACAGAGAAGTGAAACTAGGGGTAATGAGACCAAAATTAAGAAAGAGTTACTATAGGATGAATATCATGAAAAATTTCCTGGTAGCTGGATGTATTCTGCTGTGGAATAGTGTTCCAAGGGAGAGAGGAAAGAAGACCCATTGCTTAAGAGTGCGCAAAACACTAGAAAAGATACTGTAGGGAACAATGCCACATTTGCAAGGAGCTAGATTAGAATGAGCTAATACATCACTTCTATCCCTAATTTATATGAATCTGTTATTATATTTAGGTCAGCTTCATAGTCTAGACTCAGCCCACAAGCAACATTAAAAATAAAATCTGAAGGCACTATTTAAAGTAACAAACAAAAATCCATTAGCATTTGTGAATGTCTAATTTATCACCTCTCTTCTTTATGGTCTTCCTTATGCCACTTGATACCACATTGATTTACAATAGAGGTCTACTTACTTATCGATAGTGACCCTATTTCAGGAAGTAATTCTGTTCTTAGGTATCACTTTTTGTATGTGTTCTTGCATTTAGAAAGAACATCCTATTAAACATTCCAAAAGAATACCAGCAATTCCAGTTCTGAAGTGCAGAATCATAGAATATTAGGGTTGGAAGGGACCTCAGGAGGTCGTCTAGTCCAACCCCCCGCCCACAGCAGAACTAACCTCAGCTAAATCATCCCAGACAGGGCTTTGTCAAGCCACAGCTTAAAAACCTCTAAAGATGGAGATTCCACCACCTCCCTAGGTAACCCATTCCAGTGCTTCACCACCCTCCTAGTGAAAAACCTTTTCCTACTATCCAACCTAGACCTCCCCCACCGCAACTTGAGACCTTCGCTCCTTGTTCTGTCATCTACTACCATGGAGAACATTGAGAACTCCATCCTCTCTGGAACCCCCTTTCAGGTAGTTAAAGGCTGCTATCAAATCCCCCCTCATTCTTCTCTTTTGCAGACTAAACAAGCCTAGTTCCCTCAGCCTTCCTCATAAGTCTTGTGCTTATAAGTTTCTGTTGCCCTCCGCTGGACTCTCTCCAACTTGTCTACATCCTTTTTGCAGTGGGTGGCCCAAAACTGGACACAATACTCCAAATGCGGCCTCACCAATGCCGAATAGAGGGGAATAATCACTTCCCCTCAATCTGCTGGCAGTGCTCCTACTAATGCAGTCCAATATGCCATTAGCCTTCTTGGCAACCAGGGCACACTGCTGACTCACATCCAGTTTCTTATCCACTGTAACCCCCAGGTCCTTTTCTACAGAACTGCTGCCTAGCCCATTGGTCCCCAGTCTGTAGCTGTGCATGGGATTCTTCCATCCTAAGTGCAGGACTCTGCACTTGTTGGACCTCATCAGATTTCTTTTGGCCCAATACTCCAATTTGTGTAGGTCACTCTGTATCCTATCCCTACCTTCCAGGGTATCTACCACTCCTCCTAGCTTAGTGCCATCTGCAAACTTGCTGAGGGTGCAATCTACCCCATCCTCCTCATCATTAATGAAGTTGTTGAACAAAACCGGCCCCAGGACTGACCCCTGGGGCACACCGCTTGTAACTGGCTGCCAGCAAGACATGGAGCCAAAGGGATATGTTTCATGTATTTGGAACACCAGGCAATACTGTAAATAACAGTACCAGAAAACCAGAACACAAATTGCAGGAAGTGCAACAACCCCCTTCCCCCCTCACACCCCGTCAAAAAAATCTCCTTTTTGGAAGACATCAAGGTCATTCTAGCATTTTAGTACAACTGAGACAAAGCAATATAACCTTCATATCTGAGGACAGAGTTCCTGCTCTGAGTCTTTTTAACATAAAAATAATTTGAAAAATGTGTCCATTTATCTATTTCAGCTTTTTTGGAGTGAAAAGCATTTATATAACCACCAAACCAAAGAAGAGCAACACAGAAAAATTGAAGTTACTTGCTTTTGTTTATTTGTGTTGCAAATGTAATGTTACTTCTCACATTACCTCTGTGAAACCAACAGACGAAACCACAGGAATTAATAGCTGAAAAGTAATATTTTCAAATGTGTGGTCCTATTTTCAAAAGCAACTTTCAATGAAATTTGGGTTCCTAAAGGTCTAAATCACTTCTGAATTTGGGACACAGCCTCCTAAAATACTAAGGCACTTTAGAAAATGTTACGCAAACTGACACTTTTTCATCACCCATTTATGTACAAGTACTGAATGGCTTGTGAGAAGAGGAATGAACAATCTTCCCAGGAAACAATTGGCCACCATTAAAAACACAACATTTACCAAAAGAACACGCTGTGACTGAAAAAATTCCAAGCATAGTGGAAAAACCCTGTGGCACCTCATAGAGCAGTGTGTGGGAAGTAGTGAAAAAATGTTGATTGTTCAGTGGTGACCACTATACAAAGCAGTGGAGTGTATAAGTAAGAAAAATTAGTTATCTAATAAAAACAATCATTTTGATAGGAATATGATTTTTTTCACCCCTCATGATGGAGCTCAACTTAAAAATTCATGGAAAATACAGTATAACTTCACACACTTTTCATCCTCTCTCTCCATCAATCTGTTCTTTCTTTCTCATGCAACCTCTACTTCCAACTTTAGCAGGCAAGCTGGAGTCTCAAAAATGGGAAACACAGTGTAACTACAAATAAAAGCTAATTACTGAGGAAGTCCAACTCCAGCTCTGTAATTAAAGGCTGACAAATGTATCGTGGACCTCAGGACTCGGTGTGGAGTATGCCTATTAGAGAAATTACTCCTTTTCTGTGTCCTCTCCTGCCAGCACAAAGAAATCATCAGTCATGCCAGAAAATGGCTCTTCCATATCAAAGAGGCCAGGAATTATTCCATTCCCTTTTTCACAGGGAGTTTTCAATTTGTTGGGTAGTATTTTTATGCAGAGTGTAAAGTCTTCCATAATTGCAAAGTTAATATGAAACTGTAGCTTTTTTTTTTTTAAATGGCAGCTGGCCACACCTTTTTGTAAACCTACATTTCTGCTGTAACTTTATGATATGTCATAGGAATGCAGGAGATGAACAGCTTCTGACACATGATGAAATGTTAAGGTCAGAGTAGTACAGTACATAAAAAAAAGTACGAATCAATCTCCTTGTAGAGGAAATTGCAGTGGACTCAAATAAAATCCTGCAGCCCGTCTCTGTTGGTTTTACTCTGCTCCACAACCAGGCTGGGCAAAACTGGAATTCTCACTAAGGACAGTCTGAGATGAGCCACTCCTATCTCAGAATGTAGACAGTATTACTTGACTTTTTGGGCCTTCATCCAAAAACCGATTCACGCGAGTGCACTGCTAGGAGAAGAATCCACCATTTTTCTTATGTAGCATACTATCCTATCTGCAACATTTCCTTTTCTGACAAACGCTCAAGAATGATTAACAGTGGAGATGGGATAGTACAGTGGGACTGACTTTCGTTCACCTAATTTTAAATTATTATTTATTGTAAGTTTATATGGATGAATTTGAAAGAAAAGAAAATGTGCACCACTCTCTTGACACGCTTTCTTGTTATTCCTTTTGCTGCTGTGTAAGACATTTAAATAAGAACTTTCTTCCCCTTCACCACGTTCTCCTCCTACTTGATCCCACAGTGAAGTCATAATTCTGTATTTATGAGAGCAGCAGAGGGAGTCTCCTGCTTATTTCTGTGTCAAAGCCAAGAGCGAGACAGAGCTCAAGGCAGGGGAAGAGTGGAGTGGCTTATCTGCTGATGTCTCCACTCTGGAGAGCTGGAGCCAGGAGAACAGCAGGAGGGCCAGGGGGAGTGAGGGATGCTCCCCTGGTAAGGATGATCTCTCAACAGAGAGGCTGGAGAGTTCCTGCTGGGAAGAGTAGGATAGTACTTTATCTGGAAGGGATGGGGTAGCTGTCCCGGCAGAAAGACAGAAGAGGACCAACGAGGAACCTAGGTGTGGCAGAAGATTCCAAATTGTTGCATGTGTTATGGTGATGGACAAGAGGATGTGTGATTCTAAGGACTATATGCACAAGGGGTGCTAAATGGACCAAGTCTGGGGACTTTTGTTATGGATTCTTTGAACTATATTTTGGTAATAAACTAGCCCATCGAAGAGAAATTATTGTGCCAAGAAAGTGGTTGTGGAATCATTGGGGACTCTAAAGGAAAGAAACTGAGGCAGACACATCAGTTGTGCTGAGGTCTGCCACAAGGGGGTGCCCCAGGCAGGGATCGCCGCATGACAGGACCATTTCTAGGAGTGAAATGGCATGTCTGTATCCATTCCAATGCACTCCCAAAACTCACTAACGAGACTGTCAATTATGGCAAAAACTAGTGCCAAATGTTATGGTGGTTTTGGTTTATAGACTCCTGTCTACATGGAACTTGTCTGAAATCACCAGCTCCATTCCGAAAAAGCAATTAAAGACCCACTGATAGCTCTTTGGGGCAAGGAGCATCTTTTTGGTCTGTGTTTGTACACAGTGGTGTCCTGGTCCACAAATGGAATTTCTAAGCTCTCCAGCAATACAACCTTCACACTTGCGTTGAAGTGATGCCTAATGGTGACAGACAGAAATCTCTATGTTAAACTATCCCCACCCCACTCAGGAGCAAACAAAATGAAGTGCCTCAGTACTATGTCCTCCTTCTAAATGCTGGTGGCTGATGGCCTGTGTAGCCACAGCAAACTCTACTCTGGTCCTACTAAAGTAAATCATTTGACTTTTTCTGTAAACATATTCGGGGTTTTAAGATGGTCTGTTGCTACACAGCAGGGGACTGAGAGTCAGGAATCAGAAGGTTTAGCTTTTGCATCATCTTTTAACTGTCAATATAAAAGGCCAGATCCTCAGCTGGTGTAAATCGGCATAGTCAATGAAACTGACTTGCATGACTTCTATGCTGTGTTAAACCAGGGGAAGAACCAGCCCATAGACACTCTATAATAAGACACATAATCCCCACATCCCCACAAGAGTTCTGAATTCAAGTTCCCCTAGATTACCCTTTCACATCCAGAGCAGGGAACAAAGTTGCAGTCCTGACTTCAGTCTCCCTAAAGTTAAGTTCCAAACACACTTAACCGCACCACCCTCTCCCCCAGGCTGGGAATAGTATATGTGTATGCATGTGCACAAACGCTGCATGCTCTTGGATATATCTTTGTGTGAGACTGGAACTTTGTTTCCCTCGTGCATTTTGGAAGTTTTTTTTTCATCTTTCTCCTCTGCCAAAGCATTGATATGAGCTGGCTGGGAGAGTTTAGGGCCCTTTGTAGCACCTGTTGGCTCCCTTTCACCAGCAACTGCTATTGTGTTGTCAACTGAGCAAATGCAACCAGCTGACCCTTCAAGTCAGCCAACTAGTTTATTCCAAACTGCTGACTAGATTTTCTGTATTATCTTTTGCTTCTAGACACACTTTATTCTCCAAGGAGAAAAAAATAAAGAGCCTTGTGTGGTTAATGCTGCACAGTTAGCATACAACATTCCTACCTGTATTCTTAGGTAACTTTAAAAGCACAGCCCGATGCTAACAGGCCATCTGCCCCAAAAGCAGGCCTTCCTGCATCTTCCACCTAGTGAAGCAAGAGTTCAAAACAAGATCTAATGCAACTTGATTAGCCATTATGTCCCAGAAACCTCATCTTATATCTGCCGTGTCCTTGGTTGCTACTTTTCCACTATGGCAATACTCTAAGAACTCATTCCAGGAGAAGGCTATGTAAATTTAGCATCATGATTTATAGCCAGTCAGCACCACAGCCTAAATTGCACTGATGAATGACTCTCACTATTTACATCCTCCATAGGGCCTAGCTTAAAGGCAGTGACCTACCTTAGTCACTACCTAGATGCTGAGAATTAAGCATGGCCCAGTTTTATTGACTTCATTTTGCCATATCCTCCTATCTTCAAATTGTCTCTTCACTACACTCTTATTAACAATGTTTCACTTTGACAGCTTAATGTGGTCTCCACAGACTCAGAGTGATATCAATTTGCCATTGTAATTTCTTCTTCTCTTGTTTAAATTTAAGTAATTTGCCAACATAATGTCATCTCCATATATACACATACTGACAATATTTCATTTAAAAAAAAATTATATGCATTCAGTACTCCTCAGTTGCCTTTTAGATCACTGGAGACTGAAGCCTCTGGTTTTGTAAAGAGCCAATGCACGTTCCATCTGTAGACACTCTACTAATTTGTCTCAACCCTGACCTAGAGAGACTGGAATAGTCCATGTCTCTTCAGTCCTTGGTTTCTGTGAGAAGATTGCCAACAACGCCATTTAATGCCAATTGCGATAATGAGTTGCATGATGCAGACATCTGTTCACTAAGCTCTGAACATTCATTTCTTTATAAATGAAAAGTCCTAAAGAAGAAACAGGTTTTAACCTTGAATAAGGTTTAACCTGAAATATTTGCAAACAAGAAAATCAAAATGACGCAATCTGCATTCTAAAATGTCTTATATTTTGAGTACGTATTTTCTGAATGAGCAAAAGGAAATAGCCACTTAACTAAAATGTAATGACTTCCTTGTAAGAGGGAAATAGATGCCTGAGCAAAGTTCCTGTGATTTCAATCCTCCCTACTGCTTTGCTGTTAGCAGCTGTGTTTAGCAGTGCATCTCTGAGAGGAAAAAATAAAAAGGGCAGCTATTGTTGCTCTGTAATTCTATCTAATTTAACAGGGCATTAATACAACATTTGTCACTGAGCTTAGTGGCCTCTGTCCAGACAGCACTCAATGAGATTAGTGGTCACCAGTACTCTACAAAAACTACTACTACAACTGACAGAACTCACCCTAATTAACAGTTTTAACAGAGGAACTAAGGATTGAACAAGTGTAATGACCAGTACCACAAGGTATCAGTGGCAATTAAAGATGGGACTTTTGGCACCAAAGCACTTCTGCTGCTTGACCTAAAGGAATGACTCTGTTGGCTGGCAGCAGTAGCAGATTGTTATCCTCCATCTGGAACAGGCACTAGAGGGAGCCTCATGACACACTTTATCCGCATGTGCAGGGACATGAATTACTTTCTCTCTTCAATGGCCCCCCTATTAGGATTGACATGGGCTGATAGAGCAGTGTGAAGAATTCAGTATGGCCATTGTATTTCTTAGTGTTTCTTCTTTGTTGAGCACTGATGATATGCTGGTCATTTTATAATACATATAGTGAAACATAGCTCTTTCTTTAAAGGAGTTCTGTGCATAACAAAGGAGCATCAATATTTAGAGCTGTCAACCATTCCAAAGCACTATGTTCACAAGATAATTTAATAATAATTTAAAAGTTGTGGAATTGTCTGACTGAAATAAAGGCACTAATGCTCACCAAAGATACCTTTGTTTCATTTGTGTTTACAAATGTTCAGTCAGAATGTGCCACAGACGAGCTGTCATACCTGAACATGAATTAATATACTGCCGTTCTGACGTAAGATGGGAAGATTAATGTACTGTAAGTCCAGAGGGAATTCCCAGCAGACATAGTTTTCAAAAACCCTGGAAGCCAGCTCTTTTCATACTGCTTTAGTGGCTGCTGCTATTCCTTAGCAACAAAGCTAGTCTGCTGCATATGGCTCTGTTTCAATTCAGAGCCCTAATGCATTCCAGAAATAACTAGCAGGGCTGGCATTGTTTGGACTAAGTGAAAAACCAATCAAGTCATTTGTTATATGTTAATTTTCTCTATCTTCTGAGCACCTGCATTTCCTAGGGATTACCAAACAGAAATACACAAAATATATCAAACAGAAATCACAGTTATAGGGCAAGATTCTTCCTGGCCCCTATGGAGGGCATAAGGGGCTAGATCCAAAGCAACAGCAGTCGCCACTGAAGCCAAAAGGGCCTTTTCCTCCCACCTGCATGGGCTGCATAAAGGCCTGGTGGAATTGCAGTCTGTGCACTCCGGACAGTACAAGGACTGCTCCCTCCAGGATGTACAGTATTCAAAGAGGCTGGAGAGGGGCACAGAGGAGCTGAGATCACATTTCTCTTCTCTCCATCTCCCCTCCAGTGTGTGCAGAGCAGAGCTGGTGCCCATAAAGGGGTAGCGCAACACGTACACTCCCTCTGCATGCCATGGAACTCTTGGAGACTTTCTGTCTCACTGAGGCAAACTATCTCATGCTTGGGTGGTAGGACTATGGCTCCATACCACACCTCACTGTGGTCAGTGCCCTTCAGGTGTGATCTCGCCCATAATGTTTGCTTCACAGAGGAGGAGTCACAATGTAATATTAAATATATTTATACTGTGCACAAAGTTTTGTGCCAAGGAAGCCTTGTTTTTGGAAACAGTTGCAGATAGGGCCGCAACTACACTAATGAAGACAATGGAAGCTTTACCACTGATCTCAGTGGGTGCAAGATCAAGCCTATAGTGAATAAGGAGCCTGGACACAGCCGAATGAACACCTATTCAGAATTCCAATGAACATATATGGACAATGATTTGCAATATCTGACCAGCTCTAACTGATATCAACATATGGGCTATTTCTCTCATTAGTGATTCTCTTGTAGCTCTGCTGCTTGTAATATTTACTTTTTTAAAGAACGGAAAAAATTCAGGGACATATTCTGTCCTGACCTGACATCCCATGCAACATATGGAATTTAAACGTAACACAGGGCAGAATTTGGCTGAAAAAATAATCAGAGTTAGACTTTGTTCTAATTATTTTTTTAAGTTATGGGACAGATTGTTTCCCTCACTCCTAGCCCAGCAGAAGTGGGTGGGATGCTGAGGGGAGCACAAACTGATCCCTTTAAAGGACGAGAGAACTGCTATTACTGCACAGGTCCTCCTGGTTTCCCACATTACAGGGCTATGCCTTAAAAAGTACAATCTAGCTTTCCATATGCTGAACAAAACCCAACGTTTTTAATTTTAAATATTTATGGCTAAATAGATGAGACCCATATTTTAATATCAATAAACCAAGTCAGGGCACAAACTTATTTGCCACTGGTTCACATCTTGAGTAGATAAAAATCATTCAGCCTTCAATGTGCTTCACAACACGCCTGGGACATGTGCCAATGGGCTAGGATGCCTGTTCCATGTCCATATTGCTGAAGTCTGACACCTGTTACCACTTTGTTGCTGTAACATTCTTTTAAGTGCCAACGTTCTTCAGTGGGGACGTAGCAGGTAAGTGGGGTAGCGCCAGCAATATGCTTTGCCTCAGATACATTGTAAACTAGGCAGCAGTGAAGCAGTTAACAAATGAATCACCTTAAAAATTAGCAGCTCACTGGTAAAATCCCTTAATCTGACAGCCTTCAATTACAAATATTTGCAAACTGTCACATCCTGTAATTGCTCTATTCAAACACCAATGAAAGATAAAATCTATTGTTCAACTATTTCACTGAATTATCTGTTTTAAATACAGGTTAATTTCTGTTAGAATAGAATATACTCTATTACCACTATTTGCGCCCGCTGTTTTAAAACCTGAGTTTGACGTCTAATGACATGAACCAATTTTCTGCCACACACTGCAGAAGAACTTTCAGGATTCAGAATTCTCTTACAAGAGTAGATATAATAATAATGTGCCAGGTCCTTCGCTGGTGTACATCTGAGTAGATTCACTGAATTCAATTCAGCTGTATTGATTCATACAGGCTGAGGATCTTGTACTTAAAGGTCCAAATCCAGCAAACTGATGAGTGATCTGAAGGGGTGCTCAGCACTCTCTCAGCTCCCACTGAAGTTAAAAGCGGGGGGATGGAAAGAAAGGATAAAAAGGGTGGGTGGAAAAACTGAAAACCAAAACATCTGATTTTCAATTTTTTTGTCAAAAATTTCAATGGAATATTTATAATGAACTATCGCTGTATTTATAATCATAGTGGCCTTCTTTTAAAGCTTGCAACAAAACTTCTGATGAATTGTTAATCAAAGTTTCTTTCAGTTGCTAATAGAAGGCAAACCCCTTAAAAATGACAGTGACAGTGAAGATACTGTACTATATTGCAGCAGATGGAAGGCAATTGATATGGGTAGCATAATTATGCATCTAACTCCTATTTTTAATCTTAATTTTTATCTGTAGTCCTTCTCTTCTGTTTAGAATTTCCCTCCTTATAAAGTGTCATCAAAGCTATGGAAACAGCGTAAAAACACAGTCTTATTTTTTTCTTTTTTCACTTGTAATTATAGAGACAAATACATATATTATAAACCAGGAAATATAGAGCATTCTA
>ML675603.1:71394201-71428122 GCA_007922155.1 Mesoclemmys tuberculata | reverse complement strand
ATCCATTTACTTCAGCTGTGTAATGGCGTAAGTGAGATCAGAATCAGGCTCTTCTACAACTAAAAGCTGCAAATAGGGGGAGACACTTTAGAACTCCATTGAAATACTCAGGAGTAAGAGAGCTCAAGAGGGTGCTCCAGTGGTGAAAATGTCAATTTTTTGGTTAGAACCCTACAAAACTGATCCTGTTCAATAGGGATAGTTCGTAATACACTAACGTGTGATCTCCAAAGATTTGATGTATGTTGTGTTTAGTGCTGACAAATCCTTAAGATAGGAAAACAACCATGTATTTGGTATCTTGTTAAAAAATAATTATTTGGTGTTGCTTGTATCTCATGTTGCCAGAGTGTTTTTCTATTTCATTTTCTGAGCTCGCCAATATATCCAAAGAAAAGCCTTGAGGGATAATTATGTCCCAGTTAAAGTAAATGGCAAAACTGTTATTGACTTCAATAGGATAAGACCATACCTTTGTATATAATATTTGGGTGTCAAGTCTCAATTGGGTTTTCCCAGGTGTCAATGGCAAAATTGGGCCCTAAAAATGAACCAGAGCATAAAAATGTACTACATGTAACAACATATGAGAGATTTATGGGCTTATTGCCTTTTTCCACCCTTTCAGTTAAAGCAATCAGAGGTAGTGAAATGTATCCCAGAGACGATATCTTTTGGGGACACAATATGAATTTCACTACAGAAAAGAACATCTTAAGCTTTCTCATTTTCTCATGTACAAGTTAACAATCAGGAATGCCACTAGCTTCGTTGGTTTTTGCAAAAGTTGTAGTTACTAAAATTCTAATGATGTTTATGAAAACTGGAAAACTAGTAACTGGCTCTTTAATAAAACATATTGAGTGTCTGTAAGGTTCCATTTAACCTACAGTAGAACAGCTGTGAAGATGTTCTAAACTGAAAAGAAGGGAGATTTTAAACCTAATGGAAATGTAATTCAGTATTTTTTTCTTCTATAGAGTACTGGGATTTTATGACAGTCTTCCAAACTACCTCCAGTATCCTCTGTCCCCAAAACACAATCTTCTCAAGGAAAGCTTTGATCTAACTATGCGTTGCTAAGTAGTTTCAAGTATTAAATAATTAACTGCCATGCCATTTATTTCCTCTCTCCTAATTCTGCAGACCATGTGTCTTTTGAAATCAAATGTTATCTGTCTGACAAATGACACATGGTTATTCAGAACATTATAAAAACATCTGTCTTCTATTAACTCAGTGGTACTTTTGGCCATGGTAAATACAGCAGTTAAATCCTGGTAGCAAGCAGGACAGCTAGCCATAAAGCTAGTTTTCTGGTCTGTCAGGAAAGGGAAATACCATAACCAGTGGGAAAGTCAAGAACAGCAGACACTGCATATTACCAGACTGAGAAGTATCAGTAGGTATAAGGGACGGAAACTCTGTGCTTAACCTTTACTCATTCATATTTGGGCATCTTGTGAGCTGTCCTCGAGTGTTGCCATTTGTGGAAGGTATCTTGTAAAACTGAAATCTTGCTCAGCCACTCATGATTATTTAAATATTGCTGGTGAGCTGATCCTCAAGGGGTTTTTGCAAGCCTGGAAGATGTGGGGCCACTAACGTGACTATATGGGTGATACACCAATCCCAGAGATGGATTGCTTTCTGGCAGAGAGGCAATCACTGTGCTACCCCATTTGTTGCTCTAGTATATTGCTGTAGTATTGTCTGTTACTTGAACTGCGGTTCTTTGGAGCATGGACAGGAATGGTATGCATGCTAGATGAATGGCTCTTAGTTCTAGGACATTTATATGGACCTTTGTTTTGTGGGAGGACCAAAGCGCTTGCATCTGATGTTGGTTCAAATGGGCTCCCCATCCAGCATCACTGTTGGAAGAGGAGAAGAGAATGGCACTCCCCTGCACACATGTAGAGAGAGAGTCCTTCTACCAATTTAATGAGAAGGGGACTTCTTGAAGAATCTGACCATCTTATCAATGTGGTGTGTTCTGGGTAAACACACTGATCTCAGCCACTCTTGTATGGAGCAAAGGTGAAGTAGGTGTGGGAGGCCATGTGTCCCATGAGCCTGAGACACATCCTTACTGATGATTTTGCATGAGCCTAGAGTTGTTGAATATACTTGAGAATGATAAAGAACTTGCCCTGTGGCATATAGGACTTTGCTACTGTCGAGTCCATTGCTACCCTCATGAACTCTGTGCTTTGAGTAAGGGTTAGAGTGGATTTTTCTGTGACTCCGATGCAGAACAGCAAAGAGTTCCAGCACTAATTGGATGGAACTGGTCACTATTGCTAACAAACCAACCAGACATTGAGGTGTGGATAGACTTGAATCCCTGTCTCCTTACGTAGGCTATCATGACCGCTAGGCACTTGGTTAATAAAAAGAAATACCCTGTACTGGCAATGTGGCTTTCCAATTAAGAACCTGAGGTATTTCCTGTGGGCTTGGTGAACTGCAGTAAGGAAACAGGCCTTGTGTAATCAAGAATCATGAACTAGTCCTAAGGCTCTAAAGTGGGGATTATAGAATGAAGGTCACCACCCCAAATTTGAATCTCTGGATAAATTTGCTAAGACATCAGAGCTTGAGGATGGGGGCATGTAGGAAGGTGCAGGGACCTTCCAGAGCAGCTGGACCCCAGGAAGGGCCACTGCCCCAAACACAAGCGCCACAGGATTTAAACCCCCTGCCTGCCCGTCAACCCCGGAGGCGGACTGAGATAGGCCCAGGCGACTGGCCAATCCCCTCCGCGGAGGGCGGGACTTCCCCCAGGGAAAAGGGGTTAAAAGGCAGGGCCCGCTGCTCAGTAAGGGGCAGACAGCCAGTGGGTACAGATGTGCCTGCCTGCCGGCTGCAGCCCCTGCTGGAGCCCCGCCGGCCCGAGGCTCAGCATCAGGCCTCCTTGGAACTCAGGGGCTGGGAGCGGCCCTACCGCTCCGGGCCGGATGACTGGGTCGGGCCCCCAGATAGCAGGGAGTGGGACGAGCCCCGGGACCCTCTGGGGTGGGAAACCCCTCTGGAGGCAGGTCCTGACCTGGACGAGTTGACCGCCGCAGCACCCCCCAAGGCGGGCCCCGACTTGGAGGAACTACCAGATGCTGGAGTACCCCCAGAGGCCTGCGACCTGGAGGAGTTGCCCCTCGCTGAAGGACTCCCCGACCTCCTGCCGGCCGATGAGGAGGGCCTGCTCAACCTTCCCCGAGCCGTCTATCCCACGGATCCTAAGGAAGGAGGTACCTGGGACTGGTGGGGAGGAAGTAGCCCAGGGGGCAGCCCAAACTGGGCCTGCGGTCAAAGGCCTGCCACCGCTGGGGTGTTGCGGGAGGACCCCGCCGGCACAGTGGCAACGCCTCTGCCACTGTTAGGGCCCTGGGCTGGGACGCAGTGGAGTCGGGTGGGCCTGCGTCCCCCTCCCCCTGTCCCTTTGATCTCGGAAACCCGCACGACCCCTCCTCCAACCCGGCACTAGACTGCTCGCTTGGTCGCCCGCCCTGCCAAGGGGCCGGGGCGATCGACTGCTTGGTCGCCCGCCCTGCCAAGGGGCTGGGGCGATCGACTGCTTGACTAATTCCCGTTTATTCCAGGAAGGTGCAGGGACCTTCCAGAGCGGCTGGGCCCCAGGAAGGGCCGCCGCGACCGGCGTGAAGCTCCCGCTGGCTTACAGGGCACCACACCCTTTCTTTTTTAGGATTTGTAATGAGAATAAGCTCACAGCCCCAGAACTCCATTGGCTCGTCTTCTATTGCTCCAAGTTGCAGCAAGGCATCACTCTCTTTTCTCAGCAGTGTCTTGTGAGAGATGGAGGGGGGTCCATGAAGAGGGATGAGGAAAGGGGCAGGGTGGGCTTGAACTGGATAGAGTACCCTTTGTCCACAATTATCAGGATCCACTACTCTGAGGTTTTCCTGTTCCATGCCTCTCAAAAAGAAAACAAACAGTTCCCAAATGGGGGTAGGAGGAAGCAGATCCTGTGGCTCTATCTATCGAATCTGAAAATGTGAGGTCAATGTATGGTGTGTGGCAGAGGAGGAAAAGACAAAGGGTCCTCTTCTCTGGAACCCCTTCCCCTGGATTAATAGCCTCATTAGGCAAAGATGACAATAATGTCATTACAATAGGCTGGACATCTGCCTCTTGTAAATTGACCAGTTGACCTTCTTGTGGTGATCTAGTTCATGAAGGAGATCTGATTTTAGAGGCAGGAGCAATGATGAAGCATTTCCTAAGTGGCCCAAAAAGGCCATGACTTCAGTGGGAGTTGAGGGAACTTAGTACTTCACAAATTGAAGCCTGTAGAAAACAAAGCACTCAAACTGGATTAAAGATCATCAATCCAAATATTTGGAGTAAGAAACAGATTTAGTGATTCATGTAGGTGGGCTTTTGAAACACTCTCAGAAGACACCCTTTAGTGGTGCTCATTTGACACTCACTCCATCCTGCCTTTTTAGTCAATTTATGAAAACAGCAACAAAACAAAACAAAAAAGATTGCCTACAGCTGATGGTATCTGTCATTCTGAATATGATGCTAACCTGTCAATTACTAGCATAAACAAAATGGCAGTAACCAGAGACAGCAAGAACGAGAATCATTTAAAAATTCTGATAGCAACTAGCCCAGCAAACACGGAGGGAAAAGTTCAAAGGGAGATAATAGGTTTCACTGCCTGGTTTCCAAACAGGGCAGCTCCTATTAAAAAGTTACCTTGCTGATGTGCAAACACAGGAGAAAGGGACTAATGGCCAACTAGTTGCACCCACTACATGGTCACAGGGACAGATTCTGAAAGAGTAAGATATTAATCAAAGGGTGTAAGCCTGTGAGTAGTCGTACTGAAGGAAAATGAACTTCTCATTTTTCAATGAGAAATTTCATTTTCTTTAGTAAACTTTCACTTAGTTTTGTATTTTAAAAAGCAACACCTTTTTCCTTCCTTTTCCAAACAGAAAAATGTGAAAAAATGGGGAGAACACCAAAAAAAACCCCACTCCTAAACATTTTAAAAATCTGAATCAAAACAAACATTTTCATTCTGAATTTTTCATAGAACCTCGCTCCCCAAATTCCAGAAAAATTTCAAGAAACAAAACTATTTCTTTCAAAAATCAAAATGTAATTTTGATCAGCCTATCTTCATCACCCTAGATCTTTGATGTTTTTCTCACTGTGTTCCCCTTATTTCCTTTGCACTACCATGAATACAACTCTGGTCACCACTTTGACTCCCTTTTCCTCCTCCTATCATGTCTATTCAACACTATTCTATTCTGATTCTTAAAGTTTCTTATACTGTCACCATCATTATAGTATATGAACCCTTCCAGTAGTGCATTAAACAACGTGACTAACATCTAGCTGTGTTATTTGTTCTCTAGTCCTTTCCCCAGGGGGAGAAGCATGAGCAATGGAATGTCTTGTTTTGGTAGGCTTTTTTGGGGGGAGAGGGGAAGAGGGGTTGTTTTGTTTTTGTTGTTTAAATATACATGTTAATATGTATTTATGCTAGAGAAGGCAAAGGCAGAAGGTAAAGAAATGTGCCTTGTGCTTGGAACAAATGGTGGAGAGATTTGGGATAGTCCTAGATAATCACAATGGTCCCTTCTGACCTTAAATCTATCAGTCTTGGACTGGCCTCAGAGAACGTTCTGTCTCTTGAACAGAAAAGCTCCATCCTCATTGGCAAAAATTCCATTGTGCCAGAATTTCACTATGCCCAGAACAAGCTCCCAGTTCTAGTCTCCAAGGCTCATTCCCACGCCTCCTTCAAATTCCACCTATAAACTTCTTCTGCATGTCTCACCCAATAACCAATGTCAATCATACA
Organism: Mesoclemmys tuberculata; assembly: GCA_007922155.1. Taxonomy (NCBI): domain Eukaryota; kingdom Metazoa; phylum Chordata; order Testudines; family Chelidae; genus Mesoclemmys; species Mesoclemmys tuberculata. The sequence continues at coordinate 71,422,280 of ML675603.1, read as the reverse complement.
TCTTCTGTATTCCAACATCATGTGAGAGGACCAAGAGAGAAAGCATGGACATATAAATAAATAGTATCATCTGGGTCTTCCAGTGTACTTGTTTCATCTGAGGCAAAGCTTATGAGAATTACTGGAAAATCCATGTGAAAACCATCTGGTAGCCATCCAGGAGGGAAGACAGCTTCATTTTATTATGCTAAAGAACTGAACACACACAGTAAACAGAACAAGATATAGTAAGGACGAGCTTTAAGTTCTTTATAACTAGAGATGGGCCTGAATCAAAAGTCCTGATCTGAATGATCCCAGAATTGTGATCTGGATTCAAATGTTGTAGCATGTCCCAAAATTTATTCTGGGCCAAACCAAAGCCCCTGGCTCCAAAAATCCCTAGAGTCTGGATCCACATTTGGATCCCTATCCCTAGTTGCAATGTATAGGAACAGGATAGTTGCCCTTTAAATAATTGGTGCGCTCTCTAGTGGCACTCACTGTGTTCTATATAAATTATATTTTTCAGGCGTCTGGAAAACAAGGGCAGTAGCATGTAGACAGCAAGACCTTGTTCATGTACAGTTAGTAAACAGAGTTATTAGGGAGCCTACTGTGCTCCTGTGGTTTCTTTAAATTGTTATTGTGTAAAGAGCAAAAGACACAACACTAGCTATATCTGAGTGTTTTCACTGTTTTAGCTATAAGGAGTCTGGATCATAATAAATAAATCTAAGGATGAAATTTTAAAAAGTAGTCGTGATTTTAGGTGCCCAACTTCAGACACCTAAAAGGGTCTGATTTTCATAGGGCGGGTGCTCAGCTCTTTCTGAAAATCAGGCCCTTTTAAGGCATCTCACATTGGGCATCCACAACCACTAGTTACTTTTGAAAATGTAGGCCAGAACCTTGAAACTAACTCATCTTGTGATTTAGCCCATAAGCCTTATTTTGGAGGAGGAAAAATGACATCAGGTTCAAGTTTCTCTTGACTCTGTCCCCAAGTAAGTGATCCCTGAAGAAAATTAGGAAACATTGTAATCATATACACACTGACAAGGTATCTGAGATGATCTATTTTAATTTCAGCTAGTGCATGGCTTCAGCTGTGCTTTAAGCTAGACCTGGTTTACGTAGGATCCCTGCTAAGGATGCTTCATTCTTGTAATTAAAGGCTTAATCTCCTCCCAGTCGGCTGTTCAGTTGTAATGAAATATGCCGGTTGAGCCTTGTTCTTGTTACGGGAAATTGCCAGGCAGATTACAGAAACAAAAAATTAAATTATCCAGTCTGCATGTCCGCCTTACAGCGCACTCATGCTGCCTTTTATTGGATTGCTTGCAGCAAGAGGTACACAGTGCAACTTTCTTTGACCTAAAATGGGTACTGAGCTGTCATTACTCTACAAGCAAACAAAAGCAAGCTCTGCTTGGATTCAGTAACTCACATGGGGAGGTGCAGCTCTTTGCAGCAACAGGAATCAGACATTATAATTATTACATGCTAGCAAATAAACAATATTAACTATTGACTCGTCGCTCACAAAAATAAGAGTTCTAAGCCAAGCTCAATAGATCTGGCAGAGGATATGAAATGGTCTCAGGAGGGGGGATTCCAGTCATTCTATCTAACACAGCAGGAACCATGCTTCAGCCCTGCAAGTGCCATACCCTTTTTAATTAAATGGAAGGCTCTCTTTTCCTCTCCCTTTTTCTTTCCCTCCCTTTCTGTCCCATGTCCAGCAGATGTTGATGACAAGTCTTAATCACACCTGTCATTTGGGTGAAAATGTTGCTGAACCAAAAATAAAAGTAACAGGTCAAAATTGGAAATGAAGAAAAGTAAACAGCTGCTTGGTGACTTGTGAAATCCACTCAATGGCTAAAGCAAAATGAAAATACTGGTTTACACACATACATTCTCTCTCTCTTTTTTATTTGTCTAGTCTGAGAAATGTTTTGTCACATCCAGTTGGGTGTAGAGATCTGCTCTTCAAGAAGAGAGGGGGCAAACTGAAGGGCACCCTATGGCTTTGGGAAAAACCAAAACCATTCTCAAACTTTGCAACAAAATGAAATAATTCAGGAAAAACAAGGTTACTTGCTTGTAACTGATGTTCTTCAAGGTGTGTTGCTCATGTCCATTCCACTATATGTGTGTGGATGCCTACGTGTACGGTTTCCAGAACTTTCTTCCTCTTAGCCGATCCCGTAGGGCCAGCTCTGGTGCCTCCCAGAACCCTGTGCACGTGCCGCGGTATATGAGGCACTGCTGGCCCTACGTCCCCTCAGTCCCTTCTTTCTGCCAAATGCGGCAGCAGGGATGGGGGCTGGATTGTGGAATGCACATGAGCAACACATCTCGAAGAACAGCAGTTACTGGCAAGTAGCCTTGTTTTCTTCTGCGAGTGCTTGCTCATGTCCATTCCACTATAGTGGCTAACACGCAATACCTTTGAAGGTGGGTCGGTGTTACCGATGAGCTGCCTTCAGCACCGCTCTGCCAAATCCTGCGTCCTCTCTTGCCTGCTGGACGATGGCGTAGTGGGATGAGAAGGTATGCACTGACGATCAGGTAGCGGCTTTACAGATGTCCTGCAGGGGCAGATGTCCTGCAGGGGCACTCTCTCAGGAAGGCTGTAGATGAGGCTTGAGCTGTGGTTGAGTGCGTTCTGATGGTCCCGGAAGCGGCACCCTCACCTGCTCATAGCAGAACTTGATGCATGATGTAATCCACGAGGAGATGCGCTGGATGGAGACAGTTAAACCTTTTATCTGGTCAGCCACTGCGACGAAGAGCTGCGTCGATTTACGGAATGGCTTTGTACATTCTACGTAGAAGCCAGGGCTCGTCTCATGTCCAGCGAATGCCATTCTCTTCTCCTTCTCCGAACCATGAGGTTTGAGAAAAAACACGGGGAGAAAAATACCCTGATTACAATAAAATTGGAAAACCACCTTGGGCAGGAAGGCCAGATGCGGCCTCAACTGAAATGTGTCCTTATAGAACTCTGTATAAGGAAGCTCCAAGGTCAAGGTCCTAATCTCGGAGACCCTCCTAGCTGAGATAATGGCCACCAGGAAAGCTACCTTCCATGAAAGCATGAGCAGAGGGCATGAAGACATGAGTTCAAAGAGGGCCCTGTGAGTCTCGAGAGGATGCAAATAGGTCCACTTGGGGAATGACCCACTTCCAGAAGATCAAAGCCGCCACCTCTGGGTGCAGCGACCAGTCGTGGCAGGGTAGAAACAAGCTGCTGAGGTGATCCATTGTTCCTCACTCCCTGGAGGTGAGAGGCTGTCAGGTGGAAATTGTGCCTTATGGCCAGGTCTCACAGATGGATAGCTTCCTCCCAGAGGGCTGAGGTGCATGCTCCCCCCTGCTTGTTTATGTAGAACATGGCTGCAGAGTTGTCCGTCAGCACCCGCACCACCCTGCCTGTCAGGAGTCAGAGGAACACCTTGCACGCTAGGCGAATGGCCCTCAGCTCCTTCATGTTGATGTGCAGGCACCTCTCTTCCCTCGAACAGAACCCCTGAGTGCCTAGGCAGGCGCTGATGTGGGCTCCCCAAACTACGTCCGAAGCATGAGAAATTAGGGTGACTGACAGGACCAGTTCCTTGAACGGAACGCCCTTCAACACTGCCCTGGGAGTCCGCCACCGGTCTAGGGAGGCTAGGACGGGCAGGGGAACTGTGACCACCCGGTCCAGTGGGTGTCTGCTCGGCTCATATACCGAGACTAACCATGCCTGAAGCAGTATGAGCCTCAGGCGAGCTAGTCTCACTACGTATGTGCAGGCCACCATGTGGCCTAACAGCTGTAGGCAGCACCTGGATGTTGTCGTGGGGCATTGGTGCAGCTGGGACATGACATAGACCATCTCTTCGAAACGTGGCTGAGGCAGGAAGGCTCTGGCCTGGGAAGCGTCCAGGGTAGCTCCAGGTATAGTATGAATTCTATACATTGCACTGGGGTTAATGTGTACTTCTGTTCGTTTTTGAGTAGCCCCAGCCTGTGGCACGTGGAGCAAGTGAGGGCCACGCTGTCCTGCACTTGGGACCAGGACCTGCCTCTGATCAGCCAGTAATCTAGGTAAGGAAAAATTCGCACACCCTTTTGTCTCAGGTGGGCAGCCACTACTGCCATGCACTTGGTGAATACTCCTGGAGCTGAATATAGGCCAAAGGGCAGGGCTGTAAACTAGTAGTGGGAGCCAGCCACCATGAAGCGAAGAAAGCACCTGTGGCTGGGGAGGACAGACCCATGAAAGTATGCATCCTTCAGACTGAGGGCGGCATACCAGTTTCCTTGATCCAGGGAAGAGATTATGGAAGCTAGGGAGACCATGCGAAACCTGAGTCGTTTGACATATTTGTTTGGATGACACAGGTCTAATATGGATCTCAGACCCCCCTTCACCTTGGAGATGAGGCAGTACCTCGAATAGAACTCTTTCCTTCTTGTGCCTTGAAGGACCATTTCCACCGCTCCCAGACTGAGGAGGGTGTCCACCTCCTGTAAGAGGAGCTGCTTGTGAGAGGGGTCCCTGAAGAGGGAAAGAGGGGGAGGGTTGTTGGGGGGGGGTAGATGTAAACTGCAGGGCATAGCTCCCTGAGACTATCCTAAGGACGCCATAGTTCGAAGTGATTTTTGCCCATTCGGGGTAGAAGGGCCTTAGCTTGTTTAGGAAGGGGCAGGATGGATCCATGAGAGCAGTCGCAGCGCCACCCTCGGGGGCACCATCAAAATTGTCTCCTTTAATTGCCCGACCTCCTGGGGGGTCCTTGCTCAGGAGCTGAGGACGAGCTAGGGGGCTGATTTCTTCTTCTAAACCCCCTACTTCTATCCTTCTGTCTATAGGGTTGGAAAGGCCTGGGCTGAGACCTTGGCTGCTGTTGTGCCTGGGGCCATGACTGATGCCTGGAAACTGGAGCACGTAAAGGCCCAGGGAGCGAAGTGTGGCCCTGGAGTCCTTCAGACCATGCAACTTCACATCGGTCTGGTCCGAGAATAAGGGCAACCCATCAAAGGGAAGGTCCTGGATAGACTACTGAACCTCCTGGGACAGACCCAAGGACTGCAGTCATGAGTATCTTCTCATGGAAATGACGGAGGCTATGGCCCTGCCTGCTGAGTCAGCAGCATCACAGGACATCTGGAGCGCTGCTCTAGCTACCGCGGTTCCCTCTTCCACAATAGTGCTAAAGTCTGCGGCCTGGTCCTGGGGCAGGGCCTCAGCGAACCACCTGAGGGAGTCTCACAGGTTGAAATTATACCTGCCCAGGAGAGCCTGCTGGTTGGCAATACTAAACTGAAGGCTTGCTGTTGAATAAATCTTCCTCTCAAACAAGTCCAGCTTCTTATTGTCCTTGTTCTTGGGAGTGAACCCTGGCTGACCTTGCCTGTCTCGCTGGTTAGCTGTGTCTACTACCAGGGTTCCCAGGGCGGGGTGTGTGAACAAATACTCAAACCCCTTGGCTGGGACGTAATATTTCTTCTCGGCCACCTTTGACATCGGGGCAACCGAGGTAGGGGTTTGCCACAGGGCCTGCACAATCTTAAGGACCCCTTTGTGGACTGGGAGGGCCACTTGAGCTGGGCAGCTGCTGCCAGCACATTAAAGAGGCTATCTGCGGCCTCCTTTAGATCCTCCACCTTTAGTCCCAAGTTGGATGCTACTCTCTTGAGCAGCTCCTTGTGTGCCTTGAAATCCTCCAGTAGCAGAGTGGTCCTGGAAACTGTCTTGTCAGGTGACGAGGAGGAAGATGGCAGAGGCGCAGCCTGTGGGTGTGCCCCCTCCTGGTGAAGGGTTGTACCTGCTGAGGTTCCCTTCTGGGTGTCTGACTCCTCGTCCTAAGAGTGGTGCTGATGGGCCTTCTCCTGTGCCAGAGGCAAAGACTGCACCCCTGACAACTTAATGGATTGGGGCCCCGGACCCATCTGGAGACCCCATGGGGCCCAAAATGGCCATTGTTGCAGCCATTGTCCTTGGGGCCACCCTGGGGCTAACTGCACCATGGGCTCTGACTCTCTATGGGGGCGTTGGCTCGCCCAGTGACTGTCCCCCCCGGAGACCCTGAGTCACCTTTATAGTCAGAGATCCTGGACCTGCGGTACCATGTTCGTCCCCGGTTGTGGGCACCCTTCCATGCCGGGGACTGCCCCCTCGACGCCTCCAAGCTGGAGGATGATGGGGACTGCCTCCTTCACTGTGAGTGGTGCCGTCAAGTGGAAGTACGCTCCAAAGAGCTAGAGGTACTGGAACATCGTCTTGGTACTGATGATTTCCAATGCCACTTGCTGTGTGGCTCTGTGGATGCCTTCAGTGACCGAGGTCGGTGCAGTCCCGAACTCCTCGGTACCGAGTCAGACTCTGGCGACCAGGTTCTGCACCACGAACTCTGTGGTGTTGGCTCTTCCTCTGACAACCAGTTTCCACACCGCATCGGTGCAGGCGAACTCATCGGTGCCAGATCCAACGACAACGACCGGGTTCTGCGCCGTCTAGGTACAGGAGAACTCTTCAGTGCTGGGGAGTTGGAACAGGAGCTGTCCAAGTGCCGACTGGCAAACCTCGAATGGTGCCGCCATCTAGCTTGCGCTGCCTCCAGTGCTGGGGAGCGACGTCGGTGCCAAGAGAGAGACTCCATGTCCCGTGTTGGTGCAAGTCGGCTTGACGACACCGACTTGGAGCGACTGCTGGGGGAGCGGCTCTGCTCTACTCTCAGACACTGTCCGGTGGGAGATCTTCCTCCTCATACCGGGGATCTTCTCTGCCATTCAGGGGGAACCAACGCAGATTTCCCCTGTGACATTGGTCCCTTCTCCCTCAGTGCGGGGGGGCATAGGTGGTTTAGGCAAGGCCAACAAGGCTCTTGCTGCCTGAAAAGCCTCGAGTGTCGACAGCGTCGGCACGGGCACTCTCCCACTCCCAGGAGTTGGGGGAGGCTCCCTGACCGAAGATGCAGGCACCGGAGAAAGGATCTCAATGGGCCGAGTTCGATGCATCTTTGTACTCGACCCTGTCCATACCGACAGTGCAGGGGAATGTCCGCGCTCCGCTTCCTTTTCTTTGGTACCGGTGATGTTGCATGGTGCCGAGTTGAGGGAGGTGCTGAAAGTGCGCTCTATACCAAGGTCACATTCAGTACCGAGGCGGAGCAGGTTGGCTCAGACGCCGGGTGGAGCGCTGCCTCTATCAGCAGAGCTTTCAACCAGATTTCTCAGTCCTTGAGAGTCCTCAGTTTGAAAGCCCTGCAGTTTTTGCACTTGTCTTTTCTGTGGGCTTCCCCCAGGCACTTAAGGGAACAATTGTGGGGGTCACTGAACAGGAAGGCCTTCCTGCCGGAGGCACACGGCTTGAAGCCCGGTGACTGGGGCATGGCTCGGCCATATGAAGTTCCAGCAGGGACTGCCTTATCTCTGACTACACTTAACAACACTTAACTACTTAACTAACTAAAACTAAACTCAGAATACAAAACAGTCCAACAAGGGGAAGAATACTTGCTGTTAGCAAGGCTAATTCCAGCAACCATCACAGACAGAAAGAAAGAACTGAGGGGGTGTAGGGCCGGCAACACCTCATAGACTGTGGCATGTGTGCGGGGCTCCAAGGACGCTGGAGCTGGCCCTATGAGATCTGCTAAGGGGAAAAAAGTTCTGGGTAACCATGCACAGAGGCGTGCACACTCCTATAGTGGCATGGACATGAGCAAGCACTCAAAGAAGAAGAATAAGCCTGCAAATCTACACTCCACTGAAGACCAGCAAAAAGCCTCCCTCCAAAACAAGTACCATCACAATAGTATCTGATCTCTTGAACACTCTAATATCATCGATCCTCTGGCTGTTGACCCCTAAAATTAAGGATCTTGAATATGCTTTACTATGTAATTGGGGCAAAACCCACCCCTTCTTTCACAACAGAATACATGTGTAGCAGAACCAGGTTTGGGGGATGACAGGGTTTTTGCTGCCCACACAGACAGTGCAGGAGAAGTCTTGCATATTTTCCACTTGAAACAATTAAATTCGTACAGTTTCACTCAAAATTCTACTCAGGCATATGAATCTGGCCAAAGTTTTGGGTTTGCAAAGAAGCCAAGTATCAAAAGAGTATCTCCTAGTTTTGACAAGCTTTCTTATAAAAACTTTGCACAACTCCAGTTATATAGTAGGTGAAATGTATCTCTAGCTGTGTTTATTTGGAAGAGCTGAGACCAGGATTGCTAAATTCTCTCTCAGGTAGAGTACCACTTGACTAAAAGATGAAGGGAATGAATTAAAATAAAACCACTTTATCAAAGTACAAGTGGTATTTCACCATCATGAATCAAATTCTGCTTTCAGACTGTTGTAAATATGAAATAATTCAATTGTAATGACTGGATTTACATCAATGGAGGTAAGATCAAAATCTGTCTCTATGTAGTTCTAGGTACCAACAGTAATAAATAATATGTATATTTGCCATAAAGATGATCCCATACAAAAGCGCAAACCCAAATACCCCAGGTCACTGGGGTATTTTAAATGTGCATTCATATCCTGATTTGATTTTGCAGCTAAGCCCCATCTCTAATGTATTCCAATTAGCCACAGCAAAGGGAAGTAGTGAATAATAACCTGATGCATCTGAATGTCAGTCTTGAATCATTCACACACAGAAGGGGACAGTTTCACGGCAGTGCACAGCTCACACAAACCCTATTATTACAGAAGAGCCACTGGGCTGTAATTATGTAGCACTCCTGCATGTACACCACTCTGAAAACTTAAATAAAGGTCAATTAAATAGGTCCCTCCTGGGTTTCATCTGTCAATAAATATTTCTATGGATTTAGTTCTACATCTTGGTTATTTCTTTTTCATTTGCTATTACAAATGAACTTTTAAACTGCACAGCGCACATAGAACTGAATCCCAAGGCTTTATTTTAGCCATGAAAACAAGAGTCAAGTGCTTTCATCTAGATCTTTGTAGACATCTTTATATTGTGGAGGTACTCAGTTCAGATGACTCATTTGTTACATAAGCACACAACATCAGTAGCCTTGGGGTTTTGCAGCCTTTAAGTAAGCAACTTTCAATAGGAGCAGACAGAATGAATGACATAATGGGAATGAAAATTAACCTTCTGTTTGTGGGTTTTTATTCCACTCATCCTCAGCTTCCATCAATTATTTTGATAGCATTATTAAAAATCACAGGCTTCTGTGAAAAAAGGGATCGAGATGTCTCAAGGCAGCTCTTAAGGCACTTTTAGCAGTGGCCAAATTAGTTCTTTGCAAAATGGCTGCCTCTCTAAGCGATAAAATCGACAGTGGGGTTGATGTAGCACACAACAGATGTGGGAAATCTCCTAAACAAATCATGTTTAATCTAAGAATTTGGAATGTAGGTCCAATATTTGCCAGAATCTGAATTCCTAAATTAAGCAGTACAAAGAGAATTAAATAACATGATCATATCTTGTACCTGGCATAATGACCTAGAGTGCTTCACTGTGTGTTGTAACAGCAATCAATGGTAGACGAGAAGTATTGATAGAGCTCAGAGTCAGCTCTTCCCAGACTAATTAACTGCAGGTGCTCTTAGTGTCTTAATCTGGGATTCTACCCAACCCTAGCAGGAAGCACAGCTGAGTCCAGCACTGTTGTTATTGTGCTGTAGCTCAGGCAATTTCTAAATTGGCTTGCTGATCATCTGAAAAAGAAGGGTGCTCTGCGCTGGTTTTTGTTTCCTGACATTCTGCCCCAAATATGTGTATTGTGTGAGTAAACACTTTTTAAACTGATACAAGTGCTGGCGAATGCTTGCTCTTCCAACTGTAGATTTGTCCTAAATATCCTTCACTAACTGGTTACCACTTATCTCCTGATGGTGTCTGGGCACCGACCCTTCACAAGGCAATCAGCCTCTACCAATGTGACGTGAAGGCCAAGTCTGTTGTTACTTTAGCTTATTTGCACATGGTCATCCTGCAAAAAGGTCACTGAGTGCCAGACAGAATTGCTTGGCAAGTAATTCTTTCATGCTAGGCTTGGAAAGCCTTACCACAATAGATGCTGACATTTTGCTTTTGTCATCAGGTACAAATGACCTTTCAAGTGAACCAGCAGTACTATTGCCCAAGTCTTCCCCTCCACAAAAGCACATAGACCAAATTCTCAGCTTTTGTAAATTGGAGCAGCTCCGTTGATTCAACAGAGAATTTGACCCATAGCTTTTTTTCACTCCCATCACTACTCTCCTTCCTTTTGTAAATTGATTATATGACTTATTCCCAAAGGCTGGGTTAGTTTCCTCTGAGATGTGCATTTAGATTTTGAGTGACATACATACCTGCTCTACCAGAGGAGGACCTTCTTCAAAGGTACAAAAAGGAACACTTCTTTTTAAAACGACACCATGGGACCAGTTCTGCCCCTGGATATATCCCGGCCGTCAATTCCTCTGATTCAGGAATGCACTTAATCAAGTGCTTAATTTTAAAGATAAGCACATGCTTACACACCCATTCTGACTAGATATGCCCTCCTGAATCAGAATAATGGGAATTTTCAAATTTTTCAATTTTCAAATTTGAGTAATGAAGTCCCTGTATAAACTCAGGCTATGTCACTACCACTTGTGTTGGGTTATGAATAAATAAGCCATTCCCTTGAGCGACATAAGTTACACCAACCTAAGCGCCTGTGTGGACAGTGCTATGTCGGTGGGAGAGCTACTCCCGCCTCTCGTTGGAGGTGGATGAATTAAGTCGATGGGAGAGCTCTCTCCCATTGGCTTAGAGCAGCTACACTAGAGAGCTTACAGCTGCACTGCTGTAAGCTCTCTAATGTAGCCCTAGCCTCAGATACACAAATCCCATTTCTGGGCACCCAAATGAGCATTTAGGGTATTTGGGACACTGAGATTCAATTTTGCTCCCTGTTGTCAGAGGTAGATCTAAATTATATCTCCATGGAAGTCAAATAGATTTACCTGGGATTTACACCCATGTAACTGAGAGTAAACTTTTGCCCTAACAGGCCCTCTGAGCATCCAAATGCAGGATGTGAGTGGCTAACCTAGATGCTCCAAATTTGAAAAGTATCAGAACAAAAAGAAGTTTTAAATAACCCTTACCTCTCTTGTTGAGAACACCTTAGATTATTAAAAGAGGGAGAATAAAGGCTAACGTACTTTTATGTCTTTTGTTTACTTTTTGCAGTTGGCTCAGCGGGGAGAATGAAACTAGACTGGCCATTTTCATGAGCGTCCCTAGTTCAGTGGTCCCCAAACATTGTCTGCCATGCCCCCTCTTACCCATAATGGAATCTGTCAATGCACCCTTGGGAGCCAGGGCCAGGAGCAGGGCCGAGCTGCAGTCAGGAGCAGGGGGCCAAGGCCAGGACCTGAGCTGTGGCCATGAGTGGGATGAGGGCCATGGCCAGGAGGCAAGGGTGCAGCAAGGAGCAGAGCAGGGCTAGGCAGTGCTCCCTCCCCGTCCCCCAAAGGGACTGGCCTGGGCTCAACCATGCCCCCCCCACCCCGAACATTCCTCCGTGCCCCTCTAGGGGGGCACACCGCACGGTTTAGGGACCGCTGCCCTAATCAATATCCACATTCCATTTCTCATATTCTAACAAAATGCTGTTTGGCTTTAGGTTTCCAACACTTCAGAGGAATATTTAAAACCATATTTAGAAATTTCACAGAGGAATGATGGTTTTTTGATTAAGGTACTGCAGTAAACTCAGGAATCTAGGTACAGCCCACAGCTCTGCCAGTTTTTCTGTTTGACCTTCAGCAAATAACTTCATCTCCCTGTGCTTCAGGTCCCCATCGGTAAATAGTGATGATAATATTTCATATTTGCTATCCTTTATTTTGTCTCTTTAGAGTCTAAGCTCTAGGGACTTCCTCCCACTAGGAGTCTGTACAGTGCCTAGGACACAGTGGGGCTCTGGGTCTTGTTCCAATCTTTTGGATACTACAGCAATAAAAATAATATTTCAATTGTTAGGGAAAATAGGAATTAAACATTTCCAAATCACGTTGAACAAAGTCATGCTGTCCTTACTCTGACATGAGTGTCACTGAAGTCAATGCTGAAACTCACATTGACTTCAACCAGTCTAGCTGGGCCCTAAATAGGGAAGGAATTATTTGAACTATTTGGCTTGCAAACCCTTTTAAAGACAGACATATATATATACATACACACACACACATATTGAGCCTAAACTTCTTGTATCTTTTAAAGCATGAAGGAGTGGGGGAATCTATCATACACTGACAAATTTGGACTTTGCATGTAGCCTGTAGAGGAGTTCCAGACTTGAGGCAAGCCAACACATCAGCCAAATGATACCAAATGGAGAAGGTATTATAAACTTCAAAGAAAGTAGAGTTGAGCCCCAGTCATCAAGACCTAGACTGGATGCGACCAGTACAGACCTCTCTCTAAATGAAATAATTCTATGTTATTTCATTTACCATTCAGCCATCAATGATATAGAACTATTGTACGAATATTGTATCATAAATGATAAGTTCTTATGGTTAGAGAGGAACTGGGTATGTTAGAATCAGGGGGCTGTATCATGTGCATCAAACCATGTGTATATTTGGCAGCTTTAATGGGTTGGTCGTGGTGAATATCTCAACATTTCATTACTTGTCACAGATTAATGGAAAGTCCTATTAAAGTTATGCATGCTCTTTACACTACCAAAACAGATGATTATCAATGTTCCCACTTGCTTGATGAGGAATAAAACACAGAGAAAATTAAATATCAGTCAATGGTGCATGGTTAATACTTTACATCAGACCTATGGTGGATGAGGAGAAAACTTTTAGCACAAAAACTGCAGTTCTTAGATGAAGAGTAACTGTTTTCATTAAATGCACCACTGGAATCAAAAGTCCCATATATTTCAAATCCAAATTACAGATGAGATTAAATCATTTTCAGCACAAAGCTAGTTCCTTTATATCATCCCCTCTTGCCATTTAGTACTTGGGAATGAGTATACTAATGTACAAAGAGAAAGTTCCCTCAACATCAATGCAATGGGAAACCAAGAGGGCAGCTTTGAAAGGAAGGAAAGTTAGTATCAATAGTTTCGGTATTTAAAGCTTCTTGCCACTTTCACCCTGCCAGCCCAGTCCCATGTGTGTGAAATTCACCTTGTGCAGTGAGGCCAGAACAAGGACTATGCATCACCTAAGTACCACTTACATTTTTGGTGTTGTATAGGTGTCACCTTAGCCTTCTGTACCAGGATGAATTTTACCCTGCAGGTGCAAAACCCAGGCACAAATTTGACTGTGAGAAAAGTAAGTGACCAGATGTTAGCTGATACAGATATGTTAGGCATAGTACTAATATGACTGTTGGGAAGTTGCATTTGATTATCATATTATATTCTCCACACAATTCTGTTCACCCATATCAAGTATCCCATTAGCTGAAATAAACTTTGGTTTAAGTAGATAGGAATACTGTCAGTATCAGGACACATGAGTATTTTACCATAACAACTGGTCGGGAGTTCTTCTCACAAGCTAGTATTGAAATGTTCCAAAGGGAAAGGACGCAATATATTATTGTTCTATCCTGGTACCAACCTAAGAGGGACTTTCTCACCTGTGGTACCAGGAATGAATATGTTCCGACCAAAGTGATAAGGACTACACCATTGTACCAGAAAAACCAGGTAAAAAGCTGATTGAAACTAGATTTAACCAGATGATGGACATGGTTCTTTTTACTTGTAAAAAATTTGGGTATAAAGATAGCTTTAGGAGCGTAACTTTGGAAACACACTTTCTCCATAAGGTGAATGTAACTGCATGAGACAGCTTCCCAGAGTCTGGTACCATACTGAACCCTCTCCCTGTACTATATTATTGACTTTTAGAAACAAATCTGACTGATATTGGTTATTTGGTCTCTTGAATACATCTCATAACAAATCAAAGTGTGTCAAGTAACTGACTATGCAATTTTCCAACACAAGAGAAAGGAAGGAAAGAGAGGAAAAAAAGCCACACACACACTTTTTCTCTCTCTCCTCTTTAAACCATTTTCAGAGAGAAATGTGTTTATGGTTTGCTTCAAACAAATATGGCTTGTTTTTTCTCCATCAGCTCTAAGCCTTTTGCTCTCTTTTGCATACCCCTCTAATCTATCTTCCTATAAGAGAGAGGAAAAGTCTCTTCATTTCTCTGAAAAGCAATGGATGAGCACTTCAGGACCCATTATGAGTTATTTGCTCTTATAGCTTCAGGGCAAATGGCATAGATGCAGTATATAACAAGGCCTCATCTACTCTAATTGAATGGACTTTGCTTACACCTATCCTCCCCAACGTTGTTCCTTACCCTTGGATGTATATGTATATATACCCCCTATCTGATTTCTGTTTCTTGCATCTGACGAAGTGGGTTGCAGCCCACGAAAGCTTGTGTGCCTGAAGATATTAAATTTGTTAGTCTTCAAAATGCTACAGGACTCTCATTTTTGCCATACATGAGAGAGGCAACCATGAGCCACCTCCCACTGTGCACTTAAAAAAAGGGATAGGGACAATGAAAGCTCTTTCACACAGGAAGTACCAAAAGCAGTCATACTGGTTTGGCATCTCCTCTCCATCATCTCCTGGAGAGACGCCTGGTAACTTAGCCTAACCTTTCCATTGCCTTTTGATGGTGACTGGTTGTCCCACTTCTATTTGCTACTTTGGAAATAGGTTAGGAAGGCTGCCTACTCTCCTTCCCAAACCCAAAGACAGGGATGTGTAAGGACAAGCAATCTACACACTCTCTGTCAAGGGGAAACGGGGAAATACTTCACCCCTTGCTTCCCAAAGAGCTCTGTAACTTATTCTCCACCACACAAAATGAGGAGGAAAAGGGGAGGAACTGGGACTCTGAGTCAAAATTCATTCTCTAGTTTGATTCTTTGGTGGTGCAGTTATGTGCCACCCCTTACTCAAGGCAAATTTTGGAATTCAAATCTAGCCATTAGTATCTGTGCCTCAGTTAGCTGTACAAGTGGGATAATAACAGCTAACTCACTGAAATACTGTGTTAATCAACTAGTGTTTGGGATCCTGGATGAAAGATGCAAATGAAATGCAAAATTATTATATACAAGATCTATGCTGAGCAGTGGCGACTAGGCCAGACAGAAAATATTATACTGCAGTTACACAAGAGAGAAACACGAGGCATACCAGAACAAGCTACACAAAGGCAGATTCCCAGTGAAATGAGGCTTTAGATATCTATCTTTGACTTGCTTGATGAAGGTTCCTGCAGAAAGAGAACTCCAAGAAACCTAACACTTGGGAGGCTAATGGTGATTCTTGCGTTACTATGATTGGCCAGCTGGCTTGCCATCTGCTAGCATACACTTCCACTGACTGCACAGGACCAGTCCCAGGCTCCCTTGGGCCTAATGAGAATACTTCAGTAATGACGTTCTAGGGACAGAATCTCAGCTTGTGTAAATCATGGTAGCGCCACTGAAGTCAAGAAGAAAACATTAAATTTCGCTGATTTAGGCCAGCTGAGGATCTCACCTATAGTTTCTAATAAACTAAGCCTCATCCAAAGTCCACTGAAGCCAACAGAAGACTCCCAATAGGCTTTGGAGCAAGCTTCTAATAAGAAAATACATTTTAAAACTTGCAAAAATATCTGACAAGTGCTACACTTATTGAGTTTCCACATTATCAAATTATTAAGGTGAAGTGGTGTCTAGAGAGATGACATTTGAAAACTGTAAACTGCTAGTGTTTTTAAAAATATGTGCTGCTACTACACATCCTATAAAACCTATTACAGTAGATAGCATTCTTGCATATAAATGAAAATGGAAAGAAACTATTGAGAGGAATCAATATGCTAAAGGGAAGTTTTTTCCTTCTTAATCTTGTTCCAGTTTGGTTCTGTAAGTTGTTCTTGTCTCTCATTCTCTATTATCCTTGAGCGCCTGAAATTCTCTTTGAGAGAAGACAGCTGCATTCTACCCAAGTTGACAAGCCTTGGAAAAATGCATGTGACAACCACGCTCAGAAAAATGCATCTTTCAGTTTAAAAAGATTCAGTACAGCCAGACTTGAGTCTTTGGCCAGCTGCTGGTTTTCTCACACTTTGATGGCTTGCAAGGTGACTGGCTTAGCCTACAGGCATGCCAGCTTCTGCTCTGATCTTGTCAGGTCTCATAGGCAAAGCAGGATCAGAACTGATCAGTATTTGGATGGCAGACTTGCATTGGAAACCTCAATTCTGCAGTTGATGATGTTGGCAATTCAATAGATGGCACCCTTCTCTCAGAGTTAGCAATTAACCAATACTCTGGCATGGTGATAAAGATACCCTGCTGCTGAGGTGCTGTCCTTTAAATGAGGTGTTAAAACAAGGTCCTAGCTACCTGTGCTCATGAAATATCCCAAGGCATGTTTTTTTGGGAAGGGCATAACTCAAGTTAGTTTTCATTCACTAATGATATTCTGCCTGCCTATAAATTTCTTGCTGTGGTTTCAGATGGATACATTATTCTTCTCTTTCTGTCCTGACATGTCTTGTTTAAACTTTGTTATTTTGTAGCCTCGAGAAAGCCTCATTTCAGACAGGGAATCGCCCTCTGTATCCACAGGCCAGACCTTGATCCTACAGGCCCTTGCTCAATTCACTACAAACTTCATTAGATGTGCAATGGATGTTACAAGGGTCACAGTGGAGCCCTGACATCTTCACTGCATGCTTAATAAACCTTTCACTATGCAACTACTTTAGCACTAGGGTGTGACTTGGCTACGTAAGTGTGTAGAGGAGCAAAAGGGACAGGGAGCCTCTCCTTAATCACTCACAGACTATTGGATCTTGGGTC
This sequence comes from Mesoclemmys tuberculata, assembly GCA_007922155.1. NCBI lineage: Eukaryota > Metazoa > Chordata > Testudines > Chelidae > Mesoclemmys > Mesoclemmys tuberculata. The sequence continues at coordinate 71,405,401 of ML675603.1, read as the reverse complement.
TGGGCATACAAGAAGAGGAATTTGCATACCCATTTATTCCTTGCTTAGAGCAAGTGGGTGGGAATTGGGCAAGAAAGAACATATCTTTGGCTCCCCCTCACCCCAGACACACTTGTGGGACAACACAACTGAACCAATGTTGCGGTTAGCAGTGAATTGCCTATATCAGCAGTAACATTCATTAGAAAAGGGATAGATAATGAAATAAAAAATATCATATTGCATCTTTATAAATCCATGATATGCCCACATCTTGAATGCTGTGTGTAGATCCAGTTGCCCCATCTCAAAAATTATATATTAGAATTGGAAAAGGTCCAGAAAAGGGCAACTAAAATGATTAGAGGTATAGAAAAGCTTCCATATGAGGAGAGATTAATAAAAGACAAACTTTTCAGCTTGGAAAAGAAACGACTAAGGGGGCGATAAAATCAGGACTGGGTGGAGAAAGTAAATAAGGAAGTGTTATTTACTCATAACACAAGAACTAGGGGTCACCAAATGAAATTAATAGGTAGCAGGTTTAAAGCAAACAAAAGGAAGTATTTCTTCACACAATGCAGTCAACCTGTGGCACTTTTTGCCAGAGACTGTTATGAAGGCCCAGATTATAACGGGGTTCAGAAAATAACTAGATAAATTTATGGAGATTAGGTCCATCAATGGTTATTAACCAGGTAGGCAGGGGTTGCTGTTTCTCAGAGGCTGAGACAGGATGGGATGGCCGACAGGATGGATCCCATCCTTGATAATGACCTTTTCTATTCATTCCCTCTGAAGCACCTGGCATTGGCCACTGTCAGAAGACAGGATACTGGGCTAGATGGACCATTAGTCTGACCCAGTAATACTACCCCACCCCGAACAAAGGGGCAGTAAAGAGAGGATTGTGGCTCCCTGGCAGCTCCAAAGACACAGCAGCAAATAATGATAAATTGGCCTATTGTACCATACTGTACCATTTGTCGAGGGCAGCTGTCCAGGTCAGTAAGACACTACTTCCAGCATCCTTATTTTTAATACAGAGCTGCAGTGCCTTTGTACTACCATACTCCTCTGTCCTTTTTTTCCTTTGTCCTAACATATTCAGTGCAGAAAAGGAAACATGGCAACTTAAATTTAAAAAGTTAGCCTGCACGAGCAAACCTGTCATACAGCAAAACAAGGAGAATCAACTCTGAAGTACCCCATGGTCAACAGTGATCACCATGGTGACAAAATCCAAAGACACAATGTCATTCTCAGCTCAGAGCACACAGAACCCGTGAAGTAAAATGAGGCCTGAGTCCCCCGTGGGAGAAAGGCTTACTGTGTGAAGAGGAACTCGCCAGTCTGCTGTCTTTTGGTGGAGGTCTGACTTTGTTGCTGCATGACAGTAAGATACTGAAGAGCCCTTTGGCATTTTATTATAAGTGTCAAGTTTCAGAGGCTGACTATTGTAAACTGTATTTGACTGAAAGTTAGGCCGAGTCACGATTTCAGCATGGGTGCAAACTTTATTAAAAGGAATCAGTGAAGGTTTTTTTAGCTGAAGAACAGTGAACATAGGGGCTTGAATTCTCAGCTATGTGGGGCTCATGAGTGGGGCAGCTAAAGACAAGGGTGATGAGCTGAATATATCTAACCCCCCATTCTGGTCCTCGGTTCCTGGGGCAGCTGGAAGCCAATCTGCCCCCATCGCATAATTCAGGGTAGGCTAAGGGATGTTGCAAGTCACACCAATTGGGTCAGTCCCCTGCAAACTACCTTCACCCGCCAAAGACCACCGGTGCGCTGTGTGCTCCAGCCCCGTGCCGACACTCGCACTCCATGGAATGCAGAACAGATTTACGCCACCCTAGGATTCCGCTCCGTGAGGGGTAGGCAGAAGGACAAATACTTTTTGCTGATGTGACAGACATGGAGTGGGAGCCACAAGATGGATTTAGGTGATCTAACTGCCACTTTAAGTGCTTATGTCCAATGCTCTCAGGCACCACAGGTAGATTTGAACCCAGGCGTCCCACATTCTGGGTGAGTGTTCTAACCACCATGATATACATTTAAAATGGGACATCATCGCCTACTCTGCTTTTCTTCAAAAAAAAACCTGACCTGGCATAGATGCCTAACTCCAGGAGAGGGTTCACAGCTGTGGATCCCAAGTGGGGACAGGCACCTCCCTCCATCCAGTCTGAATTTAGATGACTAACTCCCTTTTGAGATACAGGGCTTAGAGTTACACCCCTCTCCTCAGCATCTCCTATTGGCTGTGTGCCATCCCAGAACTGGAATAAAATTATATAGCAATCAGCAATGTTTCTGCATAGGCTTGGATGTGGCTTCCACAGACACCTGCATAATCAATACTGGAGAATTACCTAATACAAATGCTTGCTTTACCTTTGTCACCTGCAGATATGGCCTAGAGAGCAATACATCACACCCCCTGCCTTACTTATTTAGGAACTGAGGGCCTGTGCCCATTGACAACTGAAACTGGGTTTAGCAGTGCTGTATCAGAGCCCTATGGACTATTTGTCAATGCCCACGATTTTCTGTCCTCCACCCGTTTGGGGCAGATTGTCACAGAGCACAGTCAAGGTAACCAACAGGGAGAATGTTGGAAATGCTCCAGGCTTGGACAACATTTCACTGCTCTTTTGCCTTGCCTTCTTCCTGCATTAGAGGACAGCTGCACTTTTCCATATGGATCTGGTATACATCTCACTCCTCATCCCAAAGCACTTACACCTTCCCTCCACCAGAGGAAAAAAGAATGTGGTGGCTGGGGTTCAGTGCGTGGCTCACAGTGTCTACGAATACGCCAGTGAAGAAGAAAAATGACATCTGGAAAACTTGAGAAAATAATATAGGGAGATTTTTTTCCCCCATCGTCCAAGATTTTTGCAAGTTTGGTTGATCAGATGGGTTTTTTGAAGAAAAAAAAATTCTAATCACAGAGCAATCATGCACATTCCTCTCACTGAACAGGTTGTTTTGCTTGGATTGCAGAAAACAGAGAAGTTATATTTTAAATAGGAAAAAGCAAAAAACCCATGTCAGTCTGAAATGGGGCAAACAAACATACTTAGGAAGAGCCCCTCCAGAGACAGTAAATTACTACTTCATGTCTTTGAAGGATCTCATTACACATTCCATCTGAGGTCAGATTTACTGCACAACACAATCATTACTCTTTGGAGTGCGGTGCAGAAAGAGCTGTACCCCCTGGAGAGGAAAACCTCAGAAGGAATTTATTAATGAAGACATTTGCCCTCTTGTTAGTAATTTATGACATTCCTAGTGCATCAAACAGTGATAGTGAATTCAGAAATCCTCACATACTTTCGTCTGACAAATATATCAGGGAAAAAAGGTACTATTAAACACTCATCACATCATTTGCAAGATGTGTAAGAAAAACGCTAAGGAAATAGTAATCGTGTGCAGAACATGCATATACACATTGTTATGCGAGGACAGTGTGGCCCAGGAATTAATTTACTACGCACAGGACAGGAAATTGGAAAGCTCAGTTCCAATCCTGCCTGACAATGATTCTCTTGTGACTGTCCCAAAGCCACTTCATCTCTCGGTCTCAGTTTAACCAGCTGTAAAATGGAGGTAACATTTTTTGACCTCAGAAGAACATTTAGATGATTCATTATATAATAGATCTCAAGTGCTATGATTAATACAGCTGGTAAAAAAAATTGTGAAAAAATGTTACTGACATTTCAACCCATTCTGGGTCATCTCCTTTTTACAAAAAGGAGGAAATACCTATCACATTATAGAGAGAGATAAAACACATTCCTTTTCTATGTAAGAAATGGATGTAAGTTGCCACAGAGATGATATAGGATTGTGAATGGAAGGGCAGTTAATTATGTAGTCTACACTACAAAAGAGTTTGAGAGTCTGCAAAATATATTACCGTACATAGAATCAAATATGTTTACATAATAAATGGGTGTTATATGAAAATACACAGGTCTATACCTCGGTTTCCTCATACGGTAGGAAGCATGAGCTCTGTGAAATTGCATGTGTTTCTCAGTTATTATTGGACCGGATTACTAGCAAACGTTTTCAGTAGCACACCACCACCTATTGCTCCATTCTTTCTGTAAGGAAGCTGCAGTACAGACTGGCCCTGGCAGAGTTGTTGGGACTAAAACAGTCCTGGTGTTAGACTGCATAATGTCAAGCGAACATATAAGGCAGTGGTTCTCAACCTTTCTAATGCCGTGACCCCGCAATACAGTTCCTCATATTGCGGTGACCCCAAACCAAAAAATAATTTTGGTGGCTACTTCAAAACTGTAATTTTGCTACAGTTATGATTCGGAATGTAAATACCTGATATGCATTATGTATTCTCATTGCTACAAATCAAACAATTTAAACATAGTGATTAATCACAAAAACAATATTTAATTATATGTTGAGAAATATTTATTACTAATTCCAATAAATAACATTTCACCATGGCATAGCATAGGTTTAAATATAACAACAATTCCAAATAAATAACATTTCACCATGGCATAGCATGGGTTTAAATATAATAACAGTAATATAACAGTAAACAACAGTGCAATATTTTGCAACAGTATGCTGCCAAATTTAGTGAGATGGTTGTGGTTGCTTCTTGCTTACCAATTCAGAAATTCTTGGGGCGGTCTTTGCAAGGGCACAGCAAATATCATTTTCCACAACAAGTCTACTTCGGTATTTAGACTTGATTACCAGCAAGCTGGAAAACCCTGTTTCGCAAAGATATGTTGTTGGAAAAGGAAGAAGAAGGCGCAGCATAGTCTCAGACAGAATAGGATATAACTGTAAACACTTAATCCAGAATTTTGTCAGTGGCATCGTAGAGAAATCTGTTCTCGCTGCATCATTGTTAATTAGGTCAATGAACTCTTCTTGCGCTGTCTCCGGAACATCTTCAACTTTCACTGTGAATGGACTTCTGGCAAGTGCAAATGGGGTGTCAGGTAGATTAGGAAAGTATGATGAAATTTCGTCTGCAAGCATGTGCAAGTGTTCTTTCATAGAAGTTATCATCATAATTTTTTTGTCTGGCTCAATGTCATGTTCCTCAAAGAAGACAGATAATGTAGGAAACATGTAAATTTTATTTTTATCCAATTTATTTTTCCAAAGCTGAAGTTTCATTTGGAATGATCTAATTTTTTCGGACAAATCGAGGCACGTTGCATTTGGTCCTTGCAGTGATAAATTTAAGTCATTCAAGATGACAAAGATGTCCACCAAGTAAGCTATTTTCTGCAGCTCAGTTTTATCGCTAAAAAGTGCTTCGAATTGCGGTCTTGCTTTCTGTTTAAAAAATGTTTTCAGTTCATCACGAAGCTCAAAGACACATTTTAAAACTTTTCCTCTTGATAACCATCTGACTTCAGTGTGAAATAACAGCATTGTTTGGCGCATCTAGCTCGTTGCACAGTTGCCAAAACAGCCGACTGTTTAAGGCGCTCGACTTAACAAAATTGACACATGTTATGACGCTTTTCATTACTTCTTGTAAATCTTGCGGCAGTGTCTTAGTCGCTAATATTTGGCGATGTATCATACAGTGTGTTCCGATTGCTTTTGGCGATTCATTTTGTACCAAACGCTGAAATCCTGAGCGACATCCTAGCATAGCAGGAGCACCATCTGTGCAAATACCGCAAACCTTTTCCCAGGAGATGTTATGCGCTTTTAGAAAAGAACCAACTGCGTCAAAAACATCATGTGCAGTTGTTGTTGTTTCAAGCGGTTTGCAAAAAAGAAACTCATCCTTAAAGTCGCCATCATTAATATACCTCGCGTAAACCAATAACTGTGCATAGTTTGCCACGTCTGTAGATTCATCAAGCTGGATACTGAATATTGGTAGTGGTGCAGATTTAATTTCCTGGATCACCTGATCAAGAATATCGGCAGACATGTCCTCTATTCTTCTGCGGACAGTGTCGTTAGATAAGGAAATTGCATTCAATTTCTGAACATATTCATTTCCAATTATCACTCGAACTATGTCTTTTGCAGCTGGCAACAGTAAATCCTCAGCAATGGTGTGAGGTTTCATAGCTCTGGCGATTCTGAGTGCCACCAAATATGACGCTTCAACAGCTGCTACATTGTGTTTGTGGTACTGGCCACCAGTGTCAAATCTAGATTTCTTGAGTCCATCAGCTTTGCTTCTAAAATAGTCGATATCCTTGCCAGCAAAGCTTGGGTGCTTGCTATCAAAATGGCGTTTTAGTTTGTTCGGCTTCATAGATTCAGCTGAGAGAACTTCACAACAAATAACACATTGTGGTTTCTCAATTCCTGCTGTAATTATTGAGGTAAAACCATACTACAAGAAATCCTCAGTATATTTTCTTTTCCTAATATTCTTGTCTACACGATCCATTGTCATGAGACGGTTTGCTAAAGAAAAAATAAAAGATGGTCGCGTCTAAATAGTTTGTTAAAGTTTCCTATTATTTACTATTCCCTTGTTGTTTTCTATTACACACCTGTTACTATGACCAGGGGGCCGTATTCACATGCTTAACTAATGGATCTGTTTTTTTCCAGATTAGTGGCAAGTTTTCTATATAGAACAGTGTGAACTACATCTTATAGTGGTCTCTTATAGTATAAGACCGATGTAGTTCACACTGTGTAAATGTATGGTGCTTTGTGTAAGTGTAAGCTGCTTTGTGTACTGTATAATGATTACACACAAAGCACCTTACACTTACACAGTATTGTGTGTATGGTGTGTGTACTGTTTTTACATTATTAACCTTTTTTACACCAGCAGGCTGTCTCGCAGGCTCTCTTGGCTCTCCGCCTCTTGGCTCTCCGCCTCCTAGGCTTCTGTCCTCCGGCGCTTGCTGCGTCCGCCCACTGATGACGTCAGCAAGCGCCGGACACACGTAATGCGCTGCTATGGACTGTGGAGCGTTCCCCCCGCTTCCCCCGCCCCTTAGGCCCCGGACGGATGATGCAATCACGTCTGCGCATGCGCGCAGGCATTCAGTTTGGAACGCGCATCCATAACGGTGTGCGTTCCAGCTGAATAGCGCTGCTACAGATGGTAGCGTGACTTCTCAGCGGCTAAAGCCATCGGAAATATGTATTTTACGATGGCTTTAGGCGACCCCTGTGTTTTGGTCGTTCGACCCCCGCCGGGGTCGCGACCCACAGGTTGAGAACCGCTGATATAAGGCCTGGTGTTTAGAGCTGCTGAGGGCCTGCAGCTCCCACGAAAGCCATTGGGAGGGGCAGGTGCTCAACACCTCTGAAAAAATCAGACATGCAATGCAGAGAAGATTGCTAAAATGATAGGTGTGTATGACCCTGGCTTCCAGAATGCACCCTGCATCATCATGTGTTTCTTGGTTAAATTAGGCATCTTTAATATGCCTGCAAAACCATAACAATAAGTGCCCAATTAAATAGCTCATACTTTATTTCATTTAGTAACTATTTGGAATTTTTGCATTCATGTTAAAGATCTCCAACTTAAACGGCACATATTCGACCTTGAAATGATGGAAATAAAATCAGAAATTTAGATCAGCAAAGCATTCAAAATTTCCATCACTGATTTAGAAATCAGGCTAGATACCCCAAAGGAGTGGGTTTTCTTCGGAGATTTCCATTCATAGAAAACAGTTTAAATGAAGGGAGGGTCTCTATGATGATATTTCAAAGTAGAGAAGTATTAATGTCATTGTACAAGTCACTGGTAAGTCGACCTCATTTGGAATAATGTATACAATTCTGGTCACTCATGCTTAACAAAGTTAAATTTAACCAGGAGCATGTGCAGAGATGAGCTCCTAGGATGAGCTACAGGGGGAATGGAGGGCCTATCTGATGAGGAGATTGGAATGCTCAAGTTGCTTAGTCTAGCAAAAAGAAGGCTGAGGGGATATAAATACATTACAAACACCAAGAAGGGTGAAGAGCTATTTAAGCTCAAAAATAAATGGATATAAACTGGCCATAAACAAATTCAGGGTGGAAATGAGAAGGAGGTTTCTAACCATCAAAGGGATGAAGTTCTGGAAAAGCCTCCTGACAGGAGTTGTACGTAAACAATTTCATTAGTTTAAGAGACAGCTGGACATATTTATGAATGCTGTATGATGGGTTGGCTTGTGATGATGGGGGACAGGAGTCAGCAGCCCTCACTCTAGTTTATATCTTATGTTGCTAAAGCTCATGCTTCAAGGTTTCAGCTGGCCACCTGAAGGGTTCAGGAAGGAATGTCTCCCTCCCCTCTGCTCTTGTACTATAGGAAGATGTTGGGTATTTTTTTTAAGTCGCCTTCCTCTGAAGAATCAGGGATGGCCAAGGCTGGAGATGGGACATTGGACAGTGACCTGAGGTGGCACTGAGCTCGCTCTCTCGCACGCACATGCACACGCCATGCACACAGATGCTTGGCTGGTTGGTTCTTGCTCACATACTCAGGATCTAACTGATCACCATATGTGGGGTCGGGAAGGAATTTTCCCCCAAGTCAGTTTGGCACTGACCTTGGGAGTTTTCACCTTCCACTGTAGTGTGTGGGTGCAGCTCACTTGCCAGGGTTATTGGGGTATCTCATATAATCATTTCCCCTGCCATTGTGGAGGCCTCAGGACCGGTGCACCTCAGGCCCTCCTAGACTATGTCTACACTTGCCGCCAAATTCGGCAGCAGTTGACGGGACTTCCTAACTTCTACTTACCACGGTGTCTTCAGTTCGCTGCACCAATGGGAAATGCAGTCCCATCGACACAGCATTGCTCCACCTGACAGAGGTGGATTAATAACGTCAATTTCCAGGTTGATTGAGCAGAACTGATCCAGATAAATTGATCTTACGGCAGCGAAATTGCCACCATGAGGGTAAACATAGCCCTATTCTCTGCCTGTTGCACATAATAGTGCAGTCTTCAGCAGGTTGTAATACTTTGATCTAATTTCAACTGTTTTGTTTAGTGTGACGGTGCTGGGTGGTGCTAGTGGGCTGTGCTATCCAGGAGATCAGACTAGATGACTGAGTGGTGTCGTCTGGCTTTAAACTTTAGGACTCCTATGATTTCTGTAATTCTGCATTGAGCTCTAGCGGGAACCAGGAACTCCAGTAGTGTGCAGAAGTTCAATGAAGTTTAGTTAACCCTACAAAAAGACTTTTGGTTGGGATTCAGTTCAAGTTCTGGAATAAAGATTCTCCTGAACTCTAATTGTACTTAAACCGGTTCATCTATGCCTAACCTGGACGTTACTCCTGCCCTCCTTTCGCTTAACCAGTCACTCTAGGACCATGAAATGCTGCTTACTCAGGTCTAATATGAAGAAATTGCTTCTTATTAAACTAAAACAAAGGATATTCCCCTCCATGTGACACCACACAGCTTCCAATCCTCTCTACATTTTACATTTTTAGGGAAAGCCTATATTGCAAGCCAGTGAAAAAGGTTTATGAGCAGATTAAAGGATAAAACTGCTAACTACTGTAAAATATATGGTCGATGGGATGTTAAGCACAAATCCATAACTGTTTTGCTGATAAAACATTGCCCAAACGCCACCTGGTGCAGATCACTGCTTTCAGATTCCTCACAACAGGAGCAGCAAAATGTTGAGAAAGAATTTTGCCCCTTTTAAAAGAGCTCCACTGGCTTGCAGTCAAGTCTGCATAACTGATTTTCAAATTCCTCTTCTGATTTTTGAACAGGTTGGCAGAGAATGTTTTCTTTAGCAGGACTGGCTGCAGAAAATGTCTTTGCTGTGCTCTGCAGGTCACACAGTTCAAGACTCATTTTCCACACAAACCCTAGTGGAGGAGCCATCTTGTGTTGCTCATGGAACTCCTGGGGCTTGCTGTCCTTCACCAGCTTAGCCTCACGTCCTATGCCATGTCGACCATTCTTCCAGCAGTGGAAGAATGCAGGGGAGTCTACACAAGAATCTACACTAACCCGCACAATTCGCTGGAGGAGCGTCTGCTCACAGATACTGGAGGCACTTCTCTTGGAGGTGAGTGCACTGCTTCCACTATGCACTCAGCTCTCATCCCACCGGGTAGCAACGAGTGGGAGACTGGGACCAGAAAGTGGAAGGTTTTAGTTATGATTATATGTTTCCTACCGTCTAATATACTTAGAGAACAGTATATTATGGCATTAAAGTAGTCGGGATGAGAGGAGAGACATGTTACAAACTGAGTCAGCCTGATGCCAGTCAGGGCCAAGCAGAAGGGACTCAGAGGGGAAAGAAAAAAACCAAGGAGCTGACTGCATAGTTGGCTGGGATCATTAGGGATCTCTTTTTTTAAGCCCTCTTCCTTTCCTCCCCTCAGAAGTCCCCAGCTCTACCCAGCAGGAAGTAGCTGAATGGGGAGGAGGAGGGGTCCATATAGATCCCTGTGCTGCCTAATGCAGGAAAAAACATGGTTACCTACCAGTATCTGTTGTTCTTCGAGATGTGTTGCTCATATCCATTCCACTAAGTGAGTGCGTGCTCTCGTGCACAGTTCCTGGACTTTTTCCCCTGGAAGCCTCTGTAGGGGCTGGCTCTGGTGCCCCCTGGAGTGCCACATGCATGCCACGGTACATAGGGCGCCGCCGGCCCCACAGACCCTCAGTCCCCTCTTTCTGCCAACTCCGAGAGCGGGGATGGGGGGTGGGTGTGGAATGGATATGAGCAACACATCTTGAAGAACAACAGTTACTGGTAAGTAACCATGTTTTCTCCTTCGAGTGATTGTTCATATCCATTCCACTTAGGTGATTAGAAAGCTGTACCTTGGAGGTGGGTAGGAGTCACCGGTGGGCTGCCCTCAGCACAGCCCTGCCGAATCGCGCATCCTCCCTCGCCTGCTGGATGATGGCGTAGTGCGAGGCAAAGGTGTGCACCGACGACCAGGTGGCAGCCTTGCAGATGTCGTCCAGGGGGACCCTTCCCAGGAAGGCCACTGACACGGCCTGGACCCTAGTTGAGTGTGCCATCACAATCCCAGGGAGCTGGATACCTGCGCGCCTGTAGCAGAACGTGATGCAGGCGGTGATCCATCTGGAGATGCACTACGTGGAGACCGGGGATCCCTTCATCCTGTCCACCGCCGCGACGAAGAGTTGCATGGTCCTCCGGAAAGGCCTCGTCCTCTCGATGTAGAAAGCCAGGGCCCTCCTCTCATCCAAGGTGTGTAGTCTCC
>ML675603.1:71369008-71394101 GCA_007922155.1 Mesoclemmys tuberculata | reverse complement strand
GGTTATAATGGAACTGGGAGACTACCTTAGGCAGGAAAGCTGGATGGAGTCTCAGCTGCACCGTATCCCGGAAGAACACAGTATGGGGGGCTCCGAGGTCACTGCTCTTAGCTCAGAGACCCTCCAAGCCGAGGTAATGGCCAAGAGGAAGGCCACCTTCCAGGACAGGATTAGCAGGGGGCAAGTGGCCAAGGGCTTGAAGGGGGGCCCCGTCAGTCTAGAGAAGACCAGGTTGAGATCCCAGGGAGGCACCAGGTCACAGACCTGCGGGTAAAGACTCTCAACGCCCTTGAGGAACCTCACCGACATCAGGTGGGAAAACAGGGACCGCCCCTCCAACAGCTGGTGGAACGCTGAGATGGCCACGAGATGCACCTTAAGGGAGGCTAGTGCTAACCCCTTTTGGAGCCTAAGCTGTAGTAAGTACTCCAGGATAGCCTGTAACGGGGACGTACCGGGGGGGATGCCCTGCGACTCCACTCGGCAGGTAAACCTCTTCCACTTGGCTCTGTACATGATCTGTGTGGAAGGTTTTCTGCTGCCCAGCAGAATGCGCTGGGCCTGTGCCGAGCACGCCCTCTCCTCCACCATCAACCAGAGAGTCTCCAGGCCGCCAGGTGCAGGGAGTCCAGGCTCGGGTGCAGTAGACGACCGCGGTCCTGGGAGAGCAGGTCCGGCCTCCTCGGGAGCTCAACTGGCACAGCGACAGAGGTCCTGTAGCATGCTGAACCAGTGCTCTCTCGGCCACGCTGGGGCGATCAGGATCACGTCCGCTCTTTCCCTCTTGATTTTCAAGAGGACCTTGGGCAAGAGCGGGATGGGGGGAAATGCGTGCATGAGGGTCCCCGCCATTTGATGAGGAACACATCGGAGATGGAGCCCATCTCACGACCCCGGAGCGAGCAGAACCTCGGGCACTTCCTGTTCCAGGATGATGCGAACAGGTCCAGTCGGGGAATACCCCACTTGTGGAAAATCCTTGCCACTACCTCCGGATGCAACGACCAGTCGTGTCGGGGTAGAAACGACCTGCTGAGGCAGTCCACCTCGTCGTTCCTGACCCCAGGGAGGTGAGAGGTGGTTAAACAAAAAAGTCATGCCTCACCACGAAGTCCCAAAGTCGAAGCGCTTCCTGGTAGACAGCCTAGGAGCACGCTCCCCCTTGCTTGTTTACGTAAAACATCACTGCGGTATTGTCCATCAGCACCTTTTTGCCCAATAAAAACTTGAGAAACACCTTGCACGCTAGTCTGACTGCCCTGAGTTCTTTCACATTGATGTGGAGGCCCTCTCCGCCTGTGACCAGCAGCCTTGCATGCTCAGGCCACCGCTGATGTGGACCCCCACCCCAAGTCCGATATCAGGGTGACTGAGGGGGTCAAGTCCCTGAAAGGAACCCCTTCCAACATTGTCCCAGGGTTCTTCCACCACTGTAGTGACACCAGAACCGTGGGGGGAACTGCCACCACTCTGTCCAAACAATGCCTGATGGGCACATACACTGAGGCCAGCCAACCCTGGAGGGGCCTGAGCCTGAGGCGGGCCAACCTCACCGCATATGTACACGAGGCCAAGCGACCCAACAGCTGAAGGCACTGCCTGGCTGTCGTCATGGGGCACCTCTGTAGTTGTGATATTATTGCTGACATGGCCTTGAACCTCTAGCGTGGGAGGGAGGCTTTGGCTCGCGCCGAGTCTAGGGAGGCCCCTATAAACTCTATGCGCTGTACTGGGGACAATGTCGATTCCAGGAGGCTTGGATGAGGGAGACTGCCTCGTGCACCTGAGACCTGGACTTGCCCCTTATCAGTCAGTCGTCCAGATAGGGGAAGAGCTGGACCTCCCTGTGCATCAAGTAGGCCGCCACCACCGCCACACACTTTGTGAACACCCCTGGGAGAGGACGAAAAGCCAAAGGGCAGGGTCGTAAACTGTTAGTGGCCACCAGCTACCGTAAACCTGAGGAAGTGCCTGTGGGTGGGAAGGATGGAAATATGAAAATACGCATTCTTCAGGTCGAGGGTGGCAAACCAATCTCCTGTATTCAGAACTGGGATAATGGCCGCTAGGGACACCATGCGAAACTTTAGCTTCTTTATGAACCTGTTTAACCTGCACAGGTCCAGAATAGGCCTGAGGCCGCCCTTGGCTTTCGGGACGAGGAAGTACCTCGAGTAGAACCCCCTCCCCACCTCGAGCGGCGGAACCGCTTCTATAGCTCCCTTGTACAGGAGGGAGTGGACCTCCTGAAGGAGGAGTTGCTCATGAGATGGGTCCCTGAAGAGGGACGGGGAAGGGGGAGAGTTGGGGGGGAAGCCACAAACCGGAGGACGTAACCCCAGCGCACTGTGTCTAGGACCCAACGGTCCGACGTGATGTCCCGCCAATGCTTGTAAAAGGGCCTTAGTCTGTCCTTGAAGGCCAGGGGTGAATCATAGACTCATAGGTCAGAAGGGACCAATATGATCATCTAGTCTGACCTCCTGCACAAGGCAGGCCACAAAACCCTACCCATACACATTTATAACAACCCCGAACCCATGACTGAGTTATTGAAATCCTCAAAAGTGAGATTTGAAGACCTCAAGCTGCAGGGAATCCACCAGCAAGCGACCCATGCCCCACACTGCAGAGGAAGGCGAAAAACCTCCGGGGCCTCTGCCAATCCGCCCCGGAGGAAAATTCCTTCCCGACCCCAAATATGGCGATCAGCTAAACCCTGAGCATGTGGGCAAGACTCACCAGCCAACACCCAAAAAGGAATTCTCTGCAGTAACTCAGTTCCCATCCCATCCAACATTCCCACAGACCATTGAGCAGACTTATCTGCCGATAATCCAAATCAATTGCTCAAATTAAACTATCCCATCATAACATCCCCTCCATATACTTATCAAGCTTAGTCCAGGGGGGAGGTACTGATGCCACCCTCAGGCGCACCGTCAAAATTGGTGCTTCCCTTTCGGACCCTGGGGGGGGCCCTTTCTGGGACATGGAGGATGACCTGGAGCAGTCGCGCCGTCCAAAACCCCTGGTCCTGTCCCTACCCCTTGTGGGGGGGAGAGGCCTAGGTGGTGGCCTAGGTTGCTGCTGCGGGCGCTGCTGTTGCTGGTGGGTCTGTTGCCTTGCCGCCTGAGGGGTGTACTGGCCCAGGGAGTGCAGCGTGACCCTAGAGTCCTTGAGAGCGTGCAGCTTCTCATCTGTTTTGTCTGAAAACAGACCAGCTCCATCAAAGGGTAGGTCCTGGATGGAGTGCTGCACCTCCTGGGACAGCCCTGTGGATTGGAGCCAAGCCGTGTGTCGCATGGTGATAGCAGAGGCCATCGCCCTGCTGGCCGTGTCCACAGCATCCAACGCAGTCTGTAGGGCTGCGCTGGCGATGGTCAGCCCTTCCTCCAAGACTGTGGCGAAGTCCAGCGCTTGGTCCTGGGGCAGGGACTCTGCGAACCTTCGCATTGAGTCCCATAAGTTCAAATTGTACCTCCCCAAGAGGGCTTGGTGATTTGCCAACCTAAATTGGAGTGCCCCTGTGGAGTAGACCTTTCTCCAAAAGAGGTCTAACTTCCTGCCCTCCTTGTTCTTTGGGGTAGAACTCTGGGCCCCTTGCCTCTCTTTCTGGTTGGCAGCGTCCACCACCAGAGTCCCTGGGGCTGGGTGGGTAAAAAGGTACTTGTGCCCCTCGGCTGGTACATAGTACTTTTTCTTGGCACCCTTAGAGGTTGGGGCAACCGAGGAAGGGATTTGCCAAACGACTTTGGACAGGCGTAACACCCTTTCATGGATGGGCAGAGCTACCCTAGAAAGGCCTTGAGGCCCCACACGCCCAAAGAGGGGATCCACTTCCTCCTCGAGTACTTTGACCTCCAGGTCGAGGCTGGAGGCCACCCTCTTCAGGAGCTCCTGATGCGCCCTGAAGTCAATAAGAGGGGCCCTCTGGTCCCTAAAAGCTGCCTCGTCCGGTGACGAAGAGGAGGACAGGTGGCGTGGTCCTGTCAAGGGACCCTCGCCAGGGTCTGACTCCTCCACTGGAGCGGTCCCTTTCTTGCACAGGTGGGGCCTGAGGGAGAGCTCGCGGGATCACAGAGGCAGGGACCGACATAGTTTCCTGCCCCAACTGCGCTCCCCATGGTCCTCAATATGGCCACTGCCAAGGAGGTTGGGGTCATCCCGGTGCCAGGGGCTGCCATTCGTCCCAGCGTCGGGAGCCCTTACCCTTCTGGGAGCCCGAGCCGGGGGAATGGTGCCAACGATGCCGTCTGGTAGTGCCACTTCGGGATCCACTGCTGGATGAACCCCAAGAGCGGTGGTGCCGTCTAGATCGGTGCTGCCGCCTGGGCGAAGCTGCCACCACCAAAAACAATCGGTGCCGTGGCACCAAGGACTTGGGACGCCTCTTTCCCAGTGCTGCCGAACGGTGCCAGGAACGATGCCTCGGTGCCGGGTCCGACTGGCTAGGGTGACCGGCTAGCAATGGCGATCTCGACTGGTGCTGTCTCGGAGACTGACTCCAGTGTCGAGACGAGTCATCGGAGTCTGAAGAAGGAGAGGAGCTGTCCAGCTCGACTCTCCAGCCCCGGGTGGTGGGTGGCCATTGCTCCGGTGCCAGGCGCACCCACCCTTCGGGGACACCCATCACGGGTTTGCCCCTGGACATAGGCCCTCACTCCCTCAGTCGAGGGAAGGCCAGAGGCGTGGGCAAGGCCAACAAGGCTCGAGCCGCCTCAAACGCCTCTGATGTGGAAGGGTCCTAGAAAGGGCTCCCCCACTCCCAGGGGTCGGGGGAGGTTCCCTCGGCATCAGTGCCGGTGCTGGAGGCTGCTCCTGCAGTTCCAGCACCTCTGGGCTCGACCCCGGCCACTCCTGCGGTGCAGGGGAGGGAGAACGCTCCATGCCCTAATGGCGCTTTTTCTTCTTTGGCACCGGGCATCCCCAGTGCCAGCAGGGCGCTCTGCACTGACGAGACGCTCGGTGCCGAGGAGGTCTGGGGCGGCTCGGAAGCTGGGCGAAGCGCTGACTCCATAAGAATCGCCTTCAGCCAAACATCCCTCTCCTTCTGGGTCCTCGGCTTGAAGGCCTTGCAGATCCGGCACCAAACCTTACGATGCTGCTCACCAAGACACTTGAGGCAGCGATCGTGAGGGACACTGACTGGGAAAGCCTTCCCACAGCCAGTGCAGGGTTTAAACCCCAGCGAGCCCGGCACAGCCGGGTCGCGTGAGCCCTAAGGTTCTCTAACTTTCCTAACTAAACTATTCCTAACTCAACTTTAAACTAGCTAAGTTCAGGGAGAACTGCTATACTAACTAATAACAAAAAGAAAAAATACTTGCAGGAGCAAGCGCTGTTCCAGTCACCGTCACGGGCGGAAAGAAGGAACTGAGGGTCTGTGTACCATGTACCATGTACCATGTATGTACCATGTACTATGTACCATGGCATGAGCGCGGCACTCCAGGGGGTGCCGGAGCCGGCCCCTACAGAGGCTGCTAAGGGAAAAAAGTCCGGGAACTGTGCATGAGGGCGCGCACTCACCTAGTGGAATGCATATGAGCAATCACTCGAAGGAGAACCACTATTTCTCCTTCATAAAGAAACTGGCCTTCTTGTCTTAGCAGTCTGCCCCATTTCCTAAAGAGAGGACTAATAAACATTTGGTTACAAATGTAGCCTGGCATACAATTTCAAGGAAAAGCAAGAGAAGACAACAGGAGAATGAGAAAATACTAATTTGCATGTGCCCACAAAAAAGCTGTCCAATAAAAAAAATGTAGTAAATTATTCAATATATTGAGATTTGCTCAAAATTCCAGCTATTTGTGCCTACCAACTCCAGCACAGAAATTTCAAAATTCAGTTTGTAAATAGTCTTAAGACACACATACACAAATACAATTGTGTGCATACGTTTCTATATGCAATCGTACACAAAAATGGGCATTTAAACATCTAAATGCCTATTTATGCATGAAATTGTCTCAACTGAATGCACAGTTGTTGCAATCACCCAAGTAGATAAGGAATGGCACAGGAAATCAGTCCTATCCCCTGAAAAGTTTGTCTTCACTCCCTTAGAGATGTCATCCACCAAAGGAGCAAAAAAACTATACCTTGGTAGAACAATCAACTTGTCAATGGTTAGCACTGACTCTGCAAATATTATTGTTGAAGTTATGTACAAAGCCTGAACCACAGGTCATTACAGAAGCAGATGCAGTCTTTGCTTTGTCTCTGGAGTGCAATCTATTTAGAAAAGCAATCACCAGAGGTTAATAGATGTGCATCTGTGGTGTTTGGTATTTAAAGAATCAATTTAAAAGTCCTTTTAGTTGACAGCAAACCATAAAAATATTCCGCATCTGTTGGCTAATACAGCTAGGGGGAAAAAACCACTTGAAATAAAGAAAAGATCTTATGTAAAAGAAGGGGCTTTTTTCTAGTAATAAAAATCCAACTTTTTTATGTTTAAATATACTTCCTGTGGAGATGCCACGAAGAAACCATTGTGTTTTCATGTATATAAACACACAAGATCCTTACAATAACACATCTTGGGAGTTTTCTTCAGATGTTTGACTAGCTTCCCTTTACAAGTCTACAGCATGGACTTGAATAAGAAACATCAAACCAGGACTTGAACTCTCCTTTCCCAATATATATTACACAAGCCTTGGGCCGCACCCCTTGTCTGAGAAAGGAGTATGTAACAACACTCACAGTTTTTTATTTAGGTTTTAACACCCCAGAAAATGAGAGCACCTTTGCTGAAAACTAGCTACTTTTCTGTATCTTCCTCCAAGTTTTTATATGTATGTGGTTATGGATATATGATGGCTACCATGACCCCATTAAAAAGTCAGCATTTGTCAATGGTTACCAGTGCAGTTCATATAAAAATAATTCTGTGTATTTGTACGGAAAAGCAACTCTTTAAACTTTTGACTCCATTTGTCTCTTTCTCCCCACCTTATTTCCCTCCAATATATGATACCCCATCCTTCGTGTCTCTTTCTACACCCAGACCCAATTCACTAAATTGAAAAGAAGTTCTGATAGGAGTGGGGTTCAATAAAAAGGCAAATGAGAACTCTCCACCCTCTTCCCCCATCCCGACAAAAAAAAAAACCCAAAAAAAATAAAACCCAACAAGCCTGAGGCAGTGAACTAGTAGGCTCAGAGCAAGAACAGTGCATCAGAGAAAGGTTTTTTTCTGCTCCTGGCAAGTAGCACTAAAGTAAACACAAATGTCTTGGCATTTTTTGCATTCCAAACTTACCCAGTAAATGGCAGTGAGCTGTTGGAGGCTTTTCCCTCTGAGCTGCTAAATCAAAAAAGTTTGTTCAGCAGAGATTTAAAATTCCTAACAAACAGCTTGATGTAGTTTTTAAGCAGTATAATCCTGAGAAAAAGAGATGGATAGGTTTTTTAAAAGGATACACAAAGACACATTCTTGCTTTAGTGACACCCACACAAACCCACAGCAGTCAGAAACTAGTCAGGTGTAAGAGACGGCAGAATTAGAACCAAAGCTGATAATTATTAATTAAATTAAATTAAATTAAATTAAATTAAATCAAATAATAATTTTTGGGCTTTATCTCTCAGGACTGTTTATTATACTTTAGATAAAGGGCTATGAACCAGCCATGAATGACAAAAATGCACCAATGGAAAATCTGCTTTCCCCAGGCATGTAATAAGCCAGTAATGTTTGACAGGAATTTAGTACCATTGCAGAGCATTTTATGATTGCTTAAGACAGGCAGAAAGATACACAGATTGCTATGCAATGCCCTCATACAGCCACATAAAGAACAAGGGGTCCATGTCCAGTTGTGCTAATAAAATCTGTTTGAAGTAAGTCATTGCCTAAGATATACATTTGACTTGCACTAACCCCCTCAGTCTGCAAGTAAGTAGTGAGTGTTTAAAAGGGGGCATTTTCCTGCTCTCCAAGCTAGTTCTTTCAAATCACGGCATTAGAAATTATAAACAGCAAGGTGCAACCTGAATGCTGCTATAAATGTGTGTGTGCTGAAACATAGCTGTCATAAATGTCACTGCGTCAGGATTCCTGGACTCCAGTAAATGACTGTAATGAGTTCAATATCAATCAAACAAGCTCCTTTGTTCAGAAATAAAATCTAGTTTTTTACTTTTAAAAATAGCTATTAATGTCAATCATGATTCTAAGTCAGCCACACAAGGAGGGTCCTGGCTGCATCTTGAAAATTGTAAGGCTGACATGACAGATGGTAATAGGAAGTGTTTGTTACTTATGCACTAGTAGCAGCAGTAACAACAGCTGCCCTGTTGCCAGGATAGACAGCCAATAAAAAAATTCAAAAAATCAAAGCTTTATGTCAACATTCTAGACTAAGATGTGACATTCCTTCCCATGAATGGCTTGCTGTACTGAAGTATGATTGCTGCCCAAACTGGGACAGTCTTGAAAATGAAATCTGTCTCTTCGGACATTGACTTAGCAAAAGTTGTATACCTATAATAAATAAAAATACCTTCTGGCAAATTATGTCGTCACTGGTTTATAAAAGTAACACAAACATACTATACCCTCAATAAATGGGTCTTTGAGGGGGTGTATGTGCCCCACACTAAGAAAGGCATGGAAGGGGTTAAACTGTCTTTCAAGGAAACCAGGCAGTTCCTCATCCTAGAGAAGCTACAAGGTTTTACAGCTGGAAATGAAAGATTTTCACCTAGATTATACTTCTCCTGTCCTCCAATGCCTGACAGGTTGTAAAGCCAGGTGATTCCCCAACCAAGTTCCAACTAGGAAATAGCATACGAATTGACTGTGGGCTGAAAATAGGTTTTCTACTTGAGAACATCCAGACAGCTCTCCTTCAGAGATGCTATGCACCTACAGATTGAAGGGTATACCATTCTTAATCCAACTCAGAGCTAGATTTCCTTTAAAAAAACCTGCTTGCTAAGTCAAATTTTGGACAATGAATTTTTTATCTATTGAAAAATTCCCTCCCCTGGATTGGCATGGGTAAGTTCACTGCTTCCTTATATTCAGTTCTCTTGATCTTAAAATGAATCCCTTAGTCTGTTTTTTTTTGAAGAGATATTCAGATAGATGAAAAGGGATAAGCCAATAAATTCACATTAAAGACACTATCCAAAGCTCAAAGTGAACTTTTAATTGAAGGAGCTAAGAATTTTGTTTCCTTTGGTCTTCCAGTTTCACAAAGCTCTTCACTACCCGGTTCTGGCAAGGACTGGAAGAATACTTCCACTATATTTCCAGCTTAACTGGAACTTGTTCACAAAAGGTAATGAAAAGTCTTTCCAGAAAACCCACAAAAAAAGGCTGACATAACCCTAGCCTTCAACACACCCACCCAAATTTCACCTCAAGTGGCTTAGCAATGCCTTCAAACAATTAGAAATGATTGTTAAACCATGAGCCTGACTTAAGTCTCTTGAAAGAAAAAGGGAGAGGGATAGATTTTTAAAGCAAGTCTGCAGGGTTTCACCATGAAGCTGAAATCTCTCACCAGCATCTCTTTACTGATCATTTGGAGCCCAATCCAATGCCCTTCGAAGTAATTGGAACCGTTTCTATCGTTGAACAGTGGAACAATTGCTGTTGTCTTCAGTGCGCGCTGAATTGGGTCCTTGTTGCCATTTATGTGTTCTGACCTGATGTTCTATTCTCTTGTAAAAGTTCTGCATCACACTTATGTCTGAAGACAGGTAGGGAGAACACTGTGGTCTTGCATTGCTTTTTGGCTTTTTAAGCTATCTACAGGGACAAAAGGCTATGAATCAATTTACTGTGAAGACTTACTTGGCGTGTGAGGAGTCAGGGGAAATGAGCTGGCTAACAGTCACTGGAAGAAAACAAATTTATGTGGGCAGAAAAGCCTTTTATTGATGACTTAGGTGTCATAAAACACTGTTACAATACAATTGTGACAGCTAGGTTGAGATAGTTGTTGAGTTTTAGGTGAGCCACAAACTATGACATTAGCTGTGTATTTTTATGTCAATACCAGTGAGAGTCATATCTTGCGCGTGTCTGTGTGTTCAGTTAGAATAAAAGCATTTGAGGTCTACTGAATTATTTAAATCTTACACTTGACTCATTCATAGCTGCAGTTGGGTGTAAAATATGCAATTGGGTTATGATTGCTGTACTGGGATTTTCCATTTCCCTAGGGTTACCAGAGTAACCACTGGTGCTTGCACTTTACTGTCAGATGCTATTCAGACATCAACAAATGCAAAAAGGGTTACATAAATATGAAGTAGGGGGCAAACTTGCCTGTTAGTAATTTTAATCCATACACTGAAAGAAGACCAGCAGCTTGATAAAGGGTCATACAGTATCTTACTGATAGGCAACAAAGCACTGAAGTCAGGATGCCAAATTCTGCCTCATTTACACCCACTGACTACAGCGGACCCCAGGTTTTAAGACAGATTTTGGTAACCACATAGGTTTCTAACATTGCTGAAAATGGCATTGCACGTTATTTGAAAGCTTAGTCAGGTTAGGAATTTCACATACCTAACCTTTCAGTGGGTGAGGTGGATACCAGATGCATCAAGAACTAATCAAACCAGCTCAAATTATGTTCTAAGTATCAAACATGTAGGTTTATACTGACATTCGTCCCAGAGAAGGCAATGACAAAACTCCTACTGATTTCAAAAGGAGTATGAGTTGGCCTTTAGACAAGTTACTGCAACCTTAAGACAGCAATTCATATGGGGCCAGGTCATGGGAGGATTTGAGCACTATCAACTCCCACTGACGTCAGTGGGTGCTCCTGGTGCTCAGTAGCTTTATTCATGCTTACTATGAGGAATGGTTAAAAATCCTCACCTGGACAATCAAAAACAATATTTACCGATTTATTAGAAAAAGCAAATCACATTAGTTTGGAGTTTAGAAGAGAGACAGTGAATTAATTAACATTTGTCAAATGGGAAAAAAGCATAGAGTCAAGAAGAAAAGCAATAGGTTATTTCAAAACAATTTAAGATAAAAAAATAGTAATTTGGCTCTTACCAAATAACACAGCTACTTTGGATTTTGAGAGGAAACGAATGAACAAAAGGATGCCATTTGTCATTGGATATAATTAACTTATGACACAGTGGCCTTTTCTGCAGCAAAGTTACGTGAAGACAAATAATCAGGAGGGCATAATTTGTTGTGCTTGAGAATGACAGAGTAATCATTCCAGGTTGAGGATTACTATCTTCAGTTCAGATGCAGGCTTCATATAAATTAATCCATTAAATGGCTCTGAACATGCAGCATATGTCCAACAAATCACAACTCAATCAGAAGGCCATTGACCATACATTTCCAGCTGTTCCTGCTAGGACATCAAAACTATGGAGGGCATGCCAAATGGGGCAACCCTGAGAATCCCTAGAGAGGGCCTGGCACTCAGGAGCTTAACTGGCACCTTTTAGAAACTTTGTTTGGTGCTCATCAGAGCGTATGGCTCTCGTTAGTATACTCAATATGGAGAAATGCAATAAACAGATCCAAACGGTTAAGTTACACAAGTTTAAAAGTACCATGAAAAGTTGCGATGAAAAATACACTCAGTACAATGGAGTTATTTTTTATGCTAGAAGAGTTTGGCATACTTACCTCCTTTTGGAATCTTTACTTGCTCTGTGCTTCCACAGCAGAACAAAGCATGAAGAATGGGGGCCAGAATGTGACCCTCAATATCAGGGTCAAATGGTTTCCACAATGAACTGTGAATAACTTTGTCTTGGAGAGAGATTATCATCTACGCTGGGGAAAAAAAAATTCATGGCAGCAAGTTTCAAAGCCTAGCTCAATTGATTCAGACATGTGGGGCTTGCGCTACGGGGCTAAAATTAGCAGTGTAGACACCCGGCTCCGGCTGGAGCCCAAGCTCTGAGACCCTTCCCCCACTTGCTTGGCTCTGAGATGCACTGCTGTGAAGGTTACTTTTTGGTAATATAGATGTATCCTTTGTTTCCAGCAATTGATCTCTCCATAGCCAGCTCTATGTCACCCCCATTTCCCAGCCCTTGCATAAGACTCTTGTCATTTATGGTTGGGGCTATATCAGCTTTCAGCAAGCCTTGGATCAGGGATGCATAAAGATTATTTAAAGCTACTTTCCTCAACATCCTCCCCAAACAATTCCTGAACTGAGCACAGCATGTCCAGATCGGAGAATAGGGTCATGAATTCATAGTCTGGGTAAACACTGTGCTTGCACACTCATACTTGTCAACTAAAAAAGCAGCATCACATGATCCCTTCTTAAAAATTTTGAAAACTCCTTTATCAGCAAGAACCATTTACAGTTAATATCACAAGCCATTATGTTTACGTAATGCTGGATCAAAACTAAATACTCAATCCTTTTCCTTTCATCCTTTGATCTGAAACACTAAGCCCAGGTAAAAATATATTCCCAAAGCTGATGTCTATAGGAAAACTATGACTCATTTTTCAACTTCATTATTAAAAAAGAAATTAAAAAAACCCCACTGAAAACTATGAATAGAAAGGAGTGTATAGCATCTCATACTCAGGTAAGCATCTTTATCTCAACCATTCTGACAGATGAGGAGTTTGCAATTTAAAAATTCTTCTAGTCCAACTGACCATCCACTGCATTACTCTGGTATTACACTAGTAAAACTTATTGATTTCGGTGGGGTTGCACAAGCATAAGATTGGTGTAACATAGTGGCACACTGGGCCTATTATCTTGAAATGCTAATTGCTTCCTGGGAAGTTGCCTTTCGGTTTTAGCTGATTATCCACTTAAGCTATTAAGCACCAATTATAAGAAACAGTAACTTTAACGTCACAGCTGCTTGGGTTCAGAGAGAAGTGACTTCAGATTATGTTTTTGGTTAATAAATTACAGTAAGGAGGCAGCAGACTGTACTAAATACCTGTCTCTGTGATTAAATAAAAGTTATCATTTTGATGCACAGGTGACTCATATTCTTAAATAATTTTTAATTAGAAATAAATTATGGTATAAGTTTGTTTTCAGAAAGATAGCAACACTAAAGAATTAGGAGCAAATCAATTTGTGACTTTATCAAGTACTGTTCCCAGAGAAGTTAATACGAATTGCATCCATTAAGTACCACCCCTGTATAGCTACTTCTTATGAGATAAAAGTCCAGGAATCCTATTTTCGATTCCTATGGAGGTATACAAAACTGAACAATTCTAGTTCACAAAGGGCTTTGCAATGCATTTCTGTTCATTTTGTACCCAATGAGTTTTGATTTGAGTCCCCCAAGGTTCAAATTAATCCTCAAAACTCAAACCAAAACTCAAATCAAAACTGTTTCTCTCGTCTATGAGAAATGAAGTGGCAATTAAGCAAACCAAAACTATATAGCAGGATCATCAAGATCAATGTAGCCCACTATGGATCCATATGATCTTATTACTGCGACCTTATCTGTCCTCTCCTCATCTTTTATCCGTTTGGGACCCACAGTCAATCACATCAAGTTTACTTTGCAAGTTGTTCAAGGCCAGGTCTGGTGTCTTTACTGTTTTTTTGAGGCTCTTAGCACATTTTTAGGTACTCACAGTTACTCAAATAATATATCTGGTCAAAATTTGAAACATTTTAAAGTTAATGAAATTGCAAATTTTGAGATTAAAAATTGGAAAACATTCTCCTGAATCCTCACTCCCTCCCCCGCCTTTCTTTTTTTACCAGCTTTAACGAAAAACAAAAACAAAAACCAATCATGGCTGAAGTTTGTTTGCATTGAGCAAATTCATGCAAAATCAGCCAAATTTTGCTGTCTTTGGATTGAGTCCCCCTCCCCCTTTATGTCAATGTAAAATCATTAATTCCTAGAACCTGTGGAGGGAGAGGCATTTCACCCAAAATCCACCAATATTTGCTGAGAGGTTCACAAATTCAGGCTGAGTATTGGCTTCCTATCAAACCTGAACCCCACTATCTGGTTTCTTTATGAAATGTCAGGCTGCTCTTCTCTTGTCCCTTTGGAGAAGCATCCCACGTAGCTTCAGAAGTGCCTACATGTTGTTTGTCGGTGGGCGGGCTAGATCCTCAGCTGATGCGAAGTGGTGTAGCTCCACTGGCTTCAATGAAGCTGCTGTAGCTGAGGACCTGGCCCATTAGATCTCACTAATTATGTAATGGTATTAATAACACGAACGCTGATCAGGAATGAACAGCAAATACTTTGCAGCTCTGAATTTGGATCCTTTTCTTGGGCTGTCCTGGGCCTGTGTTCTTCTATTGCACAATATGAACAATTCTTACTGACGTCAGTGGGAGATACTTGTACCCTGTCTGAGAGAACCAGACGCTTGACTATTATGATCTTACCTATCTCAACTTGCCTGGACAACTCGGATGCTTGTCAGCTAAAAGAGAAGCTTCAAATGATCCTGTCGTAAAGTTTTGAAAGCTCCTTTATCAGCAAAGAACCATTTACAGTTAATATACAAACCATTATGTTTACATAATGCTGGATCAAAACTAAATACTCATCAATCCTTTTCCCTTCATACTCTGATTCGAAATACAAAGCTCAGTGTCACAGGGTTACAGAAGTCTAGGCCCAGGCAACCCTTGAGGAGCTAATTTATAAGGAGACTGAGTCAATCTAGGCAGTTACATTGAATAATCAGCACATGAGCCTGATAAAAAGCCACCCTGGCTCAGCTGGAGGGTGGTGCTCAGATAGAGAAACTCTCTGAAGGGAGAGGAGCTCCCAGAGACCCCAAAGAGGAAAGCTATGCAAGCCCTGAGCCCAAGGAGAGAGACTTCATTTCAAGGTTATTTGGCATTAATACACTATAAACCCAGCAGGGAAATGTTGTCTTACACCTTTTGGACTGTGTTTAGTTCATAAGGGGCCCTGAGAAAGGGGAAACTGAGTCAGAGAGTGCCTGCATCACCACCTTAGGTCATGGGTGGGCCCTAGAAGGAGGGACAACCTATGACACACTGGTAAATATATAAACATATAGCAACAATATGTCTATTTATTGTTAAAAAACCCTAAGACGCTGAACTGCATAACATAACAAACACCACCTGGTCACATACCGCATTCAAGAGCGCAGTATAAGAACCTACATAGAGTAGAACAGACGTTCTCGCTGGCCTCCTTCAAGCCTTGGGCTGACAAGCTACTTCATCAGTCTCAGGTCCCCTTTCCTACCGTGGCTGCCAAATTTTAGCTTCTGTATGCTTGGCGCTCTGTGCCGTGCCTACCTGTGACGGGGTACTCCACTCACCTCTAGGATGGCACCTCTTCCTGGCTGTTCTGGGGATTCGCTTTGCGAGGTCAATGCCCCTTCCTGCGATTGCACATCATCCTCTCTCTGCCAGTCTGTAGCCCCTCTCTCATTCCATAAGCTGCTGCTGCTGCCTCTTCATGACTCGGCCCTCCAGCCAGGTCCCTCAGTGCGCATCCCCTTTGGGGGAGTCTCTTCCCACAAACAGGCTCAAGCAATCTTCCTACTCACTGCCCCGGTTCCACTCCCTCAGTGGCTGACAGGGGAACGCACACCTGCCCGGTACTCTGGGTTCCGGCTCAACAAACACCCAAGGCCTGTTCCCTTCTAGACCTTACTGCCTTTCCCTCAGCCCTCTCCTATCGTCTGGCGCTCCAGGGTTTGCCTAAATGTCCCCTCCCAGAGAGTAACTGTGGGCTACTTGTCCCTGTAACCTTCAAACACTTCCCCCACGGAGTGACAGCAGCTATTCCCAGCAGCCCCCTTCTGCTGCCAAAGCCCTTTCCTCCTCAGCTGGGATTCCTCATTCAATGGGGGGATTGCTTAATCACCTGATTCCTCTCCCCTGTGGCTTGTTGGTTAACTAGCCTCTTTCTCAGTCTGCATTAACACTTTCAGGGAAAGAGTGGGGTAACACACTCCACCATGATGCCCCAGCTGTCCAGTTGCTTCCTGTCGTGGGTCTCTTATTCTTCATTACAACAACATGGCTCTCCATCCCCCTAGAATGCACACTCCACACAGCAGTCATAGCCTTTGATTAACAAATGTGGGTCTTTTAGCTCAAGCACGGACCCTCCTGCTTTTATATCTACAAGTTCAATCCACACTGCTCACAATACATCCTGGGGCATGGGGATTTCAGTGGAGTGGAACCTCTGAAGCTGGGGATGAGCTTCCTCAGCCAGGGGGAGTGTGCGACCCCATACTTATGCAGCATGTTCTCTGTCCCTGCTGCCAGCAAGGTGATCAGCATCACATTACACATAAACAAAATAACTGTATCACAACAGCACCTACAGACTGCAACTGAGGATCCCATTGCACGAGGTGCTGTACACAGTGGTTAGAGAGACAGAGTTCTCCCTTTAATTTTCACACAGTAGAAGAGCTGTGCTCCTCCCTTCATCTTCCGCCCACTCCCATTCGCTTATTTGTAACCCTAGTTGTACAAACAGGTAATAAAAAGACAGTCCCTGCTCCAAGGAATTTGCAAAGCAGGTTTAGAAACAAGACACCTCAAGTGGATGAAACAGACAACAGGGGTTGGAGAATGAGTTGACAAAGATGAGCTCTGACTGCTCCACAGGTGGTTTTCGGTCTGTCTCCAAACTGCTCCTGACCCTATGTTGGCTTCCCAAGCATAGTCCTGCTTCAAGTTACTTATTACCAGCATTATTACCATAGTTAAAGAAACACCTCTCCTTCGTACCTTCACACTTTCTCTATTCATCATTTGAACCATCTGTCACCTCTTTCACACCTCACCACTGAAATGTAGCAATAGACATCTCTCTGCATCACACAGTAAATACACATTAAGGGAACTATTTTCCTTCATACTTTCCTCACCAGCTGAGCACTACTGTCACAAGGGCTGTGTTGAAATTGAAGGAGGTTAACTAACCCGGAAGTCAAGGGGTGGGGGTGGAAAGGGAAACAGGAGAAGATACTGGGAAAGGAAATACAGTAGAACCTCAGAGTTACAAACTCCTCAGGAATGGAGGTTGTTCATAACTCTGAAATGTTTGTAACTCTGCACAGAACACTATGGTGGTTCTTCAAAAGCTTACAACTGACCATCGACTTAATACAGCTTTGAAATTTTACTGTGCAGAAGTAAAATGTTGCTTTTCACCATCTTAATTTAAATTAAATAAGCACAGAAAGTTTCTTTATCTTATCAAATCTTTTTATTTTTAGACTTTCCCTTCATTTTTGTTAGTAGTTTACGTTTAACACAGTACTGTACTGTATTTGCTTTTCTTTTCTTTTTTTGTCTGGGTTGCTGCCTGATTGCATACTTCCAGTTCTAAATGAGGTGTGTGGTTGACCGGTCAGTTCGTACTCTGAGATTCTACTGTAAAGAGCATGATGATGAGGGAGGACTGATAGGAAGTGTAGTGTTAGGGGGGTTGTTATATGGGGTGGTTTCCAAGACAGCATTAACTTCCATTATTGGGACTTGCAAAGGGTTTAAAAGTTAAGGACAATGGAAGTATTTGCAAACTGGATTGATGAGCAGAAGAAGAAAGGGGAAGTGGATGTACAGAAATGAGCTATTATGGGGACAATCTAGAAAGCAGCACTTGGTTTCCCAAGGTCTTAAGGGTGTAGGGCTAGGTCCTTGGCTAAGGTACATCTGCAGCACTACACTGACTTACACAAGCGGAGGAGCTGGTGCAGAGGTTCTAGAGGGAGAATGAAAACTTCATGATGCCTAAATTCAAAAGACTGGAGGGATTTAGGAAAGCAAGTAGCTAAAAATATGCAATAGGCTGCATAAAGCTCTTTGGTTCCTGCCAGGTTCAAGAAGTAACTGCCTAGTGAATGATTAAGCAGACTTTGCAGAGTTAATGCATTTTAAAAGCTTTCAAAGTGTTTCTTCCAGTGCTTCTCCAATAGTTAGATTTTATGTTCCATCCCAGCAATTGCATTTACATCACCTCTTCAATTCAAGGGTCTCAAAGCGCTTTGCAAATACCCTGTTTAAGAAGTGTGGTATGATGGTTAATATTTAGATCCATTTGACTGATGGCTACACAGGAGATGTACAGAGGATGGCTCATTTACCCTAGGTCACACAGGTAGTCCGTAGAATGGAACTCAGTAATTCTGACTCCTAACTCCCTGCCCTAACCAATACTCAAGTGAAGTGATGGGAGATTCCAATCCCTCTCCCCCACATTCTTTATTCACTGAATAAAGTGTTTCTGTCAGCACAATTCTTTAATGAAAAGAAGGGATGAGAATTAACACTAACAGGTCTGTTTCTGTGTTCTCTTTCTCAATAGCAAGTTTTTATTTACTTAGTTTTTTCTGTAGGAGGAAAAACAGGGGATTGGGGCAACCACTCTGGTTGCAGCAGAGAAAGGAAGAATAAAGCATGGAGGATAGATGCACTATTAAAACAGAATAAAGCACAGAATTAACAGACTGTAGTAATCACTTGTGCTAGCTGGTTTATGTGCTGATGTGAATTTCTGCAGCTGTAATTAATAGTTCATTAATATGTTTTGCTTGGTTAAATCAAGGGAGACAGAATAGAGACATCCAAATCAGAACTGTACCTTCTTCATAACTATTATACATTGAAAACTATTTCTGGAAGAGATTACAGTTGTAATTTGGGGAAAATAAAGTAAACAAAATACAAAGTCATCTAGATAAATTTTAAACAATTAAAGATTTAGTAAAAGACTTAGGGTTAGTGGATTATGGGAAAGAGGAGCAGGGGAGGAAGAAAGAAGTTTTACCAGGATTAAGAAGGCGTTGTATAACAGATTGGATTGTCATTTTGTCTCTGTAGATTAAGAGTTATAAACAGGGAAGGATTGGCATTTGAGATCATCGCTTAGTTAAACCCTTTCTCTGGATCACAGGGAGTTTAATAATTACATTTTTGGAACACTGCCATCTCCCTAGTAGGGAAAGAGAAAAAATGAAAAGCCACACCGACCACCCCCTTTCCTGGCTGCGATTCCATCCACCCTTGGTGTTTTCACTGCAGATTGGAACACTGGCACCACCGGTGGGGTGTATGCTGCAGTGATTGCTCTGCCGTCCTTTAAAAGGACAAAGCAGAGGCTTCTCCCTCAATAGGCTCAGCTCTGCTGGTCAGTGCAGTAAGGTGTGTGTTGCCCTGCTCTCTGTAGGATGATGACATGACTGCCTCAGCTAGCTGAGAGCAATGCCTCTGCTCCCGTTTTTAACTGGTCTTTGTGCCTTTGCTTCCTCTTGCATATGGTAGGTCATAATCTAGTCATAATAATTTATGAACAGCACAATTATGTAAGCTATGAGGATTAATTTCTTTATCAGCTCAACAGGCTACTCTGCAGCACTGACAAACTCCTTATTGCAACGAAGGATGGTCCATTTAATGACAATCTCTACAGCTAAGAATTTGAACTCTACCTAGATATAGGAAATTATAGATGCTGTGCCTCTTGAGTAATTTAAAAGTGGACTGGACTGGAAATACCCCATAGGGAACAATCCTACATTGGCATGGTAATGCAGCAAGATATCTGTGGCCTTCTCCATCTCTGATTTCTACATTATATGAACTGGAGAATAATCTGAATATACCAAATAGAAAGATCTAAAACACAACAAAAAAGACATAACAAGTGCTCACCTGTGCTGGGTCTACACTGATGGTGGCAAATTCGCCGCCGTCAGATCGATTGCTCTGGATCGCCTGAGCAGTCTGTGTAGACCCACTCAGTCGATCCAGCAAGCGCCGCAGGAAAGCCACCCCGGTAAGTGGCATAGGGCTGCGTCGAAGCGAATGATGTTCCCGTTGGCGCAGCGCAGTGTGGACGCCGCAAAATCAACGGGAGATGTGAATGGGTGAGGAGAGAGGCTATGGTGGGGGATGGCACAGGAGGAGCTATGGCAGACTTGTCCTTTTTAAATACCTGATGCGACTAGATGGATCATTATAGATTTTACAATCCAAGAAACAAAGCAGGTCGTAATGCAAAAGAAAAACAAGCCCTACATCAAATGGGTTTTGGAAATTATTCTACAAAGAAGCTGGATAGCTTTGAGAGGTTTTTGTATTCATAAGAGAAAAAGGATCCTAAAATGATGAGACTGATGCAATGACATGAAAAATAACAGCAGATACTGAGCCTGAGCAAAGCAAAACAATGTAGTGAGCAACACTATGTTAGCAAACAACAGAAGGAGAATGTAGTAAGTAACAGAAGGATAATTCAGGTTGAAGGAACTGAACAAAGAAAGATTGTGAATGAAAACTATGAATGCAATAGCAGAGGGCCAGAATTTGCCACTCATGCTGAGTAGTACTTTACTGTGTGTAGTCCCAACTGATTTCAGGTACTGAGTAAGGGTGGCAGAATCTGGCCCACAGTTATCCATTGGTTGCCTAGACAGCAGTAAGAAAACAGCTTTTTCTAGATGAACAACAAATTCCATGGTAGATCTTAGATTAGAATTGTAATTGTGGCTAACATTTTGTTCAGCTGAGCACAAATTTCACGTACAAAAAGAATTGTTACTTAGGAGATTACATCATGGGCAGTTGTTGGCCCCATAGAATGTTAATTATATTGCTTTTTCCCTGGTATCAAATCGTGCTTGTTTTACTCATCTGATTAGTTTAATTTTAAGTCAATGGGAGCAATCACATGAATAAACCAAGCAGGATTTACAGCCTGACCCAATGCCCCATAAAGTCAATGGAAATACCACCAGTGATTTCAGAAGGCATTAGATAGTGTTTTTTCAAAAATATTTATGATTTAATCTGCTTTCTGCAGTTGAGGACAGATATTACTATGAATTCTTAAATTCATTATTACCTTGCTACTACATTGTGTTAGCTATGGACCAGATTATCCCCTCCTATGGAAAAGCCTGAAGAAGCAGAAGACAATCTCTGTGAGGAACCCTAGTGGAGATACCACCACATCGTTTCATGAGACGACAGGATTCAAAATAAAGAAGAGGCTCTGGGAGCCACTCCCAATCCCGGTGGATGTCCAGGAATCCTCAGACATCTATGCAAAGGTCCTGTATCCCTGCCACCAACTCCATGGGCTTGGTTGATTTTCCTGTTAATATTTCTGATGGCACATTATGTCATAATTTCACATGATAGTGATGTCATAGCAAAGAAGTAGCCATCCAGCCATTTGTCCTACAAGACAAGAGAATCTGGTAACTCTCCCACGGGAAGTGAAAATGCATCCAAGATATGCTGATCTTTCATTGACTGGTTTACCCACCACACTGCATTGTACCATCAAGATCCAAATAATGTCCACCTGTGAAGCTAGTTACAGTACGAGAGAAGAGAGTGCAGTGCCAGAATGAGATGTGATGGATTGCTTTTGACTTTTATCCAATTTACAAGATTATTGCACTGCAGGCTAAAGACAGTCAGCGCACTGGTGGCATCAAATCAGCTCGAGCAGTCACATCTCTCATATTTTGCTATATTTATAACACAGAAGTAGGAGTCTGTATTAGGGCTGACAGAACAGTCCCCATTACTTTAGACACTAAACTGGGAAACTGGGACTGTGTCAGGTTCCATTAGGATGGAGCAGGCTAGTTTCTACCATCTCTGTAAACAACAGAGATGGACGGAAAACAGGATGCAGAAGGGAGAATGAAAAATTGTATTTCTTTCTCTTGTTGAAGTTTTCCAACCACCTCTAATAAATAACATGATTTCCACATTGGTAATTGCTTTCCATACCAAAAAATGCTTGTGTGTTGCCATTTTTCATGCACTATCAGTTCTCTGGCACGAAGCAAGCAGCCAGCAAATGGAACTGAGTTAAGTTGCAGTTCAATATCATTTTAGAAAATCTTAAGAAGCAGTTGTGGAGCAACTTTTGAAGCAAAGAATTGCCTCCCTGCAGTAAAAAGGGGAGGAGGGGAAATCGCAAGTCACAACTTTGGAGTCAAGGTGACACACGGCAAGGCCTTTGCAGGGAGGGTGTCTCTACTGTTATAGCACAATACTGGGAGCCAAGACTCTTGGGGTCTATTTCTTGCTGTGCCATGGACTTGCTGTAAGACCTTGGGCAGGACATTTGAACATCTGTTAAGGCCAGACTCTGCCACCCTTACGCATGCTGAGTAGCATCTTAAGTTAAAGATAGCCACATTCCTTTCCATGGATCTACTCATGGACTAAAGCACTACCTATTTTAAGTCAGAGGGTGCCAGAATCTGTTTCTAAGTGATATTAGGAGGTTTAATTAATGCATGTAGAACACTAAGAGCCTTAAATTACAGGTGCTGCGTAAGTGCAAAATATTAAATCGAACCTGCAAAGCAGTAACTATTGCTGGCAGTTTGTGGAACAATAGCAAATTATCCCCCAGAGGCCAAAGAACTAGAGCATGTACCAGAAATCACTAACATCTTTTACATCAGAAAGAGAATAGCCTCATGCATGACAATGAAGGTGATACAGTATAATGGGAGGTTAAACTGAGGATAAAAAAATTGAGGGGGGGGAAAGGTTATGAATAGGTTTCATAGCTACTATTCCTGCAAAAATTCAGTGAGTTATACTCTCATACATAAAAACTTTTTAATTAGTGTCTGTTAAACCCTCAATTCATGTCAGATTTCAGGATATTATATTAAAGAATGACTAAGAACTTATGCTACTTGCAGGCGAGTCTAAATTATATTTTTCCCTTTTCTAATGCCTTCTCTGACTCTCTCCTGAGCTACCAAATCAGAGCCTTACTGTCCTGAACTCTAATGGCTGTGCTATCAGATTTAATCCATGGGCATTTGTTCACAGTAATGAATTGCCAATTTACAAAATTGCCTGTTTTTTTAAACATAAATAAGTGCCACTACTGGTAGCCAAATAGAAAAATATAATTCTAGGGAATCCTGCTGATTATGTGGTACACGGTACGCAAATGTACTTGAAACTAAACCAGTTGTTTGACAAATGCCCAATTATTTTCCTTCTAAAAACTTTT
Source organism: Mesoclemmys tuberculata (assembly GCA_007922155.1). NCBI lineage: Eukaryota > Metazoa > Chordata > Testudines > Chelidae > Mesoclemmys > Mesoclemmys tuberculata. Next base: position 71,371,108 of record ML675603.1, on the reverse strand, counting down.
ATTTAAAACAGCCATTACTTCTGAATTCTAATGCTTTGCATCTATATGCTATTGCACCACATGAAAATGTTAAAGCACTTCACAAGCACACTTGAGTTGTGAGACAGGGAACTGTTATTACACAGAGTGAGGGGGTGGCCCCAGAGCTCAGGCTTCAGCTGGAGCCTGCGGTCTACATTGCCATTTTATAGGCCTGCAGCCCGAGCCCACCAGTCCAAATCAGCTGATATAGGACAGCTGCGGGTGTTTAGTGACTTCTTCTAGATCAAAAAGAAAACCTTTGGCAGCACCAGGAATAGAACCCAGCATCCCCAACTCCTCCAATCCAACATTTTAATAATTAAATCACGACCATTCACAGTAAAGAACTACTGGCTTCTATAAGTGAACCTTTGCTTCAGTAGAGAGATTTCCCTTAGGAAAATATCTTCTTTATAACTTTTTCTACATTGCAACCAGTCCCTCCCTCTGCAACAACACATGCTTTGGGCCAGACTCTGCCCTTAAACAGAGGCCCACTTTGGAGACAGTGCAGGGAGGCTTCCAGCAGTTCCGGGGGAATGGGACAGGACAGCAGATATGCCCCTCCATGGCCAAAGCCCTGATGGACAATGCAGACAGGCGCTAAGGCCGTGTCCTTAGAGTGGTCTGTGCTGGAGGGGGGCAAAGAGGGGGCTATGGAGAGCATGTTCTAGCATTTAGGAAAAACCCCTCCTTGCAAATGTGGCAAGCTCTTCAATGGCAGAAAAAGGGAGGTGAAGGCTCTTTATGCCTTCTCCACTTGTGCAGGGGCCAGACACAATCTAGCTCTTCATAAAATGTTATGGAAATACTTTGTTTCCCCAAGGGCAGCAATTAAGAAGGGAGAAAAATAGAGGGGACACTTTATAACAGTTGCTGGCTATAAACCTAAACCAATGCTTTATGTTCCCCTTCTAGCAGCCTGAGACTGAACCTCTGTTTTTGCAAGAAAGATGCCATGAGCCCAAATATGATGAGAACATGACAAAGTGAAAATCACTAAGGCTGTGGACAGCCCAGTGACCCTGTGGGAGTGCTCTTCACTGTCATGTGTATAAGACTTGTATATGTGCATGTGAATGGGGGCAGGGGCACTTTGGTTCACTTTCTGTTCCTGGTCTCTTGTTGCTGAGGCTATTTTAAATGGACTTGTGCACTAATCCAGAAGTGGATTTGGCCCAATGAGTACTCAGCCTCTTGCAGGAACAGAGTGACTTGAATTATTCAACGGTCTCATCTCCATCTGTTGAATTAACAGGCTGTGAAAGGAGTCCCCTTCACTCCTCCAACCGTGGAGGTGAGGCGTTTTGGATGATGAGTCTGAACAGGAATTGACTTAAATTGGGGAGAAAATTGAAGTGCCTCAGGGCTTCATAAGATTCCTAGGAGAAAAAATATTGCCATTAAGGTTACTGTACCATTAGGATGTTTCCACAGAAGTACGTATGTAGAGCATGAATAATTCACTGTAATATTATCATATATGATTACATAGCTAAATGTGCAAGAAAATGGAGAGCAACACCACAGACGCCTTTAGAATAGGAATTATGCACAATAGAAGAGAGAAGCTGATAGAATCATAGTCAAACGTTAAGAGCACAGTTTCTGCATCCCTGCCCATTCTGGAAGTGACTGTGAACTGTGTTAAGTATTTCCTTTTGTTTGTTTTAAATCTGCTATCTATTAATCTCATTTGGTGATCCCTCTTTCTTGTGTTATGAGAAGGAGTAAATAACACTTTCTTTCATCAGTCATGATTTTATATACCTCTATCATATCCCGCCCCCAGTTGTCTCCTTTCCAAGCTAAAAAATACCAGTCTTATTAATCTCTTCTCATATGAAAGATGGTCCATACCCCTAAACATTTTAGTTGCCCTTTTCTGTACTTTTTCCAATTCCTATATATACCGTATATATATATATTTAGGTGGGGCAACCAGTTCTGCATGCAATATTCAAGATGTAGGTGTACCATGGATTTATAAAGAAGCAATATGATATTTTCTATCTTATATATCCCTTTCCTAATGACTCCCAACTTGGTTAGTTTTTCTGACTGCTGCTCATAGACTCA